>KN042416.1:538823-642594 GCA_000739165.1 Podila verticillata NRRL 6337 | reverse complement strand
GCGAAAGTAAAAACGCCACACAACGCGAATATATGGCGGAGGGAAAGCGGACAAAATGGAAAGGTACGGAAAATGAGTAGGTCATGAACAAAAATGGCAATGGTATAAGGGAAATCGGAGCGAAAGGGTTTTCTTGACAAATCGGGGAGTAGCGATGGCAGAAGGAGTATCGGGGAATGAACGGGACAGGGATGGTTATTGGTGGCGGAAGGTCATGTGAGTGAAAAGGTGGCTGAGGGTACTTAGATTCGACGTGCGGGCAACAATTATGTTACGGGATTCTTGGAAACAAGCAAATAAAGAGGGGAAACAGGGGGGGTGGTCAATTACAGAGGGGACGCGAAGGGGTGGAAGGGTAGTGGTGGCGGTAACAACGATGGTCAAACGTGCGAAAGAACTTCCTGCGGTCTCAATACCCAGGAACGATCAACTCGACTTCTCAAATAGACACAAAGCGGGGTGAGTTTCTTATGCACAGACTACGGCCGTGGGAGACTGTAACTGAAAACTATGGCAACTGTAAACTGTTTATTCCCGGGGGGTCTTGGGACAATCGACTATTTATGTGATTCTTCTTTCTTCTTATCGGTCTTGCAGGTCTTGACGTTGGGGTTCAGGGAAGGGTACGGGGCGGCGGATCGGCGATGTTTAGTTGGTGCAAGGGATGAAATAAGGTACACGAGAAGAGAGAGCGGAAAAAGGGCAAAAAGGAAAAATGACGAGGATGGAAAAGAACAAGAAAAGGTCAAGGAACAAAAGGCGTGGCGATGGTACAAAAGGGCTGGAGTGGGCGAATCGGAAACGTATGCGAAAGTAAAAAGGAAACAAAAGGGAATATATGGCGAAGGGAAAGCGGACAAAATGGAAAGGTATGGAAAATGAGTGGGTAATGAACAAAAATGGCAATGGTATAAGGGAAATCGGAGCGAAAGGGTTTTCTAGAAAAATCGGGGAGTAGCGATGGCAGAAGGAGTATCGGGGAATGAACGGGACAGGGATGGTTATTGGTGGCGGAAGGTCATGTGAGCGAAAAGGTGGCTGAGGGTACTTAGATTCGACGTGCGGGCAACAATTATCGAATAGAAAAGTCAACATGGCCGAGCGGTTAAGGCGTGAGACTAGAAATCTCATGGGTTCTCCCGCGCAGGTTCAAATCCTGCTGTTGACGCGATTCTTTTTGTTCATTTTGGAATTTTTTGATCGCAAATGTTCGGAGTACAAAACAGGCAGTGTGGTGAACTTGCCTCCATCCAACCTTTGTGGTCGAAGAGGCCATTTATCGCGGGCCATTATTCGTCGCGGCTTACTTGTCGCTCCAACTGTCGCCATGGCCCATACGCCGTGGCCCACCATCTACTCGAAACTCGTGCTGTAGACGGAGCGTGTCTATGCGAATGAGACGAGAACAACAACCAATTGAGAGTAGAACAGTAGCTACAGATTTCAACATCGATTCTTTCTACTTGGTCAACTTCTGCAACCTGTTCTCTTGTTAGACTTCTTTTTCTTGGCGTTGGGAAAAGGACTAATCTATAAGGGTATTTGACAACCCAGGTTGTTCGTTTATTCGACAACCCATAGTCACGATCCGCCAAAAAAATTTGAGAGCTATTTGACAACCCAGGTTGCCAGATATGTACTGCAAGATAACAGGACATACATGGTTACCATTAAATGAGCGGACAAGTAAATGGACGAGTCAAGTACACGAGGTGCAGGAGTGGGAACAAAGAAGGTGCAGACTGAAAAGTACTTGAACGGGACAAGCATATGGACGAGAGGACGGACAAATGGACGAGCAAATGGACGGGTGGATAAGCAAGTTGACAAGTGGGCGAGCAAATAGACGAGTGGATGAGCAAATGGACAAGTCGAGTGCATGAGGTGCAGGAATGGAACATAGAAGGTGCAAATTTAAAAGCAACTGGACGAGTGAACGAGTAAATGGACAGTAGCTTTGTGTTTATAGTTTAGTTCGCACATGATGAAGGCTGACCGCTGTGGAATAAAGTGCGCACCAGATTAAAAAAAACCCCCCCCTAACGGTAGCCTTGTGTCCGTAGTTTAATTCGAACATAGTGAAGGGCTGACCGCTGTGGAATAGCACGTGCACCAGATTTAAAAAAAAATGCTTCATGTCAAAAGCCCCTCATACATTATAATGAGCCAAAGCTTTTTCGCTTGCTATTTAGCAACTGGGTTGGTAAATAAGACTTCTTTGATATTTGGCAATCTGGGTGTCGAATAAGCCTGTCACCATCCTATTTTGGTAACGGTTGTCAAATAAAACGAACAACCTAGGTTGCCAAATACCCTTATAGATTAGTCCTTTTCCCAACATCAAGAAAAAGAAGTCTAACAAGAACAAGTTGCAGAAGTTGATCAAGTAGAAAGAATCGATGTTGAAATCTATAGCTACTGTTCTACTCTCAGTTGGTTGTTGTTCTCATCTCATTCGCATAGACACGCTCCATCCACAGCACGAGTTTCGAGTAGATGGTGGGCCGCGGCGTATGGGCCATGGCGACAGTTGGAGCGACAAGTAAACCGCGACGAGTAATGGCCCGCGACTAACAGAAAAGGCGCTGGCAACAAATAGGGCGCGACAAACAAGGCGCCGGCGACAAATAGACCGGCGACAAATAAGGCCCCAAAAAAGGAAATTCGGGACCCGCGACAATTAGATTAATTGTTTGTGGTGGCCGGGTAGAATAATCTTCGCGCGCAGAATGCCACATTGGTATGGGGACAATTTCTTTTAGATTAAGACTTTTACATTCGGTTTAATTGTAAATGCTTCGTTTTGGAATATTCAAGATAGAGAGACATTTTCCTTTTTCTCATCGCATTGCTATCATTCCCCATCTCTGGAAATTATTATATCTTTGACGGAACTAGAGTGAAGGAACAGGTGTGAGATTGAAGGTGGGTTGACTACAGAACGGGTAAGGTCTTGGAAGGGAGAGGGTCTATTTATGTGAAATGGTTGTCTTGAGGCTAAGAGAAAAGGAGACAGACTTTGGGCCAGAAGGGAGGATCCGAGGGCAAAAGAAATATGGGCGAAGTCGTTGTTCACAAATAATTTATCTTACATGGCTCTAACACGCAAATTCATCCACTCATTATTAATTCCTGTTGTTCGTGACACAGCTGCCACACCAACACCCAAGTGATCCTCCCCCACTTTCTGATCCGCTTCAACAGAAGCAGAGAACAACAGGGACTTTATTCTTCATCTTAGCGCGAATTTGTCATGGTTTGCTGTTTGAATTTTTGCTTCTACGTACCAACATACAAAGAACATTAATGAAAGGATAAGAAACGACTCACTCTGTTATCAGAGTGAACCTGTGAATGATATGACTTTGATGGCAATCGTTTGACTCGACGGAGCTCGAGTCACTGCTTTCATTGATCTCTTCGTTCAAGCCCCGATTCCCAATGACCTGGCTCTTCCCAGGCACCCATATCCCCGCGTGGC
The DNA here is from genome assembly GCA_000739165.1 of Podila verticillata NRRL 6337. Classification (NCBI taxonomy): domain Eukaryota; kingdom Fungi; phylum Mortierellomycota; class Mortierellomycetes; order Mortierellales; family Mortierellaceae; genus Podila; species Podila verticillata. The sequence continues at coordinate 639,113 of KN042416.1, read as the reverse complement.
AACAAGAGAAAAAAACAACAAACAAAAGTGCCCCTGGATGGGCTCATATCTAAACTGCATGTCTGGTTCACCCTGGTAAGTTTCGACACGTCTTAGCTCTTTACCTGGGTACAGTAGTATTAAACGGCAATTGAGAGCTAGGATAGTAAACGGTAGCTGTTTAATTGGTCAATGAAGGCTGTCTATTTGTCTGATCTACAAGGTCGGCGATTGGGCTAGATCAAGAGCCCGCGGTCCTGGTGACTGTCCGGCGCATGTCTGGCTTGGTAGGGATCTCAGCCTCAATAAGCGCCTGAGATTACTCATGAGTCGTAGTACCATAGAACCTCGGTATTATTTTCGAAGTCATAGGACCCTAGCGTATGGTCATTCTTGAGATAAACATCTTTGTTGCCCTTGAGAACGTAGATGCGGTGTGATGTAGCACTAACACCAGATTGCTGCGAAAGGTACATCTTCACTTGAAGAACTGTGGTTGAATCGTCAAATTTCAAGGAGCGTTGATCACCGAGGTCTTCCGCAAAAATCAATTTCAAGATTACTCCGCCACGTAGACGGAGCACCAAGTGAAGGGTAGACTCTTTCTGGATATTGTAGTCCGAGAGAGTGCGGCCATCTTCAAGTTGCTTGCCAGCGAAAATGAGACGCTGCTGGTCTGGGGGGATACCCTCCTTGTCTTGGATCTTCTGCTTGACGTTATCAATGGTGTCGGATGACTCGACCTCCAAGGTGATAGTCTTGCCAGTAAGGGTCTTCACGAATATTTGCATGGCTAAGAAAAAATGTACAAGGAATGCGTTGTAAGTGTGTTTATGATAATTCTTTCTAGTGAAACAACTTAACCATGTCACTCAATAACGGGACAAAACTAACCTTAGAGCGGAACTTGTGAGTTGGAGTGTTCATTGAGTAAAAAACTTCAGGCACGCCTCCTTGGCATCGTACCATTTAATACACTTACTTCGCCAGTAGACACTCTTGATAATCTGGAATCAACATAGGCTTTCCCGCCATGCCACATGATGAACATGCATGAAAGATCAAATGCGAAGTCTTGCCTTTGCTTTGCCTTCTGCTTCGCCATTTCCTTTGCTTTCTGTGTTACATTGTTGATATTCCCTCATATTGTACTTTGCTGTCAGTTGCCCATATTCTCTTTGGAACGATCAAATGACTTCTTGTGCTCACCCCTGCACCTTTGCATTAGGCGAAACGGAACAACACCTCCCTCCAAAATTCAAGGGAGCCGAGGAGAAATTCAAGAATATGGTAGGACAAGATGAAACCGGCCTTAGGGATAACTGGCTTGTGGCACCAAGCGTTCATAGCGACGTTGCTTTTTGATCCTTCAATGTCGGCTCTTCTTATCATACTGAAGCAGAATTCAGTAAGCGTTGGATTGTTCACCCACTGTAGGGAACGTGAGCTGGGTTTAGACCGTCGTGAGACAGGTTAGTTTTACCCTGGTGGAATAGCTTCTACACAGTCGACAACTTCCTTTCTACACCATGAGTCATGACATAATGGCGAAGTATACCGTTAAATTACTTCCCTTCATCCAGCGTACCCTGGGCCATTGGGTCCTCACTCCCGTCATCATTCCCTCCAGAAGATTCTCGAGAACCAGCCACGATTCACTAACACACAGCAACAACTGACTCAGCTTTTAACTTCTTATGCCCGTAGCAGTGACTCTTTGCTGTTTTTGGAGTCGCTCTCTTTGTTTTTTTTCCCTCTGGAGGCGACTGATCCAGGTTGGTGACGTCGGCCCCATCTCCTTGTCGTCCTGGTCCTTGTTCTCATCGTCCTCTTGTCTTCCACGCCACCGTCGTTGTGATCGCTCGCCTTCTTCGTTAGTCTCAGTCTGTCTTTTTGGCCTGTCTTTTGTCAGTCTCCATGACCAACCTACGACTGTACTTGGCCACAAGAGATGATGACTCAATCCTTGCACACCACTCCCTCGCCGCGCTCTCCACACTAGCGCCTGCACTCTGTCACTAGCTAGGTCTTTTACCTTCGAGCGCCCATGGCCCATCGCTGTTCATTCCGCCACATGTTTCTTGCGCAGTAACCTGGGTAGGTGTTGGTCTCTTTTCACAGTGCTAGTTCGTGGGCGTTTCCCTTTTTCTTGGTGATCATGCGTTTTTTAAGTCCGTCTCATTTCCTTTCTTCTTTTTTTGCATGATCATTTGTTCTCGTTTTGATTGGGCATATGTCAACCCAGATTTTTGCATTCAAAATGGTTTTTACTTTTTGTCTCAACCCCTCTCGCACTGATGCCCTTTGGTTCGCACTTGGTTCACTTTGCTTTTATAGGTTGACTTTTTTTTTCTCCATGTTGGTGAGGCACTTTTCATTAGCTCCCTCCCTTTTCCCTTTTCCTTTTTCTTTTTTCCTTTTGCCTGATAATCCTTGAACCTTTAGTCAAACCCACATTTCCTGCTGTGCCTGTTGGTCATATCCACATCTCCTGCTGTGCAGGCGACGTTTCTTTTCTTTGCGACCTTTTTTTTTCTGTTATGCACATTGTTCTTTGGTCCGTGCGGGAGTTTTCTTTTTTTCCGTTTTCCCCTTGATCTTGCTCGACTACACACTGTATCGGCCTTGCATGGTATAGCCTTTCCCTTGTCTCTACAATTCCCAGCTGCTTTTGTGCTAGCCTAACGATCAAGTTTTGCTGAGGTGATTATGTGCTTTGAGAGCTGAAGGGCCCCGACAGATCCAGCCCCTACAATACACTTTGAAACGAACCATGTCTCGCAAGAAACCTTTGACAAAAAAGGGACAGAGCCAGCTCCAGATGTCTCTTGAGCCCATGAAATCCATATAGTCTTTAGGCTCTTTGTAAGTACTTATGACGTCTTCATATTGAGAATAGCTTGTGCGGACGAAAATAATAACTCGGAATTCTCTCAACCAAATTGATCCTGTGCGCATCACTCAAAGTGATTGAAAAACATACACGAATATCATTGATAGGAAACACTCTAGAGAGAATAGCTCAACTTGTCCCTCAAGAAGACTGAAGTGTAACAAGCGTGGATATTTATTGAAAAAGTTTGTGAGTGGGTACTCAAAAGGGGAAGTGCTCTTGGTGTCAATGTGCTAGCTACTGATTGGAGTTGTTTGATAGTCAATGGCACTTAGTAGACGAAGGCGACTTTTCTGAGCAGCGCGGCCACGGCAGCTGCCAAGGCAGCTCCAAGCAAGCTGATGAGTGCAGCTGCATGAAATGAGAGCCCTGTGGTACCAATCGACTGGAGGATGGCACAGACTGATCCCGACGTGACAAGGCCTCCATATGAAGCCATGATGCCGGCAGCAGTGGATTCTGCGATGATGCCCGCGGGAGTGAAACCGAGAGCGGTGATGATGCCCATGAGAGCGACGGGTGTAAGAGCGCCAATGAGGATGGCAGCGGCCCAGCGGACATGGGTGGATGAATTGACGGTACCCATTGATTTTTTGTACTGTTGTGTTGGTGGGACTTGGTTGTAAGTAGGCAGAGTAGAGCGTGGAAGTGGGCAGGATGGAGATTGGAGAATATGCTTGAGAAAAAAAGTCATATATCCTTCTAACTGTGATGATGTGGCTTGGCTCTATCTCCCATGGCTCGAACAAGGCCAATGCACAGAGGAGGGTGCGAATTATAAACATAGCAACTCCAAAAAATGCCTTCACCAATCTTCAACTTTGCCATCATTTCCGAATACAAAAGCAAAGCAATACAAACATATATGCAGAACTCGAGAACACAGTCAACACTTTGACACCGTCATCAAGGTGAACACCCAAGTTCCCGACGACACCACCAACTCAGCTGTTGCAGAGGAATTGATTGACTCATCCAACAAATTCAATGGGTGTGCACTCTCACCTACGAGGTTTCCCTTCTGAAGATCTCATTAACGTGGCCGCGTCCCGTCTACAACCTGGAATGCATCAACCCATCGCATTGCAAGGACTACAGGCTGATTCGTTCACATTACGGAAAGAGAACGATGTGCCGGCCTTTAGTACCTGGGGCAGCTGCCTAGTATTGTTGGAGGCAGCGATTCAGCATGAGACTGTATGTTATTTCACTCAAATCAACTCCATCTTCTTCCCACTTACAGCGCAAGTCGATTTGTGCAAGGTGCAAGTCGGCGATCGCCTCTTGTTAGACCTCGTGCTATCATCTTTGGATCAGGTTTATTCTCCGGTAACGCTTGATTGCCTCTTTTCCATCATTCACAGTCTGCTCTTGGTTCTTCTCAAGGACACATCTAGCATGAACACCGTATTCAATTTTTGCCTGAACGGGGTGGTTCGCAACGTTGGTCTCTGGACACACCAATCCGTCCTCGCTCAGGGACCCATTAGCAGCACTGACCAACAAAGTCTAAGCAGTCGAAATAGATTCAACCGAAGGAGCCACGACCATCAAAACCTTGCATTTATCCGAGCACTCGCTTGATGACCGAGACTCCTTCATGGCTTACAGGGACCACCCCGAGGGTTGCTTGTTGCTTATCGGGATGCTGAAGCGCACAAAAATTCATGCACACCAAGCACTTGCTAAATTGAGAAGTGATAATGCAGCCCAGGTCATGCTATTGAAATAATGTTTACTCTATTGTTGTCTTTGTTTGTACACAATCAAGGAGTGCAATGTGTTTTAGAGACATTTTCATGTGCCACTTCCTTTGTGCTTTGCTATCTCTTTCTTCCCCAGTTCTATTTTTTTTTCTAGTACTCTCACAGTCCCTTCTTCAACACCGTCACTATGTTGCCGATCAAGTTCATGGTCCATTCTCTGTGTTCCGCCATCCTGCTCTTGAAGACCAGCCCCCACACAATGCTAGTTATACCTCTATGTTTTCTTGCGGACCTTGTGCTGCCTGGAATATCCACATAAAAAGGACAGGTGCACAGTTGGAAGTGTCTATGGACGTATGGAAGCCGCACATGGATATTGGCTTCAACTCGATCAGCTTGGTGCCATTCAAGGGAGGCAAGCATTGGAACTCGACTTTTGACAAATGCGTTCTTCAAAAAGGCTATCGCGTGAAGAGTAAGTAGTTAGTCTAATCATCGGTAGTTGTTACGTGTCGAAATTCTCACTAAAAGCCGCTTTGTTTGAATTGAGGTTAGTTGAAGTTCCGCTTGAAGCTATCAAGTATGATGACGAATACCAATTCTTCATTGTCATGTCGACATGGGATCGCATCCCAGCCACACCGAGCGCCACTCTGTTGAATAAACTCCAAGAGGAGGTCACCATTGCTAAGCACAAAGAGGACGAAAAAGCAAGGCAACCATGGCCGCACTTCTTCACGATATCCATTCGGTTCAAACACAATTTGTTTTCATTCAGGACGAATCCTGCTCCGGCTATGGTCTCTGGGCCCACCGCATCATCCTTTCTACATACCCAGCCACTGTGAGCTCCTCAAGCAGGTGGTACATGGACAATCCGACAAGGATCTAGTTTTTGGACCACTTACTTTGACTGTCAACAAAATCTCCTTCACAATTTTCTGAGCCCTTCTTATGTTCATCTACACTGCGAGATCGAAAGAAACATTGACCCAACTCGATTCGCTATCAATCAAGTTGAACGTCCGACGAAGACTGCCAGTGTTCACGATACTGCTTGAGATGTGACCCGCTGGCGCCTACTGAGCCCGAACTCTCCTTGAGACCTCAAGCCCGTCTCCTGGGACAACCTGCTGTTTGCGGCTGACTTGTACAAGATTGAGGAGCTCCGGATCCTCTGCCAGAAGCAACACATCAAGACTATGGTGCTAGCAATGCCGTCGAGAAACTGATCAATGTTGGTCCTAAGTTCCCCGAGATCAAGGAAGCAACCATTGACTACATTTCCAAGAACATGAAAACCATGTTTGTATGTGGCGAGGATTCTTTTTCTATGTTTGTCCATCATCCAAAGTGCCATGAGCTTCTTGTGGAGGTGCTTCTCCGAGTGCATTCTTTGCACCCATGAGACAGAGATACCTTGCTTCCCTCTCCATAAAGCCCAATAAAGGATTTGAACCTGTGCGTTGTGAGGCAATGTGCACATGGCAGCGGATGTCCCTTTGTTTGTTGCACAATCAAGGAGTGTAATTTGAGGTGAAGATGCATTTGTAGTGTGGCGCTTTCTACTTTTCTTCCTTCTTTCAGCCAGTCTGTATCATTTCTCATTTCCGCTTTCTTCTTCCACCCCATCCCGCATCTCGAATTCCCACATTTTTACTATGGCGCCCTCGACTTTCATTTCCCACTGTCTGTATGTCCGTCATCCTACCCTTGGAGATCAGCCTCCAGACAATTTTGGTGACTTTTCCATGCCATCTTGCGGACCCTGCGCTGCCTGGAAAGTACGCATCGAAAGGTCTGGTGCACAGTTGGAGGTGTCTGTTCGCTTATGGGAACCAAACAAGAAAATCAGCTTTCAATCGATGAGCGTAGCATCGTTCAAGGGAGGCAGGCACTGGAACTCCACCTTTGACAGACTTGTCCTTCAAGAAGGGAAGCGAGTGAGAGGTAAGTTGCTCTTCTGGGGTCCATAACTCCTCACCCCCCACCCTCCTCAAAGTTCCTCCTAACAGTAATTCTCTTGACACCTATATTAGTCCAAGTACCTACCGACGACTTTAAGCAAGATGGCGAGTATCAATTTTATATCGCCATGTCGGGACTGGAAAACTTTCCGGACACATCCGGTGCCTCCAGGATGAAAACTCTCAAGGACGAGATCACCGTTGCCAAGATCAAAGAGGATGAAAGTAAGGCAATCATGGCAGCTCTTCTTCGCAACGTCTATTCGGTCCAAACGCAATTTGTTTTTACCCAAGACAAGCCTTGCTCGGATTTTGGACTTTGGGCCCATCGTTCCATTCTCTCCAAATACCCAGTCTTTGAACAACATTTCAAGCAATCCGAAGAGGATCAATCCAACTCACATGATGACGGTGTCGTCATTCGACCGCTCACCCTGACCGTCGACAAGGTCTCATTTGCAACCTTTTGTGCTCTTCTGATGTATATCTACACAGGCGAGATAAAGACAATTATTGATCCGAGCCAGTTCGCCATCGGTAAAGTATCCATTGTACTACCTAGCCCATTATCTGATAGTCCCGGAACATCTGACCGTCAGCAAGGAACGCCTTGTTGGCATCCACTTGTACCAAACTCACCCTGGGACCTCAATCCTGTCCAGTGGAGTGACTTGTTGTTTGCCGCCGACCTGTACAAGATCGATGACCTTCGATCCCAGTGCCAGAAGCACCTCATCGACACCCTCGACGACAGCAAGGTCGTCGATACCCTGATCCATGTCGGCCCTCGATTCCCCGAGGTTAAGGAAGCAGCCGTCAACTACATCGCTAAGAACATGAAGGTCATGTACGCTGGTGGCAACGATCCGTTTGCTCCTTTTGTCCAGCATCCAAGTGTCATGAGTACCTTGTCGATGTGATGCTTCGATCGCACAATATTTCTTTGTGAGATGGTCTTTTTTCTCTTTTTAAATTTTTCTCTGGCAATACTGCGAGACCACACTTTTTCTTTCCTTTCGTTACAAATAGCCCAGGACTGCCAGAAGCAAAAGAAATAAAAGCTGTGGCATGGCTTTGCCTCTCTTTCTTTCCTCACCCTTTTTTTTCAATCTTTCAGACATCTATCTCGAAAACCCAATGACGACCATAGCATAGCACCCACCACGTTTGCTGCTCAAACTCTGTGCATCCGATGCCCTGCTCTTGGTGACCATGCTCCACACACCTCCGCCAACCCAAAGTGCCATGAGCTCATGGCCGAGATGATACTCCGAATGCATAATTTGAACTCATGAGACCGTTTTAATTTGGTTGATTTGAACTGCAGCTTGATCTCTGATGGAGAAGCAATATGCAAGTGATGTTTGATCATGACATTATCCTAAGATAAAAAAAGTGCACGAATGGAGCACTTCCAATTTTTGTCCTCCTTACACTCACTTTTCCCACCACCTTCCTTTGGTGCCGCCACCACCGACCCTCTGTAGTCCCTACGGAAGAATGTCAGGCATTACCAAGGCTCATTTTTTGCCTGGGAGAAACGGTGTGTCCGATCGGCTTTGCGTCACCGTCCGATGGCACATCTCGGTCTCATACGAGCAGCAGTCCAAAGTCACCTCGTAGCTTGGCGACTTTGTGTTGGCGATCGAGGAGACGGACGTCAGGTTCTCGTTCAGCGTGCAGACCGCAGAGTCCGACTTCTTGGTCCTCAAGCGGCTCAAGCGATGCTTCCTGTCACAGCCCGGAGAAGAGCCAGGGATCAATCGCCCATATGTCTACCAATGTTTTGGACACTACTATGTTAGTATGTCTATAACGGACTCGAGCGTCTTATGCACGTGTATGCAAATATGGATCTAACACCCCTGCGCCACCTCGGTATATCATAGTAAGATCCATCACAAAGTGTTGGCTCGCTCCAAAGGATGACCACTTCACTCGAGCCGCGCCTCTCGGCGAATGGATCGCAAAATCCTACGACCCCTCATTCACGAAAATCATGATAGAGCGTCTCTACCACGACAGCATGGACGAAGATGTGCAGTTTGTCTGCGACGAGGTTCTCTCGACTTGCGCTGCACTGCTTGATGAGGAACACTCTGTTAAGGATCAGGATCCAGTCCAGAAAGAAGAGTGTGCCGAGCCAGACTTAGTCAAAGACCTGAAATAACTGGATATCAACAGGGAGGAATCGACCGACACCAAAGTAATGGATACACCTGAAGGATGGCCGAACCTGAATTTGTCATCTTCCACTACCAAGCGAGCTATCAGGGCACGTAGGATCATTATCTCACAGTGGCCCTGCTTCAAGGCATTGTTCGCGAGCGAGGTTGCCTTAGGTAGTTTCGGAGACATTACGATCGACATCAAGGGTATCCATGCAAGCACATTCAGAAAGACACTATTCTTCCTGCACCATGGTGAACTCGACGATTCCTCGTGAGAGATTTCTGGAGGGTGACGATCCCTCGAAGGCCAAAGCATCAAGCTGGGAAGGGCTGTATTTGGCAGCACAGGCCCCTGGACAAGATTCTCGGACATTTGGACAGGTCCGATACCATCGAGCTCTTGCTCTGATCGGCGTACCTGTTCGAGGAGCTGCGAGTCGATGTGATCAAGTATGTTGCCACGGTGTACCAAGCTGAGATTGTCAACAGAGAGACCCGCGAGAAATACATGGAACATCCCGAGTTCTGTGAGCTTCCAGGGAGGATCTTCGAGGCTTACCACTAATTCCGTGAAGATTGAGTGTAAGCACCCATAGACGAGTTGGAGTCTAGTCGCGCATGTTTTTTTTTTTTTTTTTTTTTTCGTTGCTCTGTTACTAAAATACTCCTGTGCATTAAACGAAGAAATGTGTCCGCTGGTGTATGGTGCGCTATCAGGTGATCTATGGTCTTCTCTGGGTGTAATGACCAGTGGGTGTGTGCGCTGAAGATGAGCTAAAAAGGAAACGAAGAGCTACTTTTTGAGGCCCGAGCCCTTGCTTTTCGAAAATTAAATCTTTTCTCTTCTCCTCTCCTCTCTTCTCCTCTCCTCTCCTTTTCTCTCCTTTCCTCTCCTTATTATTACACACCCAGATCCGTCACTACGCCGCAGACAATTGATACCCATTCGCCAACATGGAAGATGACCAGACACAAGCTGTATATATTGCCGATGGCCCCGATATCGACGAATCCCTTTTTTTCACCCTACGATTCTCCACAACAGCCACCTCAGACCAACGGTTCAAGTTCAAGTCCGAGATCGGTGAATTCGCTGTCATTGTCTGTGTACACGACGACAAGTACTCCTTCATGCTTGACGCCACCGAGTCCGATTACTTGATACTCAACCAGTTCAAGCAGTGCTCCATATCGCCACTGCTGGGAGTCGAGTCGTTCGTGAGCCCGTTTCTCTACAGATTCATCGGAGAATATGAGATCGGTAGGTCATTTTCATATGCGTCCCAGCGGTGTGTAACCTAAATAGAAAGCACACTGACCAACCGCTGCTTCTAACACGATGCATATTTGGCACAGTCGAGCACATCGCAAAAACACGCATTGATGCAGAAGAAGATTACGCCGAGCTTCAGTTTTCGTTTTCAGTCGAACAGCTGCCAAACCATACAAGTTACGAGAGACCATTCACGTTCGTCATGATGCACAGACTGTTCCACGATCCTAGCGGCGAAGACGTGACTTTTGTTTGTGACGAGGTAGTCACCGACAAAGAGCAGATCCGATGGCGAGCATCTCCTACGACTCAGCAACCGTCCCCCCTTGACGAATCCGCAAATGTTGGTGACAGCAGTTACGACGCTCTGCGACGGCTTTCTCTCGATCAATCGAATTATGCCATGGTTCCCGTCATAAGAAGGTTCGGTGCACGCAAGATTATTCTCTCGCAGTGGCCCTACTTCAAGGCCATGTTTTCGAGTGAGTTTGCCGAAGGCGGTTCTGGTAGGATTGAGATCCGTGTCAAGGACATTAACGCAAAGACATTCCTGGAGACGCTACGCTACCTGTACGAAGGTCAACTCCACAATCCCCCAAACGCAGAAAATATTTTCGAGGGGGACGATCCAGCCAAGGCAACCTGGGAAGCACTGTATCTAGCGGCCGACCGATATCGGATCGATGACTTGCGCAAGGATGCTCTGGACAAAATTCTCGGTGGTTTGAGCCAGATAAGTGCGGTCGCCTTTCTGTTCCGAATGGCGTTCCTTTTTGAGGAGCTGCGAGAGCCGACGGTCAAGTTTGTGGCGAGGGTTTGCAGCACCGAGATGGCTGATATGAAAGAGATCTACAACAAGTACAAAGATCACCCCCAGATCGCTGAGCTTGTCTTGGAGGTTTTCCAGGCGTACCAAGGTGCCCGTGAAGTTTGAGCATGCATTTCATTTTCTGTGCACCCGTGGAGCAGACCACGAACAAGGCGAACGGAAAAAAAGGAATAGGGGCGAGGGAGTTGTGCAAATAAATATGGTGTCGCACGCAACGTCAAATACGCATATTCGATTTTTTCCTCAGCCCCTGAAAGTCGCACTGACGCCAAACAGGATGTCTCATGATCACAACTTGTTCCTGTCCTCAATTTTCACACGCACCTATAGTGTACAGATCAGGAACAAAAGTATTGGAAGATATGTTATATTGAAGCTACGGGATAAGGCTGTGGATCGAGACTATATATACTAATTGTTATAAAACAATAAACATGTGGAAGTATCTTTGTTCTCGTTAATACTTGGCCGGCTGACCGTTCGCAGGATCGGGGCTAAGTCGAAAGACTTGTGCTCGCCGCCTATTGAAGGAGGTGAGCCACATGTCACGTGATCAAAATTAATCTTTTTCAGGCGAGAACATGAACTTCTCACTAACATATAGCACATTTCTCTTTTTCTCGTTTCCTCTTTCTTTTCCACTTCGCCAACACTTCCGCCGCCCTTCGACCACTCTTTGAACACACATCTCTCAGCATGGATAACGGCAAACAGGAAGCCATCTACTGCAGAAAAACCAGCACAGACCCCGAGAGTCTGTCGTTCATCGTTCATCTCGCAACAACCCCTGGCAACCAGGAGTTCGAGTTCACCTCGCAGCTCTGCTCCTTTGTAGTTCGGGCCAAGGAAACCTCCGACAATAAATACAAATTCATTATACATACACCCGAGTCCAACTCCCTGACCCTCACCCGATTCAGGAAATACTCCGTCACAAACCCAAAGAACACTATTAACGGCAACTTTATCTACAGTTACTTCGGAGAGTATAAGCTCAGTAAGTTTTTTGGAGTTGAACTTGAAGCCACTGCTTTAGCCATGTGAATTCGCAGTAGGTTGACCTCACCTCAATCGCCATGTACCACATGTACACTTTGTTAGGTGAACTAATCGAGCGAGATAAACTAATACCGAATGCCGGATGCTTTGAGCTTCGGTTTTGTTTTACGGAGGGGAGCGGTTCAATTGAGAATCTTCCGAACCACAGTACCCTTCAACCGTCATTCCCTCGAATCATTGTGGAGAGGCTGTTCTACGAACCTATTGGCGTGGATGTGACCTTTGTCTGCGACGATGTTCTCAAGGAAGACTGCCCAAGCAAAGCCGATCTAGCCATTATTATGGAACAAGCTTCCATTCTCAGCGAAGTGGAGACTGTAGCAGTGGTGGAAACATCCAACCAAAGCCAAGCGATTATCGAAAAGCGTGGATCAGCTGGTTCCAGCAGCACGAATAAGGTGGATCCCAGGGGCTCGATCACGTCGACGACAAGCACGTTTGGCGCACACAAAGTTGTCCTCGCCCAGTGGCCGTACTTCAAGTCAATGTTTTCAAGCGAATTTATCGAGGGTGGCTCTGGCATGGCTCCCATCCGGATCAAGGACGTGAATGCAAAGACGTTCAGGGAGATGATATACTTTATGTATGTCGGAGAGGTGGAATCCGACTCAGTCGAGTTACTCAAGAGCCATGATCCCATCCAGGCAGCTAAAGTCAGCTGGGAAGCCCTGTACTTAGCCGCGGACAGGTACCAGATTGATGATTTGCGCAAGCTGGCCCTGAACAAGATCACAGGGAACCTGAAAAAGATGGATACGATCGAGTTTTTGTTTCGGTCGGCCTACCTCTTTGAAGAATTACGCACCCCCGTGATTGCGTATATTGCCAAGGTTCACCACTCGGAGGTTGCCAAGAAGAAGACCCGGGAAAAGTACATGGATCATCCTGAGTTTTGTGAGCTGCTCGGTGAGCTGTATGATGCATACCACAATCTCGCAAATAAATAATAAGGCCAAGAAAGAAAAAACTCTTTCTACGTGATCAAAACAGTGACATATAGACTCGGCCTACTCTTGTGTGTTTTCTCTCCTAATCACCAATATAGACGAAGGAATGAGAGGATCACGTGATCAAGATCTGTTTGAGTGCGTTGGCGTATGGCGGTTACTGATCGTCTTCGCCCTGTTTTGTGTGAGCATTTTGAACATTTTGATCTTCGCCCTCCCATCCAATTTCCTTCCATGCTGGAAAAAAAAAAATAGATCCATTCCTTTCCCTCGTTCTTCCCACACCACCCGTTCCCACACCTCATCGCAGACGATTGCCTCGCATTTGCAATATGGGCAACAACAGCTTGATTCTCACCATATTACTGTCCACATCCACCACCGAGAAGCAACGTTTCGAGCTCAGCACTGATCTCGGTACATTTGTTCTCTTTGCTAAAGAATCTGACATCTTCAAGATTAACACTGCCAAGTCCGATCTCATGCTACTCAGCGAGTACAAGCAATGCTCGATCAGCTCCCTATCAAAGGAAAGGCTTGCCACGGGCTCAGTTCTGTACAGGTACTTTTGGAACTACGAAATTGGTAACTCGATTTTTGAATGTCTTAAGCAACAACAAGAACTTTTGCACAAGTGATGGCTGACACTTCGTGGTTATTTATGTAGACGTATCAGTCGAACGCGACCAGCAGGATGTCCAGGAAGGATGAGCTGAACTTCAGTTCTAATTTTCGACTGAGTGCCTTCTGACCTTCCCCAACTTACAGTTCTCTTTCGCAGAATGCATGATGAAGCGACTGTATTGCAATGCTTCTGGAAATGATGTCGCTTTCATTTGTGATGATGTTGTCGACAGCAGCAAGAATGACCGCCAAAGGAACTCTCATCCTGCATCGCAGTCGAGCTCCCGGCAAAGCCAGTGAAAGCTCAGACCCTGGACAATTGAATCTCAAGGAAAACGAGGGTTGCCCCACCTCTGACATTGGAAACAGTGAACACGAGAAAACGTGTACCGGCCAGGATGACACGACAGTTTCCAGGACCTTAGAAATAAGCGCTCGCAATATTGTCCTATCGCGATGGCCGTACTTCAAGATGATGTTTTCTAGCGAGTTTGTCGAAGGAAGTTCTGAAAAGATAAAAATTTGCATCAGGGATGTGAATTTTACCACGTTTCGAGTGATGGTGTTCTTCATGTACACTGGACGCGTCGAAATCGATCAACCGGTCATTTACCAAAGCCAAGATGGCCCTAAGGCCAAAAGCACCAGCTATGAGCAACTCTATCTGGCGGCACGCAGATATCGGATTGACGATTTGCGTAAGCTGGTGTTGGGCTGGATTCTTAAGTGTTTGGGAAAGGCAGATGCCGTTGATTTCTTGTTCCGCACAGGATACCTTTTCAAGGAATTGCGTGGCCCAGTGATCCGGCATATCGCCAAGGAATGCCATGCAGAGGTAGCCAAGAAAGAGATCCTAAAAGAGCATAAAGATCACCCCGAGTTCTGTGAACTTCTCAGTGAACTGTTGGATGCATACCACGAGCTTCGCAAGTAAATAGTGGTAGCGAGTGATACTTGACTAGGCGTCGGTCTAGCGGTTCTTCATTTAAAATGTAACACATCGACAAGTACGAAACAGTAGGCTTGTTCTCAATCTCTCCCACTATATCTAGGGCATAGTTTTTTAATAACAGCACTCCGAGGGATGCTGGTCTTCGGTTAAGCCATCACGGCCATGATGTTAGAGCCCAGGAAACTGCCTTCTCAGCTAAAACCATAGAAAGACAATAAATTGTTACACGCAAAGTCGTGGAGAACTCCCAATTAAGAAGCTGCCGGCTAGAGCAAACGAGTGGAGCGTAACAGATAAAGAGAGAAAGAAGGAAGGTGTCAGCACAACAACAAATTACCAACGAGGCCGGTGTCGGGAATGGAGCGTGGGATTGTGGAAGACGAGAGGGTTGAGAAGAGCAGTATGTAGGGTAAAGCAAGTCTGCAGAAACAAATGTCCGGGGGACATCGTTCCTTTTATCTTATTTTCATGGAAGTCGTCGGGAAACTACTAAAGATCTAGACTGTGTTGGGGAAGCCTGTATCTTTGCTACTCCTAGGCGACGAGAGTGGTAGTAATTAGAAGCTATTTAAAACGGAGAACAATGGTTGGTACAAAATGAGGAAACAAATGCGGAAAAAACCTCATTTTCATCACAAAAGAACGAAAAAGTAAAACGAATAACGAAAGTGCTGGAGAAGCTGGGAAGAGTCGTGAAGTATTGTCGTAAGCGAAGCAAGGTGATAATAGAAGAAGGGGTAATGTCGAGGGACTCGCCATTGGTACCAGGGGCGGTGGGAAAGGGGCGGTGGGAAAGGGGTAGGGGTGCCGTATATCGTAGAAAAGTCGCGTAAAAAAGGGGGAAGATAGGAAGAAAATAATCGACGCGGAGAAAATCAAAAGGGAAGGTCTTAAGGGTGTCGCCGAGGAAGAAAAGTGTGCTAGCCAATCGCCTTATGGCTGGCCATCGGACTCCACAAAATATGTTATCAGCAAACCTGGCAAAGACTCCCAATGAGGCAATGGTCAGATCGGCGTCAACACAGAAACAAATAACAATAGGAAAAGGAACAAATAACCAAAACTACTCGAACAAATACTACAGTGCTCGGACAGTGCGTATCTTGAAGACGACGAAGTTCTTGTGTGACAAAAGGGTGTGGGTGGGAGATGCTTATGTTTGGGTAGGTGAGTCTGAAAGACAAGAGTCTCGGGGCGTCTAAAGCCCTTTTATACGTTTGTCTTTTTTACAACACATAATATCTAGATCTAGTACCTATCATCAAATCTAGCAAAGACGCCAGCGTCGTCTCAGAATAATAATAGTTTTTCTATCGTGGAAAGTCGACCAAAAAGTAAACACGAAAAAGGAGGGGCTTCATCTTGCCGAAGGGTCAAGCCTTGATAAAAGTATAAGAGAAAAGACAAAGAAAGATCGAACTAGAACAAGAAAACTCGAGTGAAAACAAAAGAAAGACGGGGATAATAAAAAGATGGACGACAAAAAGAAGGGCAAGAACGGCGAGGATAAAACAAGAAACCAAAGCTGTTGTTGTAAAAGGGCAAAAGGAGGAGAGATGGAGAGCGTACCCGTTATTGCCTGTAAGGATAAAAGAACATAGACAAAACGGGGCAGATAAAAGAACGAAAGGCGGTCGGGAACCGGTAGGAAAAAGGAGAACTTCGAGGGGCGCGTTTCGATAGAGAAGGCGACTTGGCAGCGGAGAAACAGGACCAACCCCCTTACTACCGTCGTCTGAGGGCGACAAAATATCAAATCGTGTTCACTCAGTCTCTAATTGGCTGTTCGACTTGCTGACTTTCGGGTTCTGCAGTCACAGATCACGGTTCTGGCACGGAAACCCGGGATTTCGGGCTCCGGTTCCAGGTTGAAGCGTGACGGTCTGCTGGCCCAATGGAAAGGCGTCTGACTACGAATCAGGAGATTGCAGGTTCGACCCCTGCGTAGATCAAAAGCTTCTTTTTTGCCACTCTGCCTAACCAGCTGGAGTGGGCTTCTTGTGGGATGGCGATGAGGTTAATTGTCGCGGGCTGCGACGATTAGTTATTTGTCGCCGGTCCGAATTTCCTTTTTTGGGCCTTATTTGTCGCGGGTCTATTTGTCGCGGGCGCCTTGTTTGTCGCGGCCTATTTGTCGCCAGCGTCTTTTCTATTTGTCGCGGACCGTTATTCGTCGCGGCTTACTTGTCACCTCAATTGTCGCTCTCTATAGGCACCCACATCCCCATGCCGCTAACCATGCCTTCATTGCAGTTTTGTCTCTCTCTCTCTCTCTCTCTCTCCTCTGTTCGCCTATCGACGCCACAGCTCCACCGCCAACGTCATACAAAGAGACAACCCAGTTGTCAAATAGATCGGCAGCAAACTTGACAACACAGGTTGCCAGACACTTAAGATGGCAAGGATGCAATGCGTGCGAAGCTCTTCCCATCTGAATGCTTCTTGTCCCAGGTGGAGGCAAGGCAGCTGACTGACCAGGGTTCCTCTGATTGCCAAAAAAATGCCGTGGGCGAGGCCACCCTGTATCATTTGCAGCGATCATTTGGCAACACTATGGCGCTTTCGTTCGCAGACCCTCAAGTCGCACTCTTCCTTGCCTATTCATTGGAAAACATGCAGAGGCAGATTGAAGCCCATAGGAGTGATGTTTCGCATCTGAAAAAATCCCATCACCGACAACAGCAAAAAGGGTCGCCCTTCCGACAAAAGACAAAAATCCACCAGAGAGCAAGCCATTGACATCTTCAAGGCAATGACCAACTCCAAAAGAAGAGCCAGTCCAGTGAGAAGGCCAGGTCCAACTCCAAGAAGAAGTCTAACAAGAAGAACAAGTCGCAGAAGTTGACCACATAGAAGGAATCGATGTTGAAATATGTAGCTACTGTTCCACTCTCAATTGGTTGTTGTTCTCATCTCGTTCACATAAACACACTCCATACACAGCACGAGTTTGGAGTGTATGGTGGGCCACGGCATATAGGCCATGGCGACAGTTGAAGCGACAAGTAGGCCGCGACGAAAAACGGCCCGCGACAAATAGAAAAGATGCCGGCGACAAATAAGGCCCAAAAAAGGAAATTCGGGACCCGCGACAAATAACTAATCGTCACAACCTGCGACAATTAGATTAATTGGTGGGATGGTTGTTGAACCTGGGTGTGGTCTCGGGAGCCACATCCTTTTCAGTTCGACAAGTCAAAAGTACCGGAACACGACACTATCAACGAGAACGTCCCAAAGTTGCCCAAAGTGACGTACCTGGTGGTAGCGATGGAGCGATACTTTCTGGACAATGATGGCTTCGATGTGTTCTTCGAGATCAAAAATAAGCTTTTGTACAAGAGAGGAAGAGCCTGGAACGCGAGTACTGGAAAGAATTATGTCATTGGAGCTCACAAGTTTATTTGGTCGCTGTGGCCCTATTTCAAGACCATGTTCGAGAGCGAGTTCGTGGAGAGGTAAGCGGCGTCAAGAATATTGTCGTCAAAGAAGTCACGCCGAGTACCTTCCTGCTGATGGCCAGTCCATGTATTTGAGGATGTTGGATGTTAGAGTCACCACGTTGTTCGAGGATGACGCCAACAAGGACGACAAGGCAAGCTGGGAAGGTCTCTACATTGCGGCGGATCGCTGCAGGATCGACGATCTACGCAAGCTGGCGCTCGTCACCTTTAAAAGAATCTCAACTCTGCCGCGGCGATCGACTTTCTGTTCCGGATAGCATACCTACGAGTAGCTCAAGGCAGTCGTGATCATGTACATTACCAGGGAACTTTATGTTGATATCTCCAAGAAGAACGTGCGCAACGCCCACAAGGGCCATCCCGAGTTCTTGGAGCTGCTGGGTGAACTGTACGACGCCTACCGCGATCTCCGCTAGAACTGAGTCAGTAACACACTTGGACGCAGCACTATCAAGTTCCAACTTATATTCTCGTATTCTTGCATACCATCATCCATCGTGATAAGTTCTTTCGGCTCTGTTCTCTTGGAAGACGGCATGCCTAATGTCCGTATTTGTAATCAAACGATGGGACTGTGCGTCTTTCTCTGCTATTCTAGTTCTCCTTCCCTTTTTTTTTTTTTTTTTTTGCACCTATCTCCCTCCACCTTTCAAAAACATTTTTTTTACTCTTCTTGCTCCCACAACATGGCCAAAACAACAGAGCACGCTCAGTGTTGGTACACCGACAAAACAGAGAACATTTCCTTCTGCATACGATGTGATACCGTTGAAGCTACACAGAAGTTTGAGATCCAGTCCGATCGAGGCACCTTCGAGCTCAATGTCTTAAAGCCAAATGACAGATATCGCTTCGGCATCATCGCAACCAGCTCCGATTTCACCCTGCTTCAAAGATATAGACAATGCGAGTTCGGGCCACCACATGAACCGCACTGGGCAAGCTGCAAGCTCATCTACACTTTCTTTGGGAATTATTCGATTGGCAAGCTATTAGGAAGGACCCACACGCACAAAAAAAAAAAAAGAGGTAGACTTCATGTGGGTTTCCGTCGATGCATTTCTAAATCTTTCGAGCCATTCCCATAAAAAAATTACACCGCTTGCCTTAGACATGGAAATCCCAAGAGCGAATCTGAAAGCTACTAACCAGAAGTACGAACTTGAGTTCCGCTTAATTTCTGCCAAAAATTCAACCACTGCTCCCGTATCCTCTGAACCCATGTACACGAGTGTGCTGATGGATCGATACTACCGGAACAAAGAGAGCCACGATGTGTTTTTCAGTTGTGAAGTTGGATCATTCGTCAACAGTGACAACAGCCAGAACAACAAGGGCCAGAATGACAATGATCAGAATCATATCGCCAAGAGCAATATTGACCTCGAGAATGAAGCCGTCAAGCCGGTGGAGGCATCGACCCTTGGAGCCCACAGATTCGTGCTGTCGCAGTGGCCGTACTTCAAGGCCATGTTTGAGAGTGAGTTCGAGGAAGGGGACTCAGGCGCCAAGACGATCCGAGTCAAAGGAGTCAGGATGCGGACCTTCCAAATAATGATCCAGTTCATGTACATGGGAACGCTGAAGTCAGATATCGCCGCACTGTACGAAGACAACGCCACAGACCAGGCCAGCTGGGAAGGGCTCTATATCGCAGCCGACCGGTACAGGATCGACGACATGCGCAAGTTGGCGCTCGCCACCATCGAGAGGAAGCTCGATTCGATTGCGGCGATCGATTTCCTATTCCGCTCGGCGTATCTTTACTCAGAACTGCGGGACCTGGTAATCAAGTACATTGCCAAGGAGCACCATGCCGAGATCTCGAAGCGGGAAGTCCGACAGGCACACAAGGACCACCCCGAGTTCTCTGAGCTGCTGGGCGAGCTGTATGAGGCGTTCCATGAGCTGATGACCTATAACGGGCTCCTCAACAGTCGATCTAACTTAAAATACAGGCCCTGAGAAGTCAGAGTCTGTACTTTTGAGTATATTCACGACATCGAGTCCGGTGTTTGATCTTCACCGCATATGAAAAAAAAAAAGTCATAGCAGGCGACGATGCATCTCAAATCTAAAAAAAAAAAAAAAAAAAAAAAGAAGTTATCAACCTTCCTTCTGTGAGGCGATGTGCGCGAGAAAGAGAGTGAGTGACTGACGAGAATGGTTTCATTTCCTGGGATGGGGGTTGAAACGCATTTTCCTCTTCAAAATCGTATTCCCGGAAAACAGGAAAGCTCCTTTCGACCGTCAGTTCTCGCGCCGGGATGGTGTTGTCTCGGGGGAGGGGGGGGGACGAGATCTTGTAGATCTCCAGATGCATAATGGGAGTATTTATTAGCCCACTAATTAACTGCACGATCAGTGAACAAAATGATCAGCTTCATGTATCTCACTGAGGCAAAGGATGTCACTGTTACAATCCCGAGAACTATCGAGCCGCAACTTACATTCAATTGAGGTAGCTGCAGAAGAGGACAAAAACAAAAGAGAACTCGCAAATTGGACCTTATGTTAAACACCCAGAAGAGGACCCAGGCTGAGGAGGCTCACGACCTGTGCAGGAGGACGCACGTATTTTGGGCTGTTCAAAAATCGTTTTGGTGGCAATCGATTTTTTTGGATTTATGCCTGCGCTGCACTAATCCCGCGGCACTCGAAGATACATGTACGTCGAAATGAAGGCCGTGATCCCCCCCCCCCCTCACCATGTTGCTAATGAGTATTCTCATTCATAAGTGTTCTCCATCGCCTGCTGTAGTCTGATCTGCGGTTGCTCGTGTGAAGAATGATTGGATGAGATCTGGAAGGTTGAGGATCAATTTGGTCAACTCGACCAAAAACTCATCAACAATTATGAACATTACTTCGGTGAAAAACAAACTACACATGGCCGTAGCTACCCCTTGAGAAAGGAATTTGCCATTAACAACCGGGGCCCAGATTGATCCTTTGCATGCATGCACTGGACGATGCAGGTCTTTCAAGGTGCTCTCCATAATTGAATGTTCAATTATAAACTTCGATCTGAACAAAAGATAGACAACGGTCGAATTGACCAACGTTGATCGTCGACCTCGACCTCGCCTAACCAACCATTTTTTGCACCGCACAATCAAAAAAAAAAAAAAAAAAAAAAAAATTACACGAGGTGATAGGAATCTGCTCAGAAAGTGATTCTCCTCTAGGAACAGGAAATCATTCTCTGGGCTGGCTATTGCGTGCCTCATGTCTTAAAATACTTTGACAGCCAGAGCTAACTGTGAGAAGAAAACCAAAAATCCCCCCCCCCCCTCAAATGCAATAATCAAATTTGTGCCAAGGAGTTGGGTTCCACAATATCCATTTATTCGCTTGGACATCAGTCCTTCAGAAACGCCATCCAGAACATGATCCATTCCAGCATATAAATCCTGTGTCGTCGATCCCGTTTGCAAAGGGCGATTTTGCATAGTTGTGCGCTGGCATACGAAGCCGATGTGTCGAGCCAAGGACAGTTCCACGGAAAAATCTAAATTCAAACGTGTACGCAAAGAGCAAGGGTCAGAGACATTGCGTGCATCCTTTGATATCAACTTGACTCGAGACGTTGAAGAAAAGAGAGATGACTCTCACTCAGGAGATTGATACATTAGGCCGTATCAGATTCTTTGTCTTCTTAGGGTTGTGTGTGAACACCTCCCATCGAGCACAAGGATGATAATAACTCATCATTGTGATAGTCTCTCTCTCTTTTCCTAATCATGGGCGAGAAGCGAGAAGTAGCAGACAGCATTGTTTACCTTGGCTGTCTAGCATCGGAGCGGCATACCAGGCCAGTATACGACTTGCTGGTCCGACGCTTGGGATCTCTGGCGCTTGCCACTCGTTCCGTCATCCGTGATCAAGCTGTTCTCGTATTGTTGATTCAGCAGAGACTCCAGCATGTCGATCGAGGCGAACCTTGTCGACGGCTTATTTGAAATCGCTTCCTTCTCATTCTCCTTTCCGTACAGCCGCTGCCAAGTCTTGTTACGCAGGCGGTCATTCTGGACCATGAAGGTGACGTCGGTCGCCGGCAGCTCTTCACCCGTGGGACCCTCGTCGTCATCATCATCATCATCATCATCACCTGCTTCTTGGTCGACCTGCTCCCGGGTGTTATTCGTAGACGGCCCTTCATCCTTGGCGTCGGTGTCGCCAACACTGCTATCGTCTTCGCCACTGTCACCTTCGTTGTAGGCAAAGCCAAGTCGCGTCAGTCTCCTCCGCTTGATTTTCCGTTTCTTTATCGCTGCCTCTTCTAGTCGTGCGGCTTCTGCCTTTTCCTGTCGGAATCTTCGAGAAAACTCAAAGATGGCGATCGTCTCTTCAGACAACAGACCTTCTTGCCTGTTTGCTCCTGGGAAGGCTGGTGCCTCCTGGTGTTCCTGCCGACTGGAGATGGATTCCTCAACAGTGACAAGCGCTGATTGAGAATGCTGATCGCTGGGATAGTACGAGTAAGTGTCATCTCGGGTGGGGCATTCGCTAGATGGGCCCATTTGCCAGCCCGGCTGGTGCTGATGCTGGACTGATCCTCCAAAGAATGCCTGCCTCGCTGTTGCTGAGAAATGGGCCGCGTGGAATGATCTGAAGGAGAGCACAGGAGGTGCCTTTGGCGGAGGATGATTTGGGTTCGCCATAAATGACTAGATGGATCAATGACGACAAAGAAGTTGGCCCTCTAGGATCCGATCAGGAAGGACATGACTTTTTTTTCTTCGTTTTGGTCCTGTTGGTGGGAGTGGGTATGTGATGATCAAAAAAAGAATTTCTTGACTTTGCATGCTTTCTCTTTTTTTTAGAACGCGTCTCCCCTTTGTCCATTGTGAGCTAAGCCACCAATCCAATCTCAACCTAGGTTAGATTCGTCACTGATGGTTTGCTGGGATCCTTATCGAGCATGTGAGAGTCTTGGCTTTGCAGCTTTTCTTCTTTTAGTCCTCTTCCCTTCCCTTTTCTTTAATCCTTTCCTTCTCTCTCCACACTTTCCTTCCAAATACACACCGCACACAACCTCACACCACAACCAGTCCAAACAGGTATTTGCAAATCCACACCACGACATGCATGGGGTCACGCTTAAAAATACCACCAACGCCTCCCGTCTTTCTGATCACAACACACATTTTTTGTCTGTTTCTTGAGTAGTGGCCAGGATAAATAAGGGGAAAAACAAAGCCATGGCTTCTGACATGATATTCCACATCAAGCACGCTGTTTGGGAAGTGAGAGATGGGCAGTTTGTACTCCAAATGTTGGCGAAGCAAGGGAAGAAACTC
The DNA here is from genome assembly GCA_000739165.1 of Podila verticillata NRRL 6337. Taxonomy (NCBI): domain Eukaryota; kingdom Fungi; phylum Mortierellomycota; class Mortierellomycetes; order Mortierellales; family Mortierellaceae; genus Podila; species Podila verticillata. The sequence goes on along the minus strand of KN042416.1, from coordinate 615,946 downwards.
GAGTGCACTTGCACAGTCCGTGCGAGAAACTTCCATGTCCTTCTATGCCATATTGACAAGGACGGAAACTTCAACCGGTACTCGCACTTCAGCTTCGTAGTCGGAGGACGGATCCAAACTCTGAATCACATTGGGAAAAACACTTTTGCGGCATCAAGTAATATCAAAGGAGCCCATGTTAGCGATGTTAGCGCCTTGTGCTTTTCTTCTTTAGGAGCGGATACTAAAAATTTAGGGCTGGGCTTTGACATAGGCGAGACGTCGCTGCACAGTGTGATGGGAGAAGAACACTTCGAGTTTTCGCTGCTGCTTCAATCCGACTTTCGAAAGACGATCGTGAAACCTGGGAGCGCCTGCCCGAAAGCCCATGTTGGCGAAGTCGAGTACCCGCCACCCGTGCTTATAAACATCAAGCCTGAAAAGGTTGCAACTCCCGCCAACAACAGCCTGCCGGATGAATCTGACAAAGGAGGAGACAACAGCGATAGCACATCCGATGATAATGAAGTAGCCTGGATGTCGACAACCGGACCCGCCAAACCGTCACTTTTCGAAGACAGCGTCAAAAAGCTTTGGATGTCCACTACAGTCAAATCATCCAACAAGGTTGAAAAGCCCAATGGGAACGACACTCAGGCTCGTCCACCAAGACTGAGAACTCCTCCTCTGTCGTCAAGACCTCCTCCAGGATCAGGATCAGCTCTTGAATCTTCGGGACTTCCTCCAGGATTGACGGGACATCCTCCTGGACTGTCAGCACCTCCCCTTGGACTTTCGAGACCGTCACCAGTGTTAACGGGACCTCCTCGCCTGTCGGAACCCTCTCCTGAGCTGACGAGACCTCTTCCTCCCGGACTGACGAAAATCAAAATTGCACAACTGGAAAGCATTCGTGAGGGGTCCATGGCGGCAATTGTCCACTTTTATCACTACAACTCTCCGACGGCGTCTGGAAATGTTCTGGTGGCGTCCACCTCTGCTCTGATGGGATACCCCAAGATCATGAACATGATTGTTCAGGCCAAAGCACTGCAAGATTGCCTCTTTGGCCAGTCCAAGTCGCCCGACTCTGAGATCCTTGTCAACATTTCGTTCTTGCCGTGGCGTTCGTTCAAGGTGGCGATGGAGTATGCTCACAACAGAGTGCTCAAGGTTGGGGTGGAGGATAAAACACCGGACGACGACGACTTGCTTGAGCTCCTCAGCGTTTCTGAGGTTGCGGCCCAGCTGGACATGAGTGACTTGAGCAAGGAGTGCGCCGCGTTTAAGCCGAATCTGTAAAAAAGAGGTTCCTTTTCTCGTGAAAGCCATTCTTGATGGTATATTAGAAAAGTGTTCACATAATACACCGTCTTCTTTTGCTACGAAATATGGTCTTCAAAAGATGGAGCGATGACATCACGCACCAGTTTCGCGTTGACGCTGCCGGCGATGGTTCCCCACAATCCTATGCCGAGCTCCTGTGTACAACTTTGCAGCTGTTACTCCTCATGCTGCGGTTCGCTTCTCTGCTTATGCTCTGTTTTTCACTTCCTTCATCCCCGTTAGAATAGCAGATATCCATAATTGCATTGTATGCAATTAAAAAAAAGGGGGCTATGACATCATTGACCTCTTTAAAATTTGCCACTTTTCCACACCTTCGCTTTTTTCTCCTTATCCCATTACAGTCGCCATATCCCACACACGTCGACAATATCACTCATCCCCACCGACCCTTCTTTACTGTTCACTTTCTTCACCACCTTTAGACCTCGATACCGCAGCAGAAAAGCAAAAAAAAAAAAAAAAAAAAAAACATGGCAGAAGAAGACCTTCTCTTCCACGTCTCCAAGGCCGTTACTGCCGTCAAGAACCACCGATTCACAGTGTTCCTGAAGTCAGCCCAGGGCCAATACTTTCTGTGTTCCTGCACCGTCCAGCCCCCCAACTTTCGAACTCGACTGTCCTTCATCTGCAAGAGCGACACCTTCACGACCTACTCCTATTTTTGCATCGTCACCGAGGGCAAAATCCAAGGATTGAACCAAATCGGAGTGAATGCCTCGACTGCAGCAGGTAAAAAGGACGAACCACAGACGCCAATCAACCAACTGAGAGAAGGAACATCCCATTTGTGTGTGGATATGGCTTTCTGTTTTACTAATCCGCGATTTTTTTTGGATCTTCAATACTTAGGCTCAATATCATTGGCATCTGTCCACGACGGAGACAAGTATACATTCACTTTGCTGCTTCAGCCCCGATCGCGGAAATCACCCTTGCCCGTAGGAACACCCTACCCTTCAACCTCCTTAACAGCGATTTCCCCTAGTTCTAGGCCGTCCACAGTCAATAACAGACCCGTCACATCAAATACTGCTGTGCAAGTTTCCGCCAGAGTCGACCAAAAGGTGTATGCAGCAACCACGTCTTCTTTCTTTGAGGATACAGTCATCTATGGAGAAGGAAGATCGGAAGGACTGAGAGGTCTGCGGGAACTGAATGAACTAGGACGAGGATGGCTGTCAACAGGAGGCGATCCACAGCCCAAGACAACGCCCTATCTGCAGGATTCCGAGAGTGTGCACATCCACCATTGCGACGGCAAGAGCGCCCACTCTGGAAAAGTGCTTGTGGCGTCCACAATGGATTTTCAAAAGTACCCTCGGATCCTCAAGATGATCAAGCAGGTCAAGGAGCTGCGACAACTCATGTTCCCGGCGCGCCGGCTCTCTTCCCGTGATGGTGGTGATGGTGAGGCTCCTTTGCCTGTGGTACTGGACTTGTCGTGCCTGCCTTGGAATGCCCTGAGGAGTGCGGTCGAGTATGCGACGACACGGAAACTGAGATTTCATTGCACCCAAGACCGGATCTATGACCACTCGCCCGAGGCATTTCGCGAGTTGCTGGACATTTCGGATGTGGCCATGGAGCTGGAAATGAATGATCTGTTCCACGAGTGTGCTGCTCGCATTCGGGATCGCTAAAGGATCTTTCTCTCGCCCTGTCCCATACACCAGAAGATCTGAGAGCTCCGGATTCTTCATCACACAAGTGATAACAATGCTGTGTTGTTTCCTCTTTTCAATAGTGCGGGATATTGCACAACTCTTTGCAGAATAAAAAATAGGTCTTAGCTTGCGAGAGATGCGCCTCATTTGGGGTCTAAGAGAAATCGATCAAATGGCACAAGACACCTGAGCAGATTGATGTGATAGCTTGATTTTTATTCTCTTGGCTTCTTTCCGTTTCTTTTTATCACTTTCCACTCCGTCCTTTTCCTTGTCTCTTTTAAGCCATTGTCACACGTGACGTTCAACCGCTCCATGCCAGGCCCAAGAACTCAAACCAGCTGTGGCGCATTAGGCACACGGTCAAGGATGTCAAGAACTATCGGTTTATGCTGGTCCTGCATACCTGGCAACACAGAAAAATTGAGCGTATCTACACCGTGGACAGACTGGAGAAGGAGCTCAACGTAAGGCTGTCCTATATCACCAGTAGCGGAACCTTTTGGTGGTGGTCAAAGTTCACAAAAGTGGTAGACGGTCAGATTGCCAGTACTTTTTTGAGAGAGGTATGTTCTAGTCTTTTCACAGGCTGCTGGATTTCTTGATTTCTTGGCGGAATACTCCTTCTTACTCCGAAATACCCGTTTTTCTTATCTTAGGCAAGGTAATCCTAGCCCTGGCTCTGCAGGATAGCCGCTACTGTTCCTCGATTTTGCTACGGGGTTGGAATCAAGGATCTCTTTCGCAATCAGGCGATGTCTGTCCTCCTGCTGAAATGGGTTACGAGGAGTGCCTTATTTTACTGCCTCCTACTACTTCCAGGAACCCTAGCGAGAAATCATTTATGTCTGTTTCGACTTTCGCTTCGCATTCTGGACTGCAGCTCCTCAGATCCATCGCAACCCTGTTGACTGACACTTCGTTGTGTAATGGAGATATGCTCAGTCTTGAAATTATCAGCAAACCGACGATCTTATGCGAAGGTAGTGTCAACTCACATGAACGGAGAGACCCCACCCCATACACAGGCCCATACGAATTCCGCTCAGACATCGACTAGCCCATCGATCGAACCCACGGGATCACGTCAGAGGCCCCTGATGACAATCCATATTTACCATTACAACAAACCGACCAATACCGGAAATATTATCGTGGCGTCTAGCACAGCTCTTGAGCGCTACGGAGTGGATCCGGCAGCCAAAGTGAAGCGCCCTCGATTGGATCATCAGCGTGGCGAACCCGGATTGGTTGTCGTGGTTGACATGTCATTATTGCCATGGAGAGGACTAAAGTGTGCCATCCAATTGCACAGAACAGGAAGCTGAAGTTCCAGAGTTCCCAGCCGTCGTCCATGGAACGTCTGGAATTGATGGCTGTCGCTGAGCGGCTCGATATGAAACATTTGCACAAAGAGTTTATCGTACTCTACTAAGTCGTTGTTCTTTGCAATGGCGAGTTGTGACTTATGATGACATCCTTCATCGCTCAAAGAATAAAATGGAAGAAGGACGATGCGCACGGCTTTCCCTCTTTTTCTCTCCCCACTCTTTGATTCTTCTATGGTGAATACTTTTTCCCCGTCCAACTTGCGCAAGTACGTTGAACTCTGAACGATCACAGTGCCCTAGGGCAGAACTCTCATACTCGCCCATACTCTCGCCAAAATTCATCATTCTGGATCCTTCTTTTGTTTGCCGCAGTAGTTGCATCTTTGTTTCGCTGGACGTACTAAATGGGATGGGATCTAGTGTTCAACGTAAGATATCCTTTTAGGAGGAGCAGGCAAGCGGCTCACTGTTTCTGGGGAGACAACGCAAGATCAGAAATTCGAGTGTACATGTGTCGTCCGCTCCAAGGAACTGCACGTCCGTCTGACGTATAGTGACAAATTACCAGCTTCTCCTAATATTCATGTCTTTAATTTTGATTGACGACAAGATCCATGGATTAGCAATCATGCAACGGCCGCTGCGGGTAAGAACACATAGTCCTTAAGGATTTAACTTATGTTTTCCACGAACTTTTCTTCTCATGAAAATATGTTTATCCCAGGTACATTATTTCTGTTGGCTGTCGCTGACGGGCATGACTACTTCTTTTCATTGCTGCTTCAACCTCGATCCCGAAAGAACCCATTTCTGTCAGGAACACCTTATCCTTTCCGACAGTTGGAAGAACGGAGATCAGTCGCAGAATAGACTATGACCGCTGATGACACCTCATTCATCACTACTTCCAGCACCTCGTATAAAACCACTTCCGACGACTTGACGGAGGCTGAGACTCCAGATCCGCCGTTCCGTATCACGCAACCGGCTCATACGGTAAAGGACGAGAAGTTTTCTATTGTGTTTAAGACGCCGCAGGGCGAGAAGTTTGAGTGTGCGTGCAGCGTGGGACGCACATGGTATACGGCGAGGCTGACAGGCATCGATCAAGAGGCCCATTCAAGCAATACGCGTGCCCATGCTTCGTCGTCAAGGAGACCATCCGCACTTTGCATCTGATTAGCGTTAATGATACGACTGCTGCAGGTCATGGAACAACTAATGAGGGGCGTACGGTTCTGTTTTTGTCACGAATAGACCACATTTCCTAACTACTTTTTTCTTGCCATTTGATAGGCACAATATCGACTCGGACTGTTCTTGACAGAGGCAACTGCCGCTTTTCACTGCTACTCCAGCATTGCCACAAGCGCCGCCATGGCCGACAGGGACTCCATACCCAATTAGTCAAGCTGGAACGGGCGCGTACCTCCTCGCCACGCCTCGGCCCCCGCCAAAAATCGCCACTCGTGTGTTTGCCCAGTCGTGCAAGAGCGGCGGCGCGATCACGCTCTAGAATGCCGTTCGGTCGACAACATCCAATATTATAACTCTCCACATTTACCCTTCTGCAAGAGATCCGCCTAGCGGCCACAGTGTCACCGCCGCCTCGACCAGATTGCCCAAACCTCTACCCGATTGCCTAAACCACTACCAGGAATTTCGGCGATGGTGGTCCATTTCAGTCACTACGACTCTGGTTTCGATTCCGGAAATATGATCGTAGTCTCTATTAGCGTCCTTGAGCCGTATACCCGAATCATGGACATGGCCGAGCAAGCGCATGCTCTGAGGCAGAAGACGGCAATCTGGCCTACACGTGGTCGCAAACCCATAGTCCTTGTGGACATGACCTCCATGTCGTTTTTTTTTATTACTTCAAACTTGCTCCACACCTCCGCGAGCGAAGCCGCGGGCACTATTCTAGTGCTTTCAAAAAGGAATCGGTTACGAATGCACTTTTTTCACAGAAGAAATTTATTAATAATGAGCGCATTTGTAATACAAAACTTTACAAACGCGCCAACTGAATTTCTTCAGAGCTGTGTGATTTTGTATGCGCGTTACGTATGTGCAGGATGCAGTCCGCTGCGAAAATCGGCTGTCCCAGAAGAAAGAAGACCGATCGGCCGTCACATCTCAAGCTCAGCTCCATCCAGAGTAGAAAATTCTGTTGCCTTTTTTGGAAGGCAAACGCCCATTTTTCTTCTCCTCAGGCTGGGTCTCAAACTCGATCATTCCCAGGGACTGCTCTAGAAACAAGATTTTAATAAATCACATCGTAAACCCTTAAGTACCTTCCTTTTTGGAGAACTCACTCAAACATGGGCGACTTTGAGACCAGCCTGAGGATAAGAGAAATGGCGCAACAAAATTTCCCTGCATGCATGTATCGAATGCTTGTCTTCGCACTCTGGATGGCGCCGGGCCTAGTCACATCCCACTTTTTCTCAAGAACTTATAAAAGCTGTCGGCCGACCCCTCTTTCTCGCATCATTCACAACTACTCGTCACGCACTCCTAACACTGCACACCCTCCTCTTTCTTTCACAAAAACAACACCCACAACCGCAACCACAACCGCAACTGCAAACAATATGAAGGCCATTATCGTCGAAAAGACCAACTTTGAACCCACCTACCACAACGCCAAGCTGGTCGATATCCCCAAACCTGAACTCACAGAGGACGGTCAGGCTTTGTTGGACGTTCACGCTGTCTCGTTCAACCACCGCGAGGTCTGGATTCGCAAGGGAGTGTATCCTGTAAGAGATAGAACATAATTGATGCCACCGTGTTTCACTTTGTCTGACGTGATTTTGCTTTGTGTCCCCAATCAGATTTGTGGGGACGCGATTTTGTTTTGTGTCCTCGATCAGATTTGTGAAGAGGGAGCAAATGATCCTGTTTGTACTCACCCGTTGGTTGTTGTTACGCTGTTGTTCTTGTTACATTTTTTTGTTCAGGTCATTGTGTTCGACACGGTCCTGGGAGCAGATGGTGTTGGCAGAATCGCAGAGGTCAAGGGCAACTCGTCCAAGCACAAGGTTGGCGACCGTGTTGTCGTCATGCCCTCGGTCGGCTGGACCAAGGACCCCAGGGGGCCCGAGGAGGACTACTACATCCTCGGTGGCGGACCTGCTCCAGGTAGGGATTGTGTTTTTTCTTGTTTATCACTGGTGGGAAACAAAACCCGCCGCATCAAAAAGAAAAATTAGGATGGGAGGAAAATCGTTGCAGCGTAGAAAAAAAACCGTAGATGACAAATTCATTTTTTTTTTTTTGGTGCGGGGTTGGGTGTTTTTTACATATCCATTCCTGACTCATTGCCCGCATCGCTCACTATATGCTAGGCCTCTTTTCGGAGCACTTTGTCGGGCAGCAGGACGATCTCTTCAAGGTCCCTGACCACTTGACTGACGCCGAGGCTGCTGCCCTGCCTCTGGCTGGTCTGACAGCATATCGTGCTGTATTCACCAAGGGACAAGTCCGCGAAGGTCAGAACGTCCTTATTACTGGAATTGGTAAGCAATCTCGAAAAGACAATCGATGGACAGAAAAGAAAAAAGCACCCACACTAGTCTATCGCGCCGCGGTCAATGCTGACCAAGTATGGCACCCATGGAGATGGCAGAAGGTAGAGACTGAACTGGCGTATTATCGTTCTCTTCTGAATGACTATCCGATAGGTGGAGGTGTTGCTCTGATGGCTCTGTTGTTCTGTGTTGCTGCTGGCGCCAATGTTTATGTCAATTCATCGGACGACGCCAAGATTCTCAAGGCTATCGAGCTTGGTGCTCGGGGAGGTGTCAACTACAAAGCAGGTACCGTGCCACCGAAGTGTTCATACATCTGCCTTAGTTTCATTTCGAATCGCTGCGATTATTTATGCGCCTCTATCGCTCTTGTCTTCTAATTCATTACATCCACTCTATAGACAAGTGGGATTCCCAACTTCAAAACCTTACTCATGGCGAACCCTTTGACGTAGTCATTGACGGTGCTGGAGGCGATGGCTTCCAGACCTTCAATAAGCTTCTTCGCATGGGAGGTATCATTGTCTCCTATGGAATGACCGTTAAGTTCGAGGTCGAATATAGCATGGTTGCCGTCTTGCGCAACATCGAGGTCCGTGGAAGCACCATGGTGAGTCCTTGTTTTATAGAGCAGTCAACACAATCTTCAGCAAAGCAAGCATAGAACATAGGCGATGTTCAATATCTTTAGCTAACATGAACAACTATGTTTTTCTCCTAGGGATCGCGCGTCGAGTTTGGCGAGATGGTTGACTTTGTTGCGAAGCACAAGATCAAGCCTGTGGTCAGTCAGGTCTGGCCTGGCCTTGAGTCTGCTGAAGAGGCATTCAATGTCATCAAGGCTGGAGCCCAGTTTGGCAAGCTGGTGTTGTCCTTGAAGAACGATTCCAAGCTGTAAGATACATGTAACTACCTATGAGTGCCTTGGATGCAATGAAGCCACCGCTGAATTCAAATAAAAACCACGCGCTGTTCGCAATCAAATCGACGAAGGTGACTGCGTCATCGCAACATCGCGTTGCGAATTTCGCCTTCAAGGGGCTGCACCTGTTGCCTTTTTGTTCCTTATTCTCTTACTCATCACCACACTCACCAGCATTCACACACAGCCATGGCTGACCACGCAGAACTCATCGCCAACTTTGTCGCCGTCTCTGGAGCCACCCCTGAACAGGCCCAGTTCTACCTCGAGGCCAACAACTGGGACATCAACGTAACGTGCAAGCAACCCGTCAATTGCCACATCACCAACAACACCTACTGCCTTTTGTTTGCATGACTAGCTTACATTTTACCTTCTCATTTCACTTTTTTAGGCGGACACGAGCAGCTTTTACAAGGAACCACAGGCAAGAACAGCATCAGGAGGACGAGACAACAGGGGCGCAAGCCGTGTCGACGAAGACGATGAAGACTATGTCGACAAGGACGACGATGAGAACTTGGACGACGTTCTGTCGCAGTCTGCGCCCAAGTCTGCTTCAAAAAAACAAAAGCGAGTTCACACATTTGAGCACCTCTCAGAAAAGGAAAAATATGGTAAAAAAAGTGTGTCCGTTCAGACCTGAAAAGTGTGCACACACTTTTTCCAGCTTCGAATTGCTCGGCCTAACAGATACGCGAGCGTGATGGGGTTTGTTTTGTTGGATAAAAATGGATCATGGCTCTTCCGCAATAGTCATTTGAATCAGTTAGCTCAAGTGGCTCCCACCTGACGTCCAGAAACAAAATAAAAATGGGTGTCACTTTGCGGATGGCAATAATAGCACGATGCGCGTGTAAAATTGTAGGAGCCCCTCACGGTCGGGATTGAGTATGCGCATTCGAGGAAATTCAAGCTGGACAATATCGCGGATCCGGGCGAGGGCTTGAAGACGGCTTGTTTGGACCAAGTGCGCAAGGTGATGGAAGTTTCTAGAAAGCTGGGGATGGGAGACCTGTTCGAGGTCTGTTCGGCGATCTGCATGAAGGACAAAGGGACCTACTCGCTCCTTGTGTTCCCCCCCCCTCCCCTTTGCATGGTTTGTACCGTCCCCGTATACCGAACAAATAAAAAGAAAACACCCTGTTTTTCAAACCATCGTTTAGCACATGAAAGATGTGGCACTCATTTTCTCTCAAAGTTGGACTTCCAATGAGGTCATAGCACGCATCACACAACATACGAATACATTTTGGACAACGCAGCGTTGATTTTATTTATCGCTTTTCTTTCCCTCTTTCGACGATCGCTTTCCCCTCCTGATCCATACACCCCTCCAACCAGAAATAAGACAGGCATTGAAACGTGGATAAGGACTGGTCAACCGCAAGACTCTTACCGCAGTTCGCCCACCAGGAAACCAAAAGAAAAATGGCACAGGATCTGGATCTAGTGTTCCATGTCACACACCCGATCGCGGCTGTGCAAGGCGGCCACTTCTCTATTTCGTTGACTGCGCCTTCGGACAACCACCTCATCTGTATATGCGACATTGTCTCCAACTCACTTTACGTCCGGCTCTCCTTTGTCGACAAGACCAACGACTTTCTCGAGTATTCGCGCTTTTGTCTCGTGGTTGAGGACAAAATCCGTTCTTGTTCAGCGATCAGCAGCAGAAAGTCAAAAGCATCATCTGTTGCTGGTATGAAAGAAAGTTTTGTTGTTCCTCGGTATATGTTTTGGCTGTTCATTTCCCCCCGCCTTTTTTATTATGTATTCACGATCAATTTATCTTTATCAAACATTTTTGTTTTCAAAAGGCGCAATGGCACTGTCGACGACCATAAGTGGACAGAGTTATCGCTTTTCGCTTCTGCTTCAACCACGCTCTCGGGAGAAGCCATATGAGGTCGGTACCACTTGGGTTCCATGGAAGTCTGTTGCCACAACCGCCGAGTCATCAGCCAAGCCAAATACGACTTTAGTCGATCCACCTCCGAATGTGCTTTTCAGCCCATCGACGTAATCGAAAGATCACGTGACCACAGCAAGGTGTCGCCTTCGAGGGCTGTTGCTCAGGATGGAGGCCAAGTTTGGGTTTTTCATATTACACAGCCAAGGCGGACCGCCATTCACGGGAAGTTTGATCATGAATTGAGGGCGCCGCAGGGCGATAAACTGCTGTGTACTTGCACCGTGACACCCGAAGAATTCAAAGCAACATTGACAAGCGTCAATACAAGTGAGATTTTCAAGCGGTTCTCGGCATTGTGTATCGTCATCAATGGGATGATCGAAGGTGTGAGTCAGATTGGCAGAGATGCCCAAACAGCAACAGGTAAGCGTACGGGTAGAACAGCTTATGACTGTTGTACTCTACTGTTCCATCCTACATATTTTAACCCTCCACTTGTCTTATTAAAAAAATAGCCATAATACTTCCATCAACTGTCACTGACGGAAAGTACTATCGATTTTCGCTGCTACTCCAGGCTCGATTCCAAAAGGAACTGTTGCCAACGGGAAGAACATTTTCGATCCCTCGAACTGCAAGGAGCAGCACAATCACACCGCCTTCACTATTGCCCACAAAGGCCAGCCTCTCGCCTGTTCTGAGCAGCGAAGACACCGACGCTGGGGAAAGCCACATCCTCGAAACACCTTCTCTGCTCCTTATAGCTAACAAGTCGCTCCCTGTTAAGCGCAAAGGAAGAAATGAAGCTGAAACAAGTCACCCTGTCGCGCCACTGCCACATCTCCTCTTGTCAGTCACTCACTCGCCTATCGAGTCGGAAGAAGACACCAAAGTTGGAACCACTCACACCGTTGCATCACCACCACCAATGATAACCCGCAACTCGCTTGTTCAAGACAGAGGAAACACCGAAGCAGGATCGAATGGTACAGTCGCAACACCGAAAACGCTCGGGATGGTCCGCGACTCGCCTGTTCAGCACAAAGAAGAACAAACCAAAGCTAGAATGACCAACGCGGAAAGAACTCAATCACTGTTGATGGCCTTGATGGCCAACTGCTCGCCTTTTCGATCAAAAGATGAAGAAACCGAACCCGAACCGAATCGTAGAGTCGCACCGTCAATACCATCACTACCATCCCATCCACCTTTGACGAACAGATACTCTCAAGTTCGATCCAATACAGCCTTTGAAGATGGAACACGCGCGGTCTCCACAACGTCGGCACACAGCGCTGCGCATTTCACCGGCAGTGTAACCGATCCACCCAGCGGCCAAAGCGCTGCTCTCTATATCAAGTCATCGTCAGCACCACAACCACCACCCTTGCCTGCGGTGACAGTCCATTTCTACCACTACGATTCTTGTTCCAATGCCAGAAATGCGGTGGAGGCCTCTAGCGAGGACCTGCAGCCATACTGCAGGATCATGGAGATGGTCCACAAGACCTACGACTTCCGACGGGCAATGTCACCCCTTTATTCTTGCTGTTCTCCTCTTCGCTCTGGTGAAGAAAGACCCGCCATACTCTTAGACATGTCGTTCCTGGAGTGGGAGCCCCTCAAGATCGCAATCGAGTATGCGCATTCCAAGGAGCTCACACTGGGGGACGTCGCGGATCGGGGCGAGGGCGTGGAGATGGCGTATCTGGATCAGGTGCTCGAGGTGATGGAAGTGGCGGGACGGCTGGAGATGGAGGATCTAGTTGCGGCGTGTTCTGCGATTTGCATGGAGCACTAGTGGTTCGGCCCAAAAAAAAAAAAAAAATCGCGGAAGGATATTGTGGAAAGCAGTAGCTATTGAAGAAAGAGTATGATGTTCAGTAGGGAGCAGTCACGCCAATAAAAATGCACACACACACACACACACAGACAAGACAAAAAAGAGGAAAGCTATCCATGGTGGTTAACAACAACGAATGAAAATCTCTCGAAATTTGTTTCTTCTGTCTCTTATCAGTGTGTGGCGTGTGGAGGACATGAGTACCGGAGACGAGAGAAAGCCAAAGCAATGTCCATTGCAAAGTCCTCTTGTTCTCGAAATGCGCGCAATCGTTTCTCATTTCTCTTTCCAAAAAGCGTTCAAAGCTGGGGAGACTTGGTGGGGCTGGGCTCGTTTTCTGCTTCGCGCCAGGATAAGGTTCCACGGGATTTCTGTGGAGGTTGGATATTCCTTTTCAGATTCTTATGTCAACGTTCAACACTCATTTTCACACTCATTTCACAATTACTCATTTATCAAGGCCAGATACACCTCTCAAAAACGCCACCGCCATTATGCCTCCTTCGTCCAAGTTGTTCCCATGCACAGATCTAGAATCTGATACTGAGATACTTGCTACTAAGATACTTGTTACTGAGTGAGCTGTTATAAAACAGTAAGTACATCGTTTCATCCAACGGGATGAAGTTGAAATGATCAGGAAAAGGATGAAAGATATGAATTAACTGTATGTGTGTGTGTAGAGTGCTTGAGTGTGTGAGTGAACGATATCTTCATCCGTGGAAGGTCATGCGGTTGGAAGCCCTCGATGTTTGTGTATCGATTGAGGAAGGAGGTAAAAGTTTCCACAGGTGGATTATCTTTGTCGAAATCTGAAAATTTCTGCAGTCTCGACGTTTGGAAACGTCTTTATCGAACTCTGGAGCCTGAGTTACACAAGTTTTACGAGGCAAAATACGAGAGGTCTCTAGAAAGTAAGTCCAAGAATGGCAAAAAGTAACGTTGAGTGGCAGTAGGATGGATGGATGGATGGATGGCATGATGGATGGATGAAGGATGGGATGATGAATGAATGGAGGATAGACGGATGGATGAATGGATGAATGGATGAATGGCATGATGGAAAGATGGTTGGATTGGTGTCCTTCGCTTGCTGCCATCAAAAATTCTTCCGCACACGCAGGCACGCACACCCATCTACACGCACAAACCATACAAATTCACGCCCCTTAAGTAATACTTTGAATGAAAGAAAAAAGAGAGATGTTGTTCGTATCTCAGCAGATCGTAGCAGCAAGGCTGCTCTACTGCTTACAATACCCTGTTCAATTAAAGTCGTCTGCAATGGATTCATCTCTTCCAATATTTGAATTAACATTAGCAGAAGCCTCATCAAACCTTTCCATCTGACAAGACCACACCACGTACTATGATTCAGGGACCGAAGTCCTATTCGTATTCAATAAAAAATCGGAAAAGGCAGTAATCGTCGCGTTCTAGCACGGATTCTGACTTAGAAGCGTTCAGCCATAATCCAACGGGTGATAGCTTCGGGCCATTGCCTGCCCAGGCAAGCCCAAATACCAATTGTCCGAATAAAGTGTTCCTCTCGTACTAACTTTTATTACTATTGCAATAACATTTCATCAGTAGGGTAAAACTAACCTGTCTCACGACGGTCTAAACCCAGCTCACGTTCCCTATTGGTGGGTGAACAATCCAACGCTTACTGAGCTCTGCTTCAGTAAGATAGGAAGAGTCGACACCGAAGGATCAAAAAGCAACGTCGCTATGAACGATTGGCTGCCACAAGCCAGTTAGGCGAAGCGTCACGCTGCTCTCTTAGCATCACGTGATTATCATGCACCTTGATTTCATGCATCTGACATTTTTTCTCGCAGTAGCTCGCCTTGGTTGTCCCTTGCTCTTCCTGGTCCTTGCTTTTTCAAGCATCTCTTTTTCAAGCATCTCTTTTTCAAGAATCTCTTTTTCAAGCATGTCTCCTTTTTTTTTCTGCCCCTCCCCTGACATCTTTTTTTTTTCGAATGACTTTTTCTTTGAGATGCTTTTAATCATATCTGTGTCCATCTCGTTGGCAGAACACCCTTTGTGTTGGCCTCTTGGCCTTTATTCTTCTCCCTCCGTCTCTTCCCATATCTCTCTCTCTCTCTCTCTCTCTCTCCTCCAATCCTCGCCACAACAACAAAAAACACTCACCAACTACCGACCTTACACAAATAACAGCCAAACATGCGTTTCCAACTTCTCTCCGTCGCTTTGCTTGCAGCTGTCCTGTCGACCATCCAGGCCGTCACAGGCGACCCGGCTACAAGTGATCTTATTCCGTATGGTATTTGCACCTGCTTCGCACCAGAGTTCGATGCCTCGTGCTGCATGTACGCCAAGGGCTACATGCAGAACGATGGCAACGTCTGCGAAACACCATATGCCGGTATCGAGGCTTACAAGACTTGTTGCACGAGATCTAAGGGTAAAGAGATTAAGTGTAAAACCGGTTACCGTGATCCCAAGAACCCTTGGCCTCCAGTGGATACGTACGGCTGCAGCACATAAAAACTTTGAACCCATTTTCAATCCTTTACTGCTTCCGGCTCCTCTCTTTTTCAAGGCATATTTCGTTTTCTGGCCAAGACCAATAATAAATCTATAGCATTTGAAGAATGAGAAGAAGCTCACGCTTCGTCAGGCAGGAGTTAGAAGAGGCGAGGTGCAGCTGCCATGCTTTTTTTTGACCCTACTGTTGATTCCAGGGCTGTTTGCATGACCGAAAATGCTGCTGGTAAAAATCTTGCAATTGGGTGTTCTTGTTATAAGAGCCCAACTATGAGTCTCCGGTCAATTATTTTTTACATATCATATTTCCTCTTCCCCTACTTGCACCCAAAAATGCCCTTCCAAAAAAAAAAAAAAAAAAAAAAAAAAGTCCTTTCCTATAGCTTCCGTCACTGGGTATGTAGTCGTCGCCGTGTTGACCTTTGAGTTGCGGCAATGGCCAGCCCTAAGTCAGTAACAATCCAGAAATACAGATATTATCAGGAGAACGAGCATACAGTAAAAGGATAAAAAGCAACGTCTCTATGAACGCTTGGCTGCCAAAAGCCACTTGCGGTATCCCTGTCCGGAAGCACATGCATGCAGGCCACATTAAGGTACATGCCTCGCTAACCCTGTAGGTGAACGAAGTATGCGAGCGCCTTCTAAACTTTCCTCAGTTCCCTTGGGATTTCCTTTGTGCCCCAGTGACTGACAGATATCGGCAGAGGCGTCGTCAATTTGTTGGTGTCGACTACACGGGAAATGGAGAAGCAGAAATATTGAAGTAGGAAAGGTCCGCACCGAAACTCGCCTCTTTAACTCTTCCCCTCTCTCCATCTCATGCACTCCCCTCACCTTCGCATCCCACACACAATCACTATTTCATCTATTCCCTATCTACAATACAGTCATCTATGGGAGGGAATCATTCAAGCGATGGAGCTCATGCTCTGTCTGAGGCACTCAAGACCAAATCTACTCAAACCACTTTGGAGTTGAGGGGCAACAAAATCGGGCATAACGAAGCTCGGGCGATGTCTAAGGCACTCAGGACCAACTCGACTCTGACCACTTTGAGTTTTTAGAACAACTCGATGGGAAACAACGGAGCTCAGGCACTGGCTGAAGCACTCAAGACCAACTCGACCTTAACTACTTTGACGTTGTATAGCAACTGGATCAAAGACGACGGAGCTCAGGCGCTGTCTGAGGCACGCAAGATCAACTCGACTCTGACCACTTTGAACTTGGATTTCAACCAGACCAGATCGGAGACAATACCATTCCGCAAAGCAACAAATCGTTTGAAAGGCACTGTGAGATTGAAGACGATGACGAGGTTGATGTAACTGAGATCGCTGTGGTGATTGCCCGGCAGCAGGTTAAATAAAATCTGATCTACATGTACATTACAAGGATGCGCTCTTTTTGGAAAAATCTGCGACTATAATGAGTCACATGCGTGAAATTCAGGCATAACGTCAGTTAAGCGACGTTGAGAACAAAGTGGTACCTTTAAATGCGCGTCTTTACATTTTTAAACGCGTGCACAGACTACTGCAATGAGAAGCGCTCTTGACTGACCAACCCCTTAACAACTTTTCAAATTTTTGCCTGTGAATAAAGCATCGACAGCCAGCATCGACAGCCTCGAATTTTCCTGCAGAGAGGAGAGGAAGAGCGGACATCGTTGCCATGAACGCTTGGCCGCCACAGACTATTTAAAATAGGATGACAAAATAGAATGTGCAATGGAATGACAAAAGAATGATGAATATGGGAACATACTCTTCAGCGACGCTCTCAGCACCGGCCAAGGATTAACCCGACACCGCGTCAAGGAGTATGAAACTAGTTCTTAGCGTCACTGCTTTGAGCAAAATTATCGCGTCTTCAGAAACGTGATGTGTGTAATAAACGTGGGTGTAGTTTATTTCGCGATGTCGGTTCAGAGGGGAAAAGGGTCAGGGTCAGAGCAGGGGTCAGGTCAGAGGAGTTCGGGTAAGAACGATTGTCTTTATTGCTATATATTTGATAATTTTTGTATACTGAATAAAAGGATCTTGCTAGAACTTGGGGCGATGGTAGACGACGCGATTTGTCATCATGGACCGTCGGGGTGCGCTAGAAAATTCGAGCGCGGACGGGAAGGAGCGCGGACCACGTGATCGGAAATTCGTCTCGACTATTTCCCTATAAATTTAGTGCTAGGGCTGCAGCTCATACAAAAAAATAGGTTGTTTCGCTCATGATTCCTGTAGGGAAACAAGTCGCAAATTTTAAATGGCCTTCTCGATTGTTCCCAGGGTACTAAACCTCGCACCTTCCTTCTTTAACTTCTATCGCACCTTTTTTTGACAGCGTGGCGTGCTTTTTGTATACTGTTCACTTGTTCATTTTAGTTTCTTGCTTTATGATCTTGCACTCGCCCGGCAAGAAGCGCATTGAAAAAGTGTCGATGTCAAGCCTATGTGCTGAAATATTCTTTGTCCAGCTTCTCATCATTCCCGGAGATCTGAACCCCCTAATCAACCACTAAGCGATTCGAGAAGAGAACAAAAGAAAATACAGTGACGATTGATTAGCGCGACTTGAATTCACTTTGACTTTAAGGCACCTCGTTCGATAGCGCGATTGTTTGGGGCGATTGTTTGGTGGGGCGATATTTTGCAAGAATTAGTCTACCCTCAAGCACCACTGCCACCATCGGTGATACGACCTCTTGAGTCCCTTTTCAACATCATGTCAATGGCCATTTGCTGGCCCTCCTCTATCTTTGGTTGGGAGCGAAGAAGAAGAGAAAAAAACGAAACGTGATTACAAAGAGCAGGGGGCACAACAGGAACGCCAGCCAAAAGAGAAAAAAATAAAAGAGAAATAAAAACATAAATAGCGGTATAGTCGAACGGCCAAAAAAGAAAGAAAATAACCGAGTAGATGGTACTCAACCCTGCAGCAAATGGCGAATTTCCCAGTTCCTCCGCAGAACACCACAATCAATCTAGCCAAGGGGACAACGCCCGACATTCAACTGGTGAGGCGACCAACAAAAAAAAAAGGTTCCTTTAGCGTGCCCTCGCTGTAGATACGCTTGTGGATGTAAAGGGAGAAATGGGGGTCGAAGAGAGGTAGTTAGGAAGAAAGCTTTCCCATTCTCGTTCAAAATTACGCCCTTACACACGTTCAGATGCAAGAAAGCAGTACAGAAAAAGGCACAACAGGGATGGGTTGAGATGAGGCGATGCGGTCCAAAAGAGACAAGGGGGCCATTGAAGCAATTGTCATCCCAGCATCATCGGCGGGAACAATACATCATAATGGGGCTTTTTTTCCCAAGCACTTGTCTGAGTGGCCCTAATGGTTGACCGCTGGCGTCCTTTGCTTCATTCATGAGAAATCCCTTTCTCTCTTCTCCATTGAACGAACAAAGAAAAGAAAAAAACAAAAGGACGCGCAGGAAATCCATGGCTTCAAAAGGCCTTTTGGGTGTTTGCTCTGTTTCTGTCTATGAATATGGCGTGCTTTGGGCCAAAAGAGGTGTCACGTCGGGATATGGGTTAGACGGCTGCGATTGGCTGAATTTTGCCTCCAAATTTTTTATCTTTTTTTTTTGTGAGTGTGCTCTCTCACACAACGCGTTTGTGCTCCAAGATTGTGCCCACAAGGAATGGCAGGTATCTTTGATGAGATGAGTTGGGTTGGACACAACAGGGAACATAGACATATCTTTTATCTTGCTGAGTAACTTCCATTGAATAGAAGAGAAGAAAGAAGTACGTTTTGAGCACTGGCCACTAGTGCTACTGAAGTCCGCATCTCACCCCTCACTTCTCTGCCCCGCTCCTCTCTCCTGCATGTTCATCTCTCCAACCAGATGTACTCCAGCTGACCAAAGGTGGAACGAGATGAAGAAGCTATTGGGCAAAGGACAGAGTACAGCTCCGCAGAGGTTTCCCACGAGGACACATTCGTCTTTGACAGTCCAATAACGACAATGTAAGAAGCACCTCGTTTCCTATTCAATATCCAAGGGAGAGGATAGACTACCATCAATATCATGTTCACCCTGTGTCTGCTTTGACCGCTTGAGAGGTAAATCGATGTTTTCCTCCTTCCAGGGCCAGAGAAAACACACCTCACGCAAAAGACTAACCTACCCGAGAATGCTTCGAAAAGTGTTTGGGTAGGATTACAGCTCATGGTGGGAACACAAAGCTAAAAGCAAACCGTTGATAATATGTGCTGCCGACTGTGAACTACGGGAAGGTG
Source organism: Podila verticillata NRRL 6337 (assembly GCA_000739165.1). Taxonomy (NCBI): domain Eukaryota; kingdom Fungi; phylum Mortierellomycota; class Mortierellomycetes; order Mortierellales; family Mortierellaceae; genus Podila; species Podila verticillata. Next base: position 596,641 of record KN042416.1, on the reverse strand, counting down.
GAAGATGGCCTGACACTCTTACACAACATGGGGAGGGCAAGTGATGCTTTGGCTCACTTTCATTGCCTCGATGGTTTGTCCGTCGTTTTTTCCTCTCTCCTTGTTGCTTGTGCGACAAATATGCAAGCAACAGACTGGTATCCAGGTGTTCCCATATCGACAAGAGATAAACGCATAAAAAAAAGTGCCAATGAGTTCATGGGCTATCCATCGAAGAGGCAAGCAGGTTCGATAAAATATGAAAAGACAAACAAATAGCCCAAACAAAGCAAGGCAAGGCAAGGAAGGGTAAAGATCGATATGAAAAAGCTATTTTCTTTTGTTTGTGTGGTTTGCATGCTTGTTTGGAACCTTGGTTTTCATTTCCTCGAGTCCAAAAGCAAAATGGAGGGCATGGACCATCCCATCCTGTCCCTCTAATCCTTATCCTTCGCGTTCTTCTTATTCCTCGTTAATCAAATGTCCATGGTTTCCCACCGAGCTTTGTTTCTATGGCGAAAGTAAGAACAGGGCTTTTTCCCTCCATCGAACAAAGATGCACTCTAAGCACAACACAATCCATGTAAGGACATGTATCTCCGCGTGTAACTCCCATCTCCCCAACAGTCAAAGGCAAGAAAGAGAAGAGAGACATTGCACGACCAGGTGTTTCGATCACACCATTCTTCTCTGTCGAATGTGCTTGGCCTTGTTTTGCCTTGCCTTGCCTTGGGTATACGTATTTCCATCCACCATCCAGCCATCCACCTGGACATGCTTTGCTTAGCCATATTTTGCAAATCGATCCGAATGTTGCATACATCGTTCATGGTCCATGTGTGCGTTTTTGGATCTATTTACTCGACATCACATATATAAAAAAAAAGTCTGTTTTTTTTACAACACCGGCATACACGAGGTGAGGAGGCAAATCAAGCCAGGAGGCGAGCAGGGCTTTGGTGGGCAGGGATCAATCGTTTCGACTAGAGTGCAGGCAAAAGGCACGTTGGCACTTGAAAAGCACACAACCCTCCCCAAATTGCGACATATTTGAGCGGTGGTGATGCCATTTGTGCCTTGCCAATGCTCAATTTCATGTGCGTTGTTTGTTGTGGGTGTGTTTGTTGCACAACGCCCTTTTCTGCCTCGTTCCTTCGAGTACTCTATTGTATTCTATGCCCACACCATCCCTCCATTTATACCATACAAATAGGGGAGGGAAGAAACCAGGCCCACTGCCTTCTTTTTCTTCTTTTTCTCCTTTTCTCTCTTCTTTCTATGATTGTGTTCTTTCTTCATCCTCTCCGTCACATTGCAATTCGACATTTTTTTCTTTTTTATAATTCAAAGATTGTCTCGAAAAATAAACTTTTTTCTCCGTTCCGTGTCCGCTCTCCTCTCCTTTCAAGCTTAATTTCCTTTCTTTTTCGTCCTTTCCTTTCCTCCATTCTTTCTGTCTTCCTCCGTCTCACTCACACGCACCCCCTTCGACATCCTCACACATCTTCATTCTTAGACACAGCAATCGCACCCTCTCCACTCTGCTCTCCACTTCATTCAACTCGATCCAAAGCATCATACCATCCAACCGACAAATCCCACCCTCACTCTCTCACTTCTTTAATCTCGCATTCTCTCTTTTGCTTACCACGTTGCAAATAGATTGAGTGACTGGTCTTGCACTTTCTGTGCTCATTTTTCATTGCGAGACACACACCCACACTCTGATCGCTGCCGCAATAAAAACTCTCGCTTAGCCATTCTTTTTACTTGATCACCCGCTTCGACAAATCAATCGACTCCCCACTCCACCATATTCAATTCAATCTCAACTTCACTTCAGCGTTCAATCTTCATTCATTCCACACAACTCAATACTCTCTCACTCGTTATAATCACAACAAAGCATGGCCTACGACTCGCCTTCGCCTGCTGATTCCTCCGAGTTGTTGGCCCCGTCGCTGTGTCTGAATGCAGACGCCATCGAGGATCTGGCCCCCGTGCAGCCCACCGCAGACAACCTCCTCCCCCCCTCATTCCCCACCCTCACCTGGTCAGAACAGTCCTCAGCAGAAAACAAAGCCGCCAAGGCAGAGAAGCGTCTCTGTTATCGCCATCGCCCCGACTTGCGATCCAAGCGAGCCGCCGACGAGATCCAGCTGGATGAGTTGCAGCAGGTAAACACAATGCCATGTCGGTCGTTTTCTCTTTTCATTCAACCTCCATCCGCAACCATTCTTCCCAACAGTCCGAACAGAAGAGGGACAAAAAAACGACAAAGAAATAATCCCATTGGAGGTCCAGACTGACCAATATGACACATACCTTTCGTACACAAACACACAAACAACCATGTACACACATGTTTGTATCTATCGTGCTTCCCTTCTCTCACTCTTACCTTGCCCTGACTCCAATGCACACGCCCACACCCCAACCAACCAATCAACCACAACAAACAACAGAACAGAAAAAGACTAGGCGAGAACACGAAAGCGCTGTGCTTACCTACTCTACCTATTTCCGCCCTATACATTCTCAATTGCCTCTTATGTTTCTATGCTTTGAGCAAACCAGAACATCCTTTTTTACGACCCCTTTCCTACTTCACTTTCCTATTTCCCTTTCCTTTCTGTTCCTTTCCTTTCCTTTCCTGCCGTTCCCCTATGTTACGCTATAAATCGCATCGACTCTCATCTCCCCCCACTTGACACATCTTACAACTTCATTTGGTACCCTGGGAAAATAAGTGGACGCCAAAGGACACTAAACTTGTCGATACTGCAAATTGGCGTAGTCTAGTGCTTTCCACTCAAGAAAGAAAGACTAGAATAGCGTACACACACACACACATGCAGCCCAGTGTGTGCGAATTATCTCCGATGCCAGCTTTCGTCTGTCCTTCTAACCACGCAAAACCACTTCCTTTTTCTTTCCTTCTCTCTGTTTGTCGTTGCTTTCATGCTCCTTACGGGTACTCTTGCCGTGGTATTCGCCGTTTTACCAGGACATCAAACGCCTCCCACAACAGGACCAGCAGATCATCTCCCACATTTGGTCGCTCTTTGGCAGCGCACCAGCAAGCCATCGTCAGCTCGTTCTCAGCGGACTTCTCACCCAATGCTGTGTGCCCCAACTGTCCTTCCTCTCCAACCACCTGCAACCACTCCTCCGCATCGACTTTCTTTCCATCACACCACCCGAAGTCGCCTTCCGGATCCTCTCCTATCTCGACGCCACCTCTCTCTGTCATGCGGCCCAAGTCTGCAAAAGTTGGAAGCGTCTCGCCGACGACGACGTAGTCTGGCACAGAATGTGTGAGCAGCACATTGGTCTCAAGTGCACAAAATGCGGCTGGGGACTGCCTCTGCTGGAAAAGAAAAAGGCCCGATCCAAGCGACTGGAGCAACAACAACAACTAGTGCAACAAAACACTCCTTCATCACAACCACAGCTGCAGTTGGTTCGGACACCATCTGCACCATTAGTCAACGGCACGCGGGAAAAACGGTTCGCAGACGACAGCGATCATGAAGAGCAAACACCCACAGCCCATTCTAACAATAATACCCATGCTCATCCATCGCCACCCATTTCGACCGCATCCTTGTCGCCAACAGACGCAACTCCCTCCTCGGACTGGCTCACCCGCCGTCGCAGTGCCTCCAACGACAACGACGAGTCTGATCGCACATCCAAACGCATCCGCCGTAGTTCACGATCGCCTTCGCCTTCACTTTCTCAGCCCTCAGGCTCCAAACCTGCGCCACTCTTTCAATCGCCTGAACCTCCGGTTAAACCAGTTGAAGCAGCCATGAAGCGGCCCTGGAAGGAGATCTATTCAGAACGGTTGATCGTTGAGCGAAACTGGAGGAAACGCAACTTCAAGGTCAAAGCGTTCAGAGGCCATACAGATGGAGTGATGTGTCTTCAGTTTGACGACTCGTTCCTGATCACCGGTTCCTACGACAACACGGTCAAGGTCTGGAATATCGAGACTGGTGAATGTCTCCGCACGTTGACGGGCCACGCACTGTGTATTCGTGCCCTTCATTTTGATGATGCCAAGCTGATCACTGGATCCATGGACCGTACGCTCAAGATCTGGAACTATCATACTGGCCAATGTATCCGCACGCTTCAGGGCCATACTGACGGCATTGTCACTCTTGATTTCGACTCGAGAATTCTGGCCTCTGGTTCTGCCGACGCCACGATCAAGATCTGGAACTTTGCCACGGGGGAGTGCTCAACGCTCAAGGGCCACGGCGATCTGGTCAACAAGGTCCAGATCTACAAAAAGAAGCTGCTGGTTTCTGCTAGTGACGATACTACGGTCAAGCTCTGGGACATTGCCACAAGAACCTGTCTTCGTACCTTCACGGGTCATGTTGGGCGAGTACAGTGTCTCCAGACCTCGGGCGATGCCTTGATCTCCATCATGGCTGAGCGCCATCGCAGCGGACGGCCCAATGGAGCTGTGGGTCCAACCAGGAATGAAGGTGGGCCCGGAGCCATTACTATCAACCGGTCCGGTGTTGTTGATGCCAGTGCCGCTCTCCCGCAAGACCCCAGCTCGGACAACGAGCGAACTATGGTCCCCATTATCATTACTGGTGGTTTGGACAACACTCTCAAGATCTGGAATGTCGAGACGGGCGAGTGCATGAACACGCTCTTTGGCCACGTGGAAGGAGTGTGGTCGCTGGCCTTTGACAAGCTGCGTATTGTGTCTGGCAGTCTGGACAAGACGATCAAGGTGTGGGACACGGAGAGTGGCCGATGTCTCTATACCCTCACTGGTCATGAAGGGCCAGTGACTTGTGTCGACCTCAGTGACACCAAAGTTGTGTCTGGATCAGACGATGGTGTTGTCTATGTCTGGTCCTTTGGCGTCAGAACGTAGTTGCCTCTTGTGCACTTTGCAACACGAATTTGTAATATATCTCTCATTGAATAAAAGACCCCTTTGTACACTATATGGTGCTTTTGGGGGAAGGGTAAGGATTACCGACAACAGGTTATAACACACCAGGATTGAGGAGAGATTTATTTTCTTGATTTCATCTTAATTGCCAAACATCAGTCTATTCTTTCTTTCCTCACACCCCTGATCAGTTCACTCCTTCTTAGCTTCACTCCCGGTCCACCTCAAGAAGAACACCACGCCATGGTCGTTCTTGATATCCACCTTTACCAACGAATACAGTAGCTAGGACCCTACAATCAGTTCACTCTCAATTGGGCGTGGGAGGTACTGGGTATGCATATTCTGTCCATTCTTCGTCAAAGACTCCCTGAACATGACGTTACTGTTGTAGGTGATCCACGGGGTTTTTGTTTGTGCTTTGCCAAGGGTTTTTTTCTGTTTGTACTCGTACGCATACTTGTCAAAGTTCTTTTCGGGGCCATCTTTTTTTTTATCCAAAAAACTACTGGCTAGGACACGCTTTTCCCAAGGGGTCTTTAAAAAGGATGCGAAAATCCACACGATAACAGCGGTATATGTGATGTACTGTTCCAAAGACATCATGTGTCACTCACAAAAGCAATCAAACAAAAAAAAAGTGTCGGTGTAAGCTCGTAGGAAGGCATGCATAGTATACACTCAAAAAGTCAACAGTCTGTGTGTGAGCTCATTTTTACTTTTTCTTGTCACAGAATGAATTGCCGTGTATGTTCAAGCCTATGGTGCGTTATTTCCAAGCACTATTGGACGGGAAATAATTGGATGACCGAAAAAGGGAATTCACAACCAAGCCACCGACAGTGTTGCCGTTTGCTGAGGTTGGGGGGGAGTGTCCTTTAGCGAACAATTACCTCCGATTCAATCTCACCTCTTCACACACCCTTTCTCCTCTATCCATCAACAAATCACAATGTCACAGATTTTGGGAACCCTCACCAAGTTTGCCATCCCCGTCGGAGCTGCTGTCTCTTTCATTCAGTACTCTATGTACGATGGTAGGTATCCTTTGTTGTTTTTGAGAGACTGATTTCTTTTGTACTGATCAGATCTGATCAATCAGAGAAACCAAAGAGAACATAACGGGCAAAAAGAAAGAAAGAACAGAGCAACAAAGGAACGCAACTTGGAAGCCAAGCAGCACAGAACGAAAACATCTCACACTTTCCGAGCAACCATCACCAACTACGACAACGCCCTTTTGACCGAGATTAAGGACCCGGCCCACAGCGGAATGATTGATTGAAAGAGTTCATTTCGCCCGCTTGGGAGCACTGATTTTCTCCGTAGTTCCATGGACGGAGTGGATCGGACTATCCTAAGCAAAGCGTCTTTCTCTTCCCGTTTCTCCTTCCTACCAACCCAACACCTCCGGAGCAACACGCAAAACGCCCTTACCACACACTTCTGCCTCTACTCTCACCAACAATTGTCCCCTATTTGTTTTTTCTGCCTGCGCGGCTTCCGGGAGACAATACGTGGATACATTGCAACTTGTCCACCGATTCTTCTTCCACGGTCTTTTGCCTAACGCCCAGGTTTTTAATCGTTCTTTGACATATTTTAGTCCAGGGAGGTCATCGCGCCGTTATCTTCGACCGCTTGGAGGGAGTCAAGCCCAACCCCGTGGGCGAGGGCACCCATTTCTTGGTCCCCTGGTTGCAGCGCGCCGTTGATTTCGATGTGCGTACCAAGCCCCGCAACATTTCGACCACGACTGGATCAAAGGATATGCAGATGGTGACCTTGACTCTCCGTGTGTTGCACCGCCCTGAGGTCAAGCAGTTGTCGCAGATCTACCAGAACTTGGGTATGGACTACGACGAGCGTGTGTTGCCCTCGATCGGTAACGAAGTCTTGAAGTCGATTGTGGCCCAGTTCGATGCCGGTGAGTTGATCACCCAGCGTGAGTTGGTCTCGTCCAAGATCCGTGAGGATTTGGCTAAGCGTGCCAGAGAGTTCCACATTGAGCTCGAGGATGTCTCCATTGTAAGTACTCTCTTAGTGATTTTGTCATATCGAGTTTTTTTGTTATGCAATATGTGTTTTTTTCTGACAATGCTCTGTTCTTGTTTTTGATAATTGTGCCCTATATAGACCACCATGACCTTCGGTCGCGACTTCACCAACGCCGTTGAACAGAAGCAGATTGCTCAGCAGGAGGCCGGTATGTCATTTCTCTTATTACTGCAGGAGCATGTTACCTTGCAAAAAGTAATTCGGTGCAGTTTTGATATTAACGTGTTATCGGTTCATCTTTATAGAGCGCGCCAAGTTCATTGTCGAGAAGGCCGAGCAGGAGAAGAACGCTTCCATCATCAGAGCTGAGGGTGAAGCGTACGTTAATAGTTTATCTCCACCTTTTCTCTATGACCGATCCAGTGGTCCTCTCGCCTCGTTTTTGAACAACAACTAACATATCTCTCCCTATTCTTTTTTTTTAAAATCCCTAATAGTCACGCTGCCGAGATTATTTCCGCATCATTGGAGAAGGCTGGCGCTGGTTTGATTGAGCTTCGTCGTATTGAGGCCTCCAAGGATATTGCCGGCACCTTGGCCCACGCCAAGAACGTCACTTACCTCCCCAACCAGAAGGGCAACAACATGTTGTTGAACCTCCCCGTCTAAACAGCGTTCCTTACAAGTTCAGTTTCTTTCTTTAAATAATCATCACCTCTTTTTAACTGAACATTCCGTTTTGCATCCCTACTTTTTCCCTTCAGTGTACATCATCCTCCTTAGACGAGAAATCGATATAAACGTATCGCTTTTCCTTTCTCCTTTTTTTCTTTTGGTCTTTTCTTATATTTGGTGTTGAGAGGGGTTTGTTTGCTATGGGTGCTACTTGATGTTGCCTTTTTTTTTTTTTTTTTTTTTTTTTTGTGGCGTTCTTTATATTTACAATGCGCTGGCAGTGGATGCGTCACGGCGCTTGACGTAAACGGGCAAGCCGTGGGCCATGGGCAGCGTCAGCGACGCCATGTAGTCGGGCTTCAAGTCTGGGTCGACCAGCTCGAACGTGAAGTGGGACATCATCATGGACATCAGGGTGATGGCCTCGATCGTTGCGAACTGCTGTCCGAGGCTGAAGAATAACGCAGAGCAGGAAAAAAGGAAAGCAAAAGAAGAAGAAAAAAAAAAAAGAAACGTTAGTGGCGGATCACAATCAAACCACAACCAAGAGTGCATTCTTTCTTTTGTTGTTTACCATGTACGTGGTCCGAGATGGAAAGCCACAAACTTTGAACTGGACGGCTTCTCCCCCGTCATCCATCTCTCTGGGTTGTACTCCTTGGCATCGCTGCCCCAGATCTGCTCATCCCTTCCCATTGCCCATGAGCTCCAACCTATTCTCTCGCCCTTGTACACGGGGGTTCCACTGGGCAGGACGTCGTCCTCGACACAGATCTTTGTGTTCTTGGGCACGGAGGGGTACAGCCTCAGGGCCTCGTGGAAGCACGCCTCGGCGTACTTTTGCTGCTTGGTTGACTCATACGTCGGCTTGCCGCCCTTCAAGACATGCTCAGTTTCCTGGTGCAGCTTCTCCACGATCTCGGGGCTAGCATTGCGGCGGTGCATCAGGTAGAACGCCCAGGACAATGCCTGCGCGGTGGTGTCCCTGCCGGCAATGATAAAGTTCATGATTGAGTCGACCAACATGTCGTCACTCATATCCGCCTCCTCGTCCGTGGTCTCCATAAACAGCTGCAACAGATCCTTGTGCTTGCCGTGGAACCCTTCCTCGCGGCGCTTGCGGATCAAGTCCAGAGCAAATTCCTTCAAGTACTTGGAATCGGCGGCGACACGCTTGTCGTTACCCGTGTACCAGTCCTTGAGCTGCCAGATCGGGGACATGAGCCGTCCAGCAATGTTGTGGTTGATGCGGTCAAAGGCTGCGGCAAAGGGGGTTTCGCGCTCAGGGTTCTTGAGGCAGTCAAAGGAGGTGCCGTAGGCGATGTGGCCGAAGGAGTCGAGAGTAAACTTGTAGAACAATGCGAGGAGGTCGACGGGTTCATGCGAGTCCGCTTTGGTACCCAGGTAGTCGAGCACGATCTCGGCCTCGGAGACAAAGACGTGGGAGGTGTAGTCGCGGAAGGCGCGGACGTTGAAGATCAGGGAGGCGAGTTTTCTTTGCCATTTCCAGTGCTAGAAGCAATGAAGGTAAGAAAAAAGGAGGGCGCAAATTGTGGTTAATTATCGAAGCGCATGTCATGTGAATGCAAGGCCTAAAAAAAAAGGAATTTGAAGGTGGAAAGAAGAGTGGATTGTTACGGCCTTACCTGACCATCAGCAGAGAAAATACCTGGGTGTGGATGAAGAGAATGTAAAGAACAATAGAGGTTTCAGGATGTTAAGACATTTCTGTTATTGTTAAACACAAATTACAGTGGCCCATGGTGACACCAAAACAAAACAACAAACAACTGGAGCCAAGATAAGTAACAATAAATGGAGTATATAAAACCCGAAGAATGGCATGTGTTTGTTTTCTTGTTTGTGTGTGGAGAAATAAGAGAGGGATGGAAGTGATGCGAGTTTCTTTTGTATACCTTCGCCCACAAGCGGCATCAACCCAGTCTTGACCCGACTGCCCTTTTCGTACGCCCAGAAATTGGTCTTGAGCACATGCTCCACATCGGCCGGACTTCTCACGTTGATAACCCTTCCAACGAAGGGCACACTCATTGTGTACGTGTTGCCGTAGGTCTCGTGCAGGCGAACCTGGTCCTGGAGGACTTTGTCCAGGGGTGTCTTGATCACGTCCAGAGCATTGCCGATGAGCGGGTATCCCGGTGGGCCGGGGATCTCGTCACGCGGGCGGACACCGAGCACAGAGCGCTTGTACTTGAAGAGGATGTAGAGGATGTAGAGAACAAGGGCCTTGGAGAGGTTGCTGCGATTGCGATGGGCGTTCAGGAACTGGATGATTCTCGAAGACGAGACGAGTTTCGAGAGGGTGGTCATGGTTGAAAGGATATTTTGACGCAGACAATGAGAAGATTTTTTCGGCTGTGGATTTAAGAGGAAGGAAGTGAACGGAAGATAATTTATTCCGCCAAAAAAAAAAAAAGGTGATTGGCACTGGTGTATCTTGCTTGAGCAAAGGGGATGGGGAAGGAAAAAGAAAAAAGAGAAAAATCAGAGAGGAGACGATGATGATGCACGAGAGTGAGCAACGGCAAAGTAAAGATTAATGGTGGTGTTGATGGGACGAGGTGAAGAAAAGAAGAAATGAAAGAAAACAAAAAACAAAAGAGAGTGCCAAAGAGTTGAGATTTAAATAGGCGTCCGGAGTGGAGAAGGGGGATGGACAGTGGAGACAGTAAGGTGGAACAGAAAGGTGGAGAGTGAAAGGTGGAGGTGGGAGCTTTTTTACATTTGTGGGAGAGGAATGGTGAGCTCCGACACTGCGATGAGGGGAGATCCATCGAACGGCAGTAGAGAAAGATAAAAAAAAAAAGAGAAAAAGCAACCAAGGGTTCAGGGTATTTAGTAGGATTGCGATCGACCCAATTGAGAATAGTCCAGCGTCTCTTCATTTGTACTTTCTTTTACGGAAAGGGGCCAAAGTGACAGCAAAGCGCACTTAAGTGCGCATAAATAGAACAAGCCGAGAAATAGGATCAATGCAATAGGTCTTGGATACGACAGAAGTGTCCTGTCCTTTCATGGTCCATGGACAAAAGAATGGCCGACACATGGGTTAGAGGGCTCTGTCTCCCGCTCACCCTCTCTTATTTTATTTCGTCGTCATGTCAGCACGACTAGTTTCGATCATTTGCAGCGACTGTGTGGATGAACATGAACATCTATCATGAACTTCATTGGCCGGGAAGAACAAACACCCTCAAGCTGGGTCTCATTGACGCTCTCGAGCTTAATTCTCCGTCAGACAGTCAGCATCGGACTGATCGGATGGACTTGCAGTCTCTCTTGGTTTGCGCTCGGACTATTTTCGTCCCTGTTTGTTTCCCACACTCATAAAAAAATGATTCAACACATCAATCAGCTCCCCTCTCTCACTTTCATTCAATCAAATCCATCCATCAAAGCCAGCCATGCCACCCAAGAAAAAAGTTGACCAGGCGCTGGAGGCCAAGCTAAAGGAGATCATCGCCATCAGCCATCGAATCGAGGCGCGCGAAGAATTCGAGTTCATCATGAATCTCATGAAGGACGATCTCTTAAATACCTCTATGACTACAAAAAACGCAACATGAACAAACTCACCAGGGAAGAAGAGTACTCCCCCATCAAATACTGCAACGCCATCGACATCTACGAGGATTACATTGATGAGCAACAAGCCCTCCTCCGCGAACTCGACCACCACAATGTTAAAGTGCCCTGTAAACGCAAGCTCAAAGGCCCGGAACCTCGCGCCCATTCATACGCTCACAGCTTGGAGATCGAGGAGGTCAAGCCGGACCCTGCCCAACTCAAACAACTTATTGTATCCGCGCTCCAGGAGCGAAAAACAATCCCCGTCTACAAAGACATATCCTTCGTCACATTCGAGAACCTCCCTCTGTTCAGATCCTGTATCAAACGACTCAAACTCGATCTAGGCAGCCTTGAAGGCCAGACCGAAAACCCCTTCGCCATCATATACCTGGTTAACATGTTTTTCGGCGAGCATGAGGTGGCGCTCAAGACTTTGCTTTCGAAAAAAGTGTTTGACGACGCTGTTCAATAATACATCCGCAACTGTATTGCGGACCAGGGAGTTTTACTCCGCTATGACCGGTTGATTGAGCAGAAGCTCCCCAAGGGTAACCGAGACTGGGTGGTCGTCAAGTGGCCGCTCTATCGCGCACTGGATGTGGGCAGGTATGAAGAGCAAGTCATGCACATGCTCAGGACGATGTGGCAATAAGGCGGCGAGGACTACATCGACTTTTACAAGCACGTGGAGAGGATCCTCAAGGCATCGGGCGCGGACGAGGAGACCAAGCAGAAATCGGTGATGAGGATGATCTCGAAGAGAATTCCCGCACCGGTGAGTGAGGAATTCCAGCGGGGCTTTGTGAACCGGTGGCCAAATGTCAAGCCTTCACAGGTGGAATTGATGATGATGTTTTTTTTGCGTTCAGGTAAGGGTATCTGAACCGTCAGGCGGCAGGCAAGACCGAGACTCCAGTTGTGAGCGGAGGGAGGAGTTTGACAATGAAGAGGTTGACGAGGACTATGAGACTCTTACTAGGATAGCTCAACCTGTGTCCAAGAAGCCAACGCAACACTGAATAATGATACCATTTATAACGACATCAAGAGCGAAATATTTAGGCCGGGAAATGAGAATAATGGGTCGAAGAAGGAACTCTTTATTAACTGGGACAAACACAACTTATATGTGTCTGTCCCTCGGTTGAACGCCACTAATATATCGCAGCACTCATAGTGGAGTAGGGATAGACATGCTTGTCGGGATGGTACCGGTGCGGGTTGGGTATCTGGCCAGTGGCGTTTGTGCTCAGGACAGGGCGCTGAACAGAGATAGTGATCGCAAAGGGATCGTAAAAAGCGGCCATGGCACTAGAGTGTGTGAGTGTATTTGCGGAGTGAAAGCGTAAAGAAGAGCGGGGGAGAAGGAAAATATGTGTTTTCACTGTTCCCAATCAAGGCTCGAGTCCAAGGGTCAAAAATCGACCAAGTTGGGGTTTAGCCTTTGCTTTCATAATTTTGTTCGTGCGTGAACAGATATATGACGCCGCTTTGATCATTTTCGACATGTTATGTGTGCAAGAGACCAAATAGAATTTCACGCAAAGCTAGACTGGGTCAAAAGTGGGCGGGTGAAATCCATGCCATGGTGCTACATGACCCGACCGAGCACTCAATACATTTTCTGAGTTTGGATTGAGGGTATGGACCCGGTTCTCGTGTGTAGGCGTCAACGTCTTTTACCAACCTTGTTCACGGTACTCCATTCACACATGCTTGGGTTGATGAAACAAACAAAAATGCAAAGGTGCTCCCCAAAGCGCAAAAGAGGAGTGAGTGTTTGTTTTTACATTTAAAGTGGTTACTTGACTCATAACATCGAGTACTCCCAGCGCTCTAGTTCCAAATCAATCCTAGAATCACATCCTCAGTCACGTTGACAGACGAACAGTGAACAAGAGTACCATTCTGAGAAACATTTTCAACCTGATCAGATATTGTAAGACGGACAAATATCTTCAATTGAGAATTTTGATTTGTGATGGTGTAATCCAATTTCAGTCGCATGAGGAGTCGATGGATCGTTGAAGTTTGATGTGTCACAGGCATCACCATGAGCTGCAGAGTCAGAAATTCGAGCGCAAAAAATGATCGATCCTGTTTGTGTCGACATTTAAAGCAACCGTGCGACTGTCCCTCTCTCTCTTTTCCCCAACCTCATTCTCTTTTCCTCAACCTCATTCTCTCACCCCTAAAAAAATTTCACACTCCTTTACACATTCTCACCCCAAATCTCACACATATCACAACGAAAGGACCAATGTCGCCAACAGGACGAAACGCAACCGCCACCACTATTCCCTCAAGCACGCAAGATCTTGAACGATCCAAGCTACTTCACGGCTCGACATGGTACGAGGCCCAGCACCAGAACTTGTTCATTTCCAAGCTTACGGGCAAGAACCGCAAGTACCTTCCCGAGGTCGTTAACCAGTACATGAAGAACTGGAAGACTAACCCCAGCCCCGGTCAGGAGGCTAATAAGGACGTGGTGGAGAACGGTACAGACATCACGAACCTGTACTTCGAGCTTTCCACGGATTTCTACGAGGTATGTGTGAGAAAAAGTTGGCTTTTCTTTCAGCTTGGTAATAATGATGGCTGCGATGGCGATTTACGCGGAGATGAGGAAACAAAAAAAAAAAAAAAAAAAAAAAAAACTCTCGAGACTGGACAGGCATACCAGAAACAACGAAGGAATCGTTGAGATAAATGAGGCATCATAGAAGAGTTGTCTCCCTGCGTTGTCAGGCGTGTGTTTGAGCAGGAAACTAGGCTATGGCGACGTTTTTGTCTGCGTGGGTGTAGTCTGAATTGTCGGGATAGAAAAGTTGTAGTGGCGGGAGGTCTGGGATCAGGTCGCCGTGTGATCGTGGTGTTGTACAGCCGGATTCATCACGGACAGGTGGGATAGGGCGCTCTCTGGTTGTTGCTTTGAACTACATGGTCGCTCCAACAGAGGTCATTGGGTGTTTGCATGTGGTGGTACTAGCTGGCGGATTGGACGGGCTGGGCAGCAATATTTTGTGCTGCGAGGGAAGATTCGCTACGGCTATTCCAAAAGACAAATGTCCTTGGTGCCCCTGTTGATTGCGTACACTCCTGGGCGAAATGTCGATAAGGCCCTGATTGGCCTAGCCCTAATCTGGTGATGTATATGTAGCACACAAAAAGGGGGACGTGCGTGTGGTTCTCCAAATGTTGCGCAGTAGAGAGATCCACATGCACCACTCCACTACCCTCCATGTTTGTTGGACAAGGAATGTATCGGCAGAAATACGTATAATTTTTGATATGGTGTCTCCCCCCCCCCACCATTGCTCTTTTTATCGTCATATCTACATGTGCACCTTTGCTCAAGTGTGCGGAAGATGAGGAGGTAAAAGGGGAATATGGACTGACGGTTAACTTTGCTTTTGTCTGCAGTATGCCTGGGGAACCTCATGGCACTTTTGCCGCTTCCACTATGGCGAGTCCGTGTCACAAGCCATGGCGCGCTATGAGCATTACCTGGCGGCGCGTGCAGGCATTAGTGCTGGCGACCGTGTTCTCGACATCGGATGTGGTGTCGGTGGTCCCGCCCGCGAAATTGCCCACTTTACTGGTGCACATATCACTGGTCTTAACATCAACGATTACCAGATCAGCCGCGCTCGTCGGTACGCAGTCGTGCACGGTCTCCAGAACAAACAGGACTTTGTCAAAGGTGACTTTATGAATATGCCGCTGGAGAGCAACACCTTTGATGCTTGCTATGCCATTGAGGCCACCCCTCATGCATCGTCCTTGAAGGGTGTCTATGCTGAAGCGTTTCGTGTCCTCAAGCCCGGCAGCGTGTTTGCTTGTTATGAGTGGGTCCTAACCGACAAGTATGATCCTACTAACCCTGAGCACCAGCGAATTGCCAAGGGTATCAAGCTTGGATGCAGTCTCGTCAACCTGGTGACCCGCAAGGAGTGCCTCGATGCTCTGGAATCTGCTGGTTTTGAGATCCTGGAACACGAGGACCGTGCTGTCAATGATGATGCCGTCCCTTGGTACTATCCTCTTTCGGGCGAGCTCCGTTATGCCAGAACGCCCTGGGACTATTTTACCGTCTTCCGCTCCTCCACCTACGGTCGCATGATGACAAACTCCATGTGCGCGGCTCTCGAGAAGGTCGGCCTCATCGCTTCCGGCAGCGCTCAAGTCGCCCAATTTCTTGACATTGGAGCCACTTCACTCGCTGAGAGTGGCAAGCTCGGTATATACACGCCCATGTTCTTCTTTGTTGCTCGCAAACCTGGTGATCGGCGTTCTGGGCAGTAAATAGAAGAGAAGGAACTCTCGTCTCGCTTATTGTATAGTAGACCGCTGTTTCCTTGCCCCTTTAAATATTATCACTATGATAGCTTATCTGCGTGTGAATCAGTAACTGTGGAAAGTGTAGAGTACAAGAGCTGGTTTGAACATGAGCCTTCCATGATGAATTTGGCCTCTCCCCTCTTTTTTCACAACTTGTCTTCCACTCATGCGGCCTTCCATCACACGTGCACTCCTTGACCAAACGCCACCCTCGATGCTTAAATCGCCTCTAGACCAACTCCATTCACCACAACTCGGAATGGTTGAAACCAACAACAGCAACGCCAAGAAGTTTTGGAGCCTTTTATTCGGCAATCCAACCATCAACTACAAACTTGATCATCCTCCGTTCGAATCATCTTCACTCCCATAGCCATGGGCAGTTGGAGCAACCTTCCAGGAAACCATCGTGCTCTCCATATACGATCCAGCGTGCTATGACCAGCCCACTCCTACAGAGTTCGTCATTCACGACAAGTTCGCTGTTATGTTACACCGGTACCTTGATGTGTTCATCAATTGCTTGAGGCACAGAAGAAGCCGAGGGTGAGGATTGTCTGTGAATCGGACTCCATAAGAAAATTGTGACTGGTCATGATACGTTTCTGAGTGAGTGAGTGAAGGATGCCAAAGAGTCAAAGGTAGTAAAAAGAAGAAATTTGGGGAAAAAAATAAATTGTTATTCAAAATATAAATACAAAAGCATCAATTCTACACTTTTCTCCAGCTGAGCCAATCCCATTTATTGCATTTGACGATAAAGAAGGAAGGTGAGGCGTGGAAAAATACACATGGGCCAAGCTATGTCTTTCGAGCTTGTGCCTTGGCCTTGAACGTGAGACACAGGACTTCCGATCGCAAATCATGCCAGTTCGGGTGGCTAGCATAGGAGGCGAATGGATCCGGGTTACTGGCGTACAAGTCATTCATTCTCTTGGCCACAAATTCGAGGACAAAGGACTTGAGATCCGGGTATCGATAGGCGAAGCCGTATAACACATCCAGAGCTGTTGAGACACCCAAGGCTTCCTTGATCTTGTCCATGCAAAACTGCCGGAGTTTAGTAACCTGATAACAGTCAGCTACTTGGAAAACCTCGCTATATGTGGCGATCCGCTTGGGATCCGTGGACGACGACAACGACGACCCCGATGTGAACTTTTGGTCCACCTCGGACCTGTTCCTGGAAGATGGCGAGAAAGGTTTGTTGGGAGGAGAGCCGATAGCAAAGTCGCCTAGGTCCACGTTGAGCTCGACCACGCCACAGTAGAGAAACCGAATCAGGCAGCAGTAGGACTCGAGGGAGTAATCCGTAATGTGGTGTGATTTGATCCCAGCAGCAACATCTGAATCCGAACAAGACCCCTCGACGACCTTTAATTTCCTGATCAAGGCAGCCAGGACGGGTTGGTGAGCGAGGACGGACTGATGCGCCCAGAGACCAATATTACGTGCGGAACCATTCAAACCGAATGTGAAGGCAAAATCCTGAGTCGCAATGTCCTTTATGAGAGACGCTAGCACTTTTAGGATCTCTGCAGTGGATGTCCCGATGATTCTTTGGGGCAGAGGCTTAATTAACTCATCATTGGAGAGAACAGCATCCAACTCAAGGTGATTCTCGACCTGGATGGATTCTGTCTCTATTAGAACTATTTGCAGATAAAAAAAAAATGAAATGAAAAACAGACACATCAACATCGCCTATCAACAGGGAGGTAGCTCTTGCTAGGCTGAGATTGGAGGTAAAGTACCAGTGTAGGTCCTGTCGTTTACGGGGTGGTTGTTGACTGCAGTACCCGCCACTAATTCACCGCGATTGTTGAAGATCCGTAGTGACCTGATGTCTTGGAAAAAGTTCTTTCGCACGGTGCCATCACCCTTGGTTGTGGGCCAGAGTTCGACTAATGTCTTCAGGCCGACCTTGTGGAGTGAGCAGTGCCAACTAAGAACGTTGGTGTTGACGTGCGAGGTGAGCGGATGTAGATCTATTGTGGTGGTCGTTTTGATGCGTAATTTCACCTCTGTGGTATTGGATACATCCATTGGCGCAGATATGAGGGGAAGATGGTGAAAGAAAGAAGGAAGGCAGGCAGGACAGTCTGGTGCACACCTATGTATTGCTCGCTCCCCTATTTTGTAGGGTTGCGGCCGATTCCACCGTGGGCACGGTTCGTGCTGTGTTGGGACAGATGCATGGCTTTGGCGAAGCAAAATTTGGGCCTCTTCTCACACCCTCCCATATTGTCCTGATTGTGATGCCTCAGACCATGTCCGCCCCTGTGATTGAGCCTCATCTGTTCGTCTTTTCCTCCCCATCCATAATGTCCTTCCATCCACAATTGCATTGTCGACCAGTGTCTGCCTCATCTCTTCTTGGCATCAACCTGTTGGAATCATTTCGTACTCGCTCTGCATTATTGAGCTCAAACCGCAACCCCAGCTCCGCTACACATGCAGCCCAGGGATCAGGAGAAAGGTCCTTATGCCCTTTTACTAAAGGCCACAAGCGCATGTGGTCCAATCTTGCATTTTTCTCTCTCTTCGATAGCGCCCTTCACCTGCTATTCAGCTTTGCAATCATATCATCCATGCCATTGTTTAGATGTCGACGACAAGAACGAAGAGACACTTTTAATCCATGTTCAAAGACAACCAGCCTCCACCTTCGCCACCAGCAGTCCGGAACTCTGGAAATTATCAAGAACTTCCTCTTCATAGCCCTTCAAAGCATCATGCCCATACATTCCACCACATCTGTTACTCCTATTCATACAACATTCCGGGTGCCCGTCACGCCTCCCGCAAACACCTGAAACCGACACAGTCCAACAGCATGAACAGGTCCTTCCATGTCGTCACCGTCATCATGGCCTGATCCACTTCCTTCGAGATAAAGCAGGACCTAGACATGGGCAGATTTAGTGCCGTTGGCGGCACGCGGAGGAAATCCCTTGTCTGCGGAGCCCCCATTCCAAGAGCATCGCTCTTTGTATCAGATCTGGGCATTGACCTTGAACACAAGCTGCAATACCTCCACCGTCGGCATGTGTCTTTCACGGTAGCCCTCGCACGCAGCAAAAGTATCCTGCCTCGAATATGGACAACTCCTACTGTTCGTCCCAGTGGTTCCTCTTGGTTTATGGTTATTACTACATCCAAAATTTATGATCTGTTCCAACGGCTACGGTTTTTTAAGGTATAATCAAGCGAGACGAAACCTAAGGAGACTTTCTTACAGGCAGATCATAGGCCACTGCCCCGCGCTTGACAGCAGTTGCAATGATTCCATCTCGGGAGTCCCAGTCACCTCTGCTTTCGGTTCCCAGCTGCATCCAGTCGCCATTCATGACCACCCCATAGGTGTCGATAAGGTATTGTGCAAAGGATTCTTTGCTTTCCTCGTCAGGGAAAGTAAATAATTGTCTAAGACTGTAGGTACGACCGGTAGCCATAAGTCCGTACTTGTGGGATCTCTGGAGGTCTGTAGACATCCATTAGGTTTCACCAATTCAGCTTTGTTCGATTAGAAGGGTGTTCACCTCGAGGAGAGCTGCAGTTGAGTCTTACTTAAAATGAAGCTTCAACAAGAATTCGCGGTGCGAGAGTGCGTGCGTATGTGATGGAAGGGAGTTGACAATGGTTCGGATGATTGATGCTACGAATTGACGTGCTTTATATATTGATGTCAATCCCGGGCTGAGCAACCTGCGTTAAATGATCTGTTGGGGCAAAGTGGCAAGGTTCCAAATTTCCCACTCCTTGTTGTCCTTCTCATTCTCTTTATTGTTCATGCGCCAAGCATGCGGTTGTTTTTTCTTTTGCTTCCCATGCGTCTCATTTCCCGTTCCTTTTCTTGTTCATGCACCGTTCATGCATTTTTTTTGCCGCCATTCATATTTTTCATTTATTACTCATGCCATCCCACATTCATCCGCCCCTTACCTTCTTTGTTAGGAGAGGAATCGTTCAGTTGGATAATTGGTATTTGGGGGTGCCAAAGTACGCATGGCCCGATCTAATGGTCTCCAAGATGAGGAACGAAAGAAATAGTAAGTAAGAGGATGGAGTCAGTGCAGTAGGCTTTAGCGAATAAGAGCACGGCACCAATTGTCCGGGGCAGAAGCAGAAAAAGGAGGGGAAAGACGTTCGATTGTTGTACAAAACTTCATTCACCTTCTCACCCCGAGCGATTTTGGTGGGATAGAAAAAGCGAACGAGAATATCGCATGGGAGAACGCAGACAATTGGCCAGTCTGGATCTTTTAGCTTCCACAATAGGCCAGTACGTATTAATATGTGGTCATTTTGTTAGTGTGGGAGGATTGACGAGTACATCGAAGGGAAATAGACACTTTTTTCACCCTCTCAAAGGCCCATCTCTTGTCCTCGTCTTTTTCGTCGACTGTAAGTGAAAACCAAGGTCACAGCTTTTATAGTGCAAGAACGTTTGCCTTCATTCGCAGTTTGATCCTCCAAAACCTAACCATTTTGTGTGCGCCTTTCTCCTAGCCTGCCGGAATTGACGTTCGTTCAGCGGCAGGACGAGCAGCTCAGTGCCAGTGATAGACGCAGGACACGGCCTATTATTTTTTTTTATTCAACACCATCCTCGATGACAAAAGCCATGACCATCACCCACATGGTCGCAGCTATTACTTGGAAAAGGTCATTTGGAATTAGTAGCAAGGCTCAAGATCGCTTGTATGCATGCAAGGTGTCGCATTAAATCACGGCTGCCCTCTCTTTTTTTTTCATATGTGGAAGAATGATAGTGATGGAAGGCTTAATAAATAAATATGAATATGAGAACTCAGTACCTCCCACAAATGTTGGCACAACGCGAGCCTTACACCGAGGCACAACAGCTCACAGCCGCCGACTTTAGGCATAAGCCCAGGTTCTTCTAAATAGGTACTATACACGTATGCTTGAATGTGGGCAATGCAGGGTTTGGACCCAGAAGGGGCTTTTGACCACGCTTCCCCAAGCAGCTTGCGCCAACTCAGACATCAGTTCACATTCTTTGGGTCAAAGGAGACCTGCCCATTTTCCACTTTTCGGTCGTGGCTCAAATACAGATGCGGATAAAAATCCGACTTCGTACTTGTCATATGGCTCAAGGGAAGGAAGTTTGAGCATTGGTCCGTTAGAATCGTTTACATCGCCTCCGTATGCAACAGAACTGATCGAGAGTTATCCAAAGAGTCATTCAGCATTAGCAACTAGGGTCCAAATTAATCGTTCTCATAGATGGATTGAGCATTGCTTGGACTTCTCTCTCTCTACAAATGACCGCTCAATAAATTTTGGAGGCAAGCCATCTTTCTTTCGTTCTTTGTGCCTGATCTGTACTAATCGCATAAGGCACTCAAAGACTAGTGCGCGTCGAAACGAAGGCCAAGAATCCCTTTATGAGGTATTGTCCATCACCCGGTGCAGTCTGATTAGTGATTGCTCGATGTGAAGAATGATCGGTTGGATGAAGCACAACATTGAAAATTATGATTGGCCAACTCGACCAAAATCTCATCACGAACATCACTTGGGTCAAAAACAAACTATACAAGATCGTAGCTACCTTTTGGAAAGTCATCCTCCATTCATAGCCAGTCTCCAGACGGATCGTTTGCATGCATGCACCAGACGATGCAACATTTTGGCGCGTGACGATTTCGAACTGCCCCCAAAAAAACCCTTCTCTCTGGGTGAAATTGAATTCATAGACTAAACAAAACCTGCAAAGTCGATATAGGAAACCATTTGTTCCTGATTTCGAAGGTAGACAGTAAGCAAATATGCTATGAAAAAAAAAGGTTTCTGTCGCGTAGAATTATGCTCCGGAAAGTCACTTCGAAATGTCATCCAGGATGTTACGTAGAACAAAATGCCCTTGCGTCATGACCAACGGGGAAGGAGAAGTCAATGAAAATGGCCAAGCAACTCGAAGAGGGGCACTGGCCTTTTTTTGCCAACGGGACAAAGATGGGACCGAGGGAGGCCAAGCGGTCGAGTTCGAGCACCCCAAAAAAAGAAATGGTGAGTGAGCGCTGCATAATAATGTATTGGAAAGAAAAATAAGTTTGGTTTTACTCTGCTAAGCACTTATGAATATCAAGGAAACAACAAAGAAATGGCGAGAGATGCCAAGATCAATGGAAGATGATACTAGGGTACAACCATAATCGACAATGTTTTGCTTCAGACGTTGGTCTTGGCCTTGAACACGAGCTGCAAAACCTCAGCCAGGAGAGCGTGTCTCTCGGGGTGGCTATCGAACGCAGAGAAGGGATCCTGGCTCTCAGAATACATGCTGGACATATTGTCGGCCACGTACTGGAGCACAATTTCTTTCAAATCAGGGTAGCGGTAAGCAAAGTCGTACAGCACGTTGAGTGCCGTCGAGGCATCCAATGTCTCCACGATCTTTTCCAGGCAATACTCGCGGAGCTCCGTCACTTCATAGCAATCCGCGACCTGGAAGAGCTCGTTCCAGGTGGTGGCCGATCGAGGCTCGACTGGTTGATCCGACGCGGAACTTGCTGAAGACGAGGAATTTGGAGAACACAGACCCTCAATGACGGGGCGATTCTTGCACGATGCTGTGAGTGGCTTGTTCGGGGGATATCCAATGGCAAAGTCTTCCAGATCCACCTCCAGTTTGACCTCGGAGGTATAGATAAATCGAATCGAAGCGCAGTAGCTTTCGAGGGAGTGTTCGGTGACATGTGTAGTCTTGACTCCGTACAAGGTCTCGGGGCTGGCCTGATCGCTCTCGACTTCCTTCAACTTGCTGATCAAGGCGGCGATTCTCGGTTGCCGCGAGAGGACAGACTGGTGGGCCCACAGACCAACATTGCGGGTGGATCCATTGATACCGAAGGTAAATACCATGTTCATCGTTGCGATGTCCTTCAGAAGCGGTGACATGACCTCCTTGAGCTTTGGCTGGACGATTGCCTTCTTCTTTGGCTTTGAAACGTTGGGGCTCATAGGATGTGGAACCAGATATAACTCCTTACAAGTTGAAAGGACAATATCAAAGTCCAGCCGCTGGTCAATTGTGACAGAGGCCATGTCAACTTGAGCTAGACGATAGAGTGACATTGCTAGGATATTTCCTTTGACCCATATCGTTGACTGTAATTTTGACGTAGACGCAACTCGTACCTGTCATATTTACTCCGTTCGTAATGCCGCTGAGGGGTGTGCTTAGAACCAGCGTTCCATTTCGAGACACAATTCGAAGCGTTTGGACACCTGAAGGTGGGAGACTTTGATTCTTGTAGAACGCATTGACAGTCCATACGAGCGAAACACTCAGCTGAGGTGTTAGGTTAGTGAGGGTACAAATCCAATAGCTGTTGACGGATGCATTTATGGGCAGCTTAAGTTGGGTGAACTCGCCAGATGCTTTAGGTGCGAAGCAACTGACTGTGAGAATGATCAGTGTGTCTGTATTCGCGATGAGTATGTTGCTGGCCATGGTGGAGGAGTGTGTGTTTGCGCCTGTGGACAACTGGGAGGATGGATTTGGGAAGACAAAAGGGGCACTGGGAAAAAAAATCGATTTCTCACGCATGTGGCAGGACGTCAGCTGACAAAAAAAGTTGTGTGGATTTAATGAGGTTGAATATTTAAGAGAAGCAAGAGAAGCAAGGGGCCAAGAGGAGAGAATATAGACTGACGGACAGTGTGTCTAATAATCCTTTACTGGTACTATGAGTGTTTGATCTGTGCCTTGGCCATGAATACGAGCCGCAGCGCCTCCGACATAAGCTCATGTCTATGTGGATGCTCCGCGTACGCCGCAAACGGATCCTTGTTCTTGGCATATAGCTCCGTTATGCTGTTCGCCACAAATTCCAGGACACTTTCCTTCAGATCCGGGTACCGATACGCATATCGAAATAGCACATCCAACACCGTCGAGCTGTCCAGCCCATCCACAATCTGCTCCTGGCAATACGCACGAAGTACTTCCACCTGATAGCAGTCCGCGAGCTGGAAGAGCTCCTCCCAGGTTGCATCCAGATGGTGGTGGAGGTCCACGTTGTCCGGAGATGGTCTTGTGGAAGGCGGCCTTTTGGAGACTGGCACCGTGGGCCAAAAGGGTCCATCGATAACCAAGCGCTCCTTGCAGGATATCGAAAATGGCTTGGTCGGGGCCCGTCCAATAGGAAAGTGGTCGAGATTGATGTGAAGATCGATCGTGTCACAGTATATATAGCGAATTAAGGCACAATAAGCCTCGAGAGAGTACTCGGTGACATGGGCCGTCTTGACGCTAGAAAGAGCTCCTGAGTTGAATGGATCGCTTTCGAAGTCCTTGAGTTTGCTGATCAGGGAATGAAAGCTTGGTATCTGCTGCAGAATTGACTGATGGGCCCATATTGCGATGTTACGAGCAGAACCGTTGTATCCAAAAGTGAAGGCCATGTTCGTCGTTGCAATATCGCCCATGAGCGAGGCCATGACATACTTTAGCCGTGTCACGGCGCTCTTGGGTCTTGGGATTTGAACAGTGCTGATACAAGTTGACAGAAGAATATCGAACTCGAGTCGCTCCTTGACCTGCACTGCAGCCATGTCCACTTTCGCTAGAGGAGGGTATTTGTTTTAGTTAAAATCTTTTGCAAACAGAGGCAGTAGTTCAGTCGTTTCTTGGAGAAGCGGAGGTAATTATAAAGTACCTGCCAAAGGGATCCCGTTCACGAGACCCTTGACTGGAGCGCTGCCGACAAGAACACCATTCTGGGAAATGACTTGAAGCGAACGGATACCTCGGGGCGGCGGAAAATCGAACTCAAATGCCCTGTTTACGGACCATACGAGGGTGATATCCAGCTGAGGTTCTTGGTTGGTGACGATGCACCTCCATACAAGGTTGTATTTAGAGCTGAGGGAGGCTTGAACGATGGTTTGTTGACCGGTCCTCGGTGCCAAGCAGCTGATTGTCACAAGGGTCTGTGAAGGGCATGTCACTGCTAGTTTGTTGCTGGCCATAACAGAGGAGCGGGGTGCAGTAATATGAAAGAAGTGGAAGGAATGGAAGAGCGAGAGTGGGAGAGAAATAACACAATTTGCGGACATGCGTCAGCTGACAAACACGCCACAAATCTTTGTGCGACCAACTAACCCCTTTTTCGATTTATTGTGTTTGAGGACAGGAAAAGTGGAAGTGGCATGAAAAAAAAATACCCGAGTGTCACTCTCTATCTCGAGTCTGCGCCTTGGCTTTGAACATGAGGCTCAGCGCTTCCGACAACAGCTCGTGTCTCTGCGGATGGCTGGCGTAGGGGGCAAAGGGATCCGAACTACTGGCGTACAAGTCATCCATGCTCTTGGCCACAAACTCGAGGACAAAGGACTTGAGATCCGGGTATCGATAGGCGAAGCCGTATAACACATCCAGAGCTGTCGCGATATCCAGGGCTTCTTTGATCTTGTCCAGGCAAAACTGCCGAAGTTTGGTAACCTGATAACAATCGGCTACTTGAAACAGTTCGTCCCATGTAGCGACCCTTTGAGGTTCAGCTTGTTCTTCAAGGTTGGGATCCGTAGACGACGATGATGACGACTCTAATGTAAACAGTCCCTCCACATCGGGGCGTTTCTTGCAGAGTAGAGAGAATGGTCTGTTGGGAGGAGAGCCGATAGCAAAGTCGTCAAGATCCACTTTAAGCTCGATTACGTCACAGTAGAGAAACCGAATCAGGCAGCAGTAGGACTCGAGGGAGTAATCCGTAATGTGGTGTGATTTGATCCCAGCAGCATCCTCTGAATCCGAACAAGACCCCTCGACGACCTTTAATTTCCTGATCAAGGCAGCCAGAACAGGTTGGTGAGCGAGGACGGACTGATGCGCCCAGAGACCAATGTTACGTGCGGAACCATTCAGACCGAATGTGAAGGCAAAATCCTGGGTCGCAATATCTTTCATGAGAGTTGCTGTCACTTTCGGAATCCATAGAGTGGGTTGCACGATGACTCTATGGGTCCGAGGCGCAACAAATTCGTCCGAGGATAGAACAACATTCAACTCGAGGCCATAACCGACTCGAATGCATTTCGTCAGCACCATACCTAATTGTAGGTAAAATAATAGACGTACCCCATCAACATCTCCAAACAAATAGAAACCTGTGCAAGACTGCGATTTGAGATACATACCAAAGAAAGTCTTATCGAATACGCGGCAGTTGTTGACTGCGTTACCGGTCACTTGATCACCGTGATTGTTGAAGACGCGTAATGACTTTATGTGTCGGAAAAGGTGTATTTGCGCGACACCTCGATTGTCTTTGGATGATGGCCAGAGGGAGATGGTTGTCCGAACGCCGACCTTTTGGAGCGAACAGTTCCATCTGAGGGTGTCTGTGTCTACGTGTGAGGTGACGAGATGTAGATCTACTGAGGTGGTCGTTTTGATGTATAGTTTCACATCTGTGGCATGGGATAACTCCATAGGTGTAAAGATACGAGAGTGAGTGATGGTGAAATGAAAGGGCGAGTGACGAGGAAGCAAAAGAAAGGTGGAAAGGAGCGTATTTTTTGGGCTGCCCCAATCTGGCCGCACTGTGGGCACTGTTCGTGCTGTGTGGGAAAGATGAATGGCATGGCATGGCGAAGCAAAAAAAAAAAAAAAAAGTCCCAAGCCCATCCTTGATTGTGATGCAACAGACTATGTTGATTGAGTCTCATCTGTTTGACTCTTCCTTCCCATCCGTATTGCCTTTCTACCAACTCGAATGAGCCTCATCATCTCCCCATTGTGTTCCTTTAAATGACTGCATCAACCCGGAAGAGTCATTTCTTTCTCCTTCTCGCTCCATCACATCAGCCTTCCAACAGCGTACCCCAACTCTGCGACATGTAATCCAAAAGCCAGGAAAAGTGATTTTGGTCATTCTACCAAGAAGCTGCATGCACATGCGGCCCCAAAACTGATTTCCTTTTTCACTTGCACGCTTTACCTTCTCCCTTTTTTTTAAAAAAAAAAACTGGTCATATACTGCATTGTTAAGAGTTCAGAGACAGCTGCAAGAAGACTGATAATCCACATGCTTTTACAACCTTTGCCCAACAAACGAGTGACTACGTGTGTGTTTTGAACATCCACATATCCACGAGAACGTGGAAGATTCTGTGTGCGGCTTATGTTTGTGGAGGGTGGAGGAGAAAGGAGAGATCGCGCGAGTAGGTGTCTTCCGCTCCTGGGAAACAGATCTGATTTTAGTAGTACTTACGAATCGATACACTGCGCTTTGAGCCCGCAAGAAAGATATGTTTCAGACAATTTGCGCCGCCATGACTTTGTCTCCCCACAGGTTTCTTCAAACGTCACCAGCCCCCATCCTCGCCACTAGTACTGGAGGGCTCCAAAACAAGTTCGAAAACCTTCTCTCTATTTATCCCGTCCCTCCCGTCTCACTCAAATGCTTCACCGTATTCCTGGCTATCATCCCGCTCTCAGGTGCCCGTGCTCGATCGGCCATCCTAGCACCTTAGCCGACCACAAAAGCGTCATTAACGTACCCTGCACGCCTCCTGCGACACTTGGATTCCATCCACGATCTTCAACAAAAGCAGGTCCTACCACATTCGTCGCCAGCTTCATTGCCGGAATCACTTCTTTGAACAGAGCAAGACCCTCGACATGGAATGGCTAGTGCTGTTGGCGGGCACGCGGAGCAAATCGTTGGGTACCCTCTATTTCCAAGTTCTGCACGGGGAGTGGTAGAGGACTTGAATCTCGGGACGTGTTAGTGACAGAATGGATAGGACACGAAAGAAGAGGGAGGCCCCGTTTCTCAAAAGGACAGAGATCTCAACTGACAAATAAATCGTAGTTTTTGTATGCTTTCTCATGACTTTTATTTGATTTGAGATCTATATATCGGAGGAAGAAAAAGAAGAGAATAGGGCCAAAGTGTTGTTGAATGCTTTCAACACGAAGACACATCGCAGGCGGAGACATGCTCACTAGATCTGGAACCTGGCCCTGAAGACGACGTACATGACCTCTGACATGAGCTCGTGTCTCTTCGGGTGATGTGCGTATGCCGAGAGCGGATCTTTGCCCCTGGTATACAGCTCAGCCATGCTGTACGCTGCATACTTCAGCGCCGTTGCCTTCAGATCAGGGTAGCGATGCGCATAGTCGAACGGCACATCCAGCGCAGTCGAGGCATTCAACGTCTCAGGGATCTTATTCAGGCAGTACTTGCGAAGCTTCATCACTTTATATCAATTGGTGATCTGAAAGAGGTCGCTCCACGTGGAGGTCCGTCGAGAGGTGACGATTGGTTTGTTCGACTTGGAACTTGGAGAAGCTGTGTCCTTGGACGGAAACAACCCGTCGATAATGGCACGGTTTTTGCAGGACGGTGAGAATGGCTTGTTTGGGGGCCTCTGATGGCAAAGTCATTCAGATCCACCTCAATCGTGATCTCAGACGTATACAGATATCGAACCAATGCACAGTAGGCTTCAAGGGAGTACTTGGTGACATGAGTGGTCTTGACGCCACAAATGGCATCCGGACTGGATGGATCATCTTCAATATCCTCGAGCTTGCTTATCAAAGCAGACAGACTCGGCAGTTGAGCGAAGATAGACTGATGGCCCCATAGAGCGATGTTTCGAGCAGATCCGTAGAGACTGAAAGTGAAAGCCATGTTCATAGTGGCAATATCTTTCATGAGCGGCGACATGAGCAGCGACATGACCTCCTTAAATTTTAGCACTGCGGTCTCGTGGTGATATTGATTTTGGGCTTTGAGATCTGATTAAGAGGCGGTCGTTCTGAGAGAACAATGTCGAAGTCCAGTCGTTGGTCAATCGTGACAGAAGTCATATCGAATTTAACTGGATAACGCAGTTAGTCAAGACATGTCTTTTTGACGGTCTTGATCTTGAATACAGCTTTTAAAACAACACGCACACCTACCTTTCACGGAACCCCTTTTGAGACACCAGTGACTGATGCCGTATGGACAAGTGTCCCATCTCGTGAAACAACAGGAAATGACAGGATGCAGCGAAGCCGGAATTTGTATTCAAGGGAGGGACTGGACAACAGGAGTAAGAGCTCCAACTGTGATTCCTGATTCTTCAAGATACATGTTTGACTGCAACCGTAATAATTAGACTTATTATCTTGGAGAACAATGTGCTCGCCCACTGCCTTAGGTACCAAGCAACTCATGGCGATATGCGACTAAATACAAATACGCACGCAATGTGTTGTTGGACATGGTGTAAAAGTGAGGGGCAATTCACACTTTTCAACAGCATACGTCACGTAGAACATAAGTCACAAGCCAGCGCACCTTGTTTATTGCTTTCGAATGCTATAGATGATAGAATAAACGCAGATGATCATTAAGTCCCGAGACCACCTTCTATCGGTCACGCATGTGTTGTCAGATCTGAGTCTTGGCCTCAAACATGAGGTGCAGTGCCTCCGATATAAGCTCGTGTCTCTGTGGGAGCTCGGCATACGCGGAGAATGGATCCTTGCTTTTGGCGTAAAGCTCTGTTAAACTGTCGGTCATATACTTCAGAGCCGTCTCCTATAGATCAGAGTAGCGATAAGCATATCGAAACAGTACATCCAGTGCAGTTGAAATATTTATCATCTTGTCTGAATATGCTTCATCGATGGCGGGGTGACGATACCTCGAAGTCACAATGCCTTTTGTAAACAAAACGTCTCTGTTGTTACCAGCTATAACCAATCGTAGTACGCAAAAGAAAGACATTAAAAGACACGAAGATTCGTGTTTGCCCTGAGAGATGTAATCTCTAACCTAAATACGCGTGCATTCACACCAGCCACAAACAATTTCGCCTTATCGCAGAAATCGTTCTTACACTCACACTCTTACCCCTGCTCTTACTCCCTACAATGTTTGTCAACAGCATCAGTAATCGGTCATCGTTTTCACTTCTTTACCTTCACCCTCTTTCCCCTCTTTCACATTTCGATACCAAAATGTCCAGAAACAAATACGGGATATCGGGAACCAATCAGCAGATGAAGCCATACTTTCTGAGCGAAAATGAAGTATAGGCAATGACGCATCAGAATGGATAGACAGCACAACACGTATAATAGACAAATAGACACAAGGAGCGAGAAAATTCCCTCGTCCCCGTGAGATCCTTATTCTCACGCCCCCAAAATTTCCATGGGTTTCCTGCGGAGTATTTTATCGTGCTATCCTTAAGTTTTCTGTTTTCTTATCACTTTTTGGCACATAACTCCCTAAAGAACAGCCAGAGGAGCCAGAAGGCTGAGAGGGACTAGACAGGCAGGGAAAGGGGTTTTTTAGGGTGGAGAAAAAAGTCTAGTAACCAACCTGGCTCCAGCTGGTGCCTGTTTGAGTACCTTTGTTGGCACAAAAAGATAAATTAAAATGAAATTAAGGTTCGCATAGGAATCCTGCAGGGGTGTAAGATTATCTTTCTCGTACGAAATGAATTTATAAAATAATGGGCTTAATCTTAGCAAATCGTAGCAACAAGGCTACTCTACTGCTTACAATGCCTAATATTTGAAATTAACATTAGCAGGTGCCAAACAAAACCTTTCCGTCTTGCCTGACAACCCCACGTAGTACGATTCAGGAAACCCCCCGACGTGAGTCTCTATTCATATTCAACTTGACATCAGAAAAGGCAGCAATCGTCGCGTTCCAGCACGGACTCTAACCTAGAGGCGTTCAGCCATAATCCTACGAATGATAGCTTCGGGCCATTAGAAGCAGAGTTCTTGGCCACAAGGGAGGGGGTTGAAGGGAGCATGCAAAAAATGTGAGTGACGACAAAAGACAGGCAACCCAAAGTAGCGTGAGTCACAAAGAGAATATGCGGACCGCTCCAGGTGTGTGGACAACTGAAAAAAGCATGCTCGGCGCATAAGACAAAGAAAAGAGGGAAGAAAATATACAGGGGCGTGGGAAATAAACAGGATGTGGTAAGCGCATAATAAAGTACCAAGGGAATAGGAATTTGCTATGGAGGAAGGCGGCTAGGAGACGCGGATAGGCAAAGAAAAAAGACAAGGGAGCATACTGTGTATATGGGCGATGGGCGTGGTAGGGGTAAGAACAGCAAAGTGTGGTAAGCATACTGTGTATATGGGCGTGAGTGGGAGTAAGAACAGCAAAGTGTGGTAAGCATACTGTGTATATGGGCGTGGGTGGAGGTAAGAACAGCAAAGTGTGGTAAGCGCACGAATAAAGTTCAGGGACATAGGCTCCGTGCTAGGAGCATCGGGACTGAAGAGAAGCATGAAGATGCATGACGAAGAATGGCGTGCATGGGAACAAGAACAAAATGGTGTCACTCCGAATGGTGTCATCCAATACAAAATCTTGGATCATAGCAAACTTAAAAAAAAAGGACGACACAAGTGAAGTCAACGCCAGGGCTCTTTTTATCATTCAAGTTTTTTTGCATTGCGGCGGGCCATTGTGGCGGGCCATTGCGATGGGTCACTTCATGCACAGCACTTGATTAAACAGCGCATGGAAAACTGCGAGGGCGAAGACAAAATAAGATTTTACGCACCGTATTGGCAGATCAAGGAGTGACTGGCCTACTTCTTTCTTCGAACCACAAATATTCCTCAAAGCAAAATTTATTAATCAGGGCATGCAACGGTGAGGAAAAGATTATGAAAAACCCATGAAAAAGAAGTGGGACATCAGAACGTGAATGAGCGTAGGAAGTGGTTGCGAACAGACTATGAACAGCACATGAAAAAGATAAATAGGACATGATGACGCGCATGGGCATGGCGGTTGGGAAAAGACGATGCATATTGCAGGAAAAAAGAAATGGAGCATGGGAACGTGATGGGCGTGGGAAACGGTTGGAAAAAATTATGCACAGTGCATGAACAAATGGGGCATAGGACGTCCTTGAGCTGAACGAATGGTAGAAAACAGAATATGCAACATAATGGAAAGTGAGAATAGACCAAGGTAAATGTGAAAGCTTGAGTATTTGACCACACTGTGCAAACACTTTATTGGTGTGGTGGAAGCCCCTTAGCCCTGCTCCAATTGCCTCAAGTAAAACATTCCACACGATGAGCCTAGAAAGAGACAGTGCAGGGGCAGTGGTAGCTGCAGTATAAGAGAAAGAGAGAGAATTGTTAAATGGTGACACTCAATACAAAATCTTGGATCATAGCAACCAAAAAAAAAAAAGAGGATGATACAAGTCGCTCATTTTTTTGTATTTGAAATGCTCATGTAGTCAGCGCCAGGGTTCTTTTTATCACCCAAGTTTTTTTGCATTGCGGCGGATCAATGTACCTGGTGTCAACAAGGGGGCTCTTTCTACCATCCATTTTTTTTTTTGTATTGCGGTGGACCAGTGTGGTATGCGCATGAATATCATAAAGTTCAGGAGCAGAGGGTCGGCGCCAAGGGCATCGAGACTGGGGAGAAAGCATGCATGTGCAAACAGAAAGTACCGTTAGCCTGCAATTTTTGGGTACCCTGATCATTTTGGCACTTTTTCTCTACCACCTGATAAGACGCTTCCTTACCACTCTCTTCGCATATAAAAACCAGCGACTACCCCCAACATCCTGGATCGACACACATCTGATCCTATCTCAAGACTCTTAACCCACAAGCACCTTCGCAAGAGCCGCCACACGAACTCGCACAACCTTCACACTATCACCTCACTCTTGTAAGGTTATATGACTAGGCATTCGTGATCATAGTTTAAGTGTAGCAGCGGTCATTCAGAACTGACTTCTATTCAACTATCTGGACATATTCTATAGATACATTATGCAGATCAAATCCGTCGTGATCCTCGCCGTGCTTGCCTCAGTTGTCTATGCCAAAGGCAACTTTGTGTGTCGCGGCTTCAACATCGAGGATGGTTGTGATGGAAAATACGTCTGCGTGAATGCCTACGCTAATTGCAAGGTCAACAGTGACAATGATGTCGACTGCGACTGCTACATTAAGGTCCACAAAGGTCCTTTTTAGGAACGTCGTCAAGAGCTGGTGGCAGTAGTTTATAGGCTCCAAATCTGTGTTCTGAATAACAATAACAAACACAAACAACATCATACAAAGGTATTTATGGTGATATGTCGTTCGAAAAAAGATAATCTCATTCCCGGAGTGAACTGCTCAT
Organism: Podila verticillata NRRL 6337; assembly: GCA_000739165.1. Lineage (NCBI taxonomy): Eukaryota > Fungi > Mortierellomycota > Mortierellomycetes > Mortierellales > Mortierellaceae > Podila > Podila verticillata. Next base: position 563,952 of record KN042416.1, on the reverse strand, counting down.
TCTTACGGGGGGGGGGGGGGGGGGCGTAAGAGAAGAGGGAGAACAAAACCCCTTTCCTAGTAAAATAGATAAGCTTACGAAAGGCGTGGGATGCCTATTTTGACACCGTGCGAAAAGCCTGGTAACTTTCAACGCTCTTTTTTTGTGCCACTTTTTCGATGTTTCCAGATCATCATACTCTGGGATGTTACTGCACCTCTATATGCCTTGTGATTGCTCCACAGACCTTGGACTCTTGCAGATATAAATGCAACTCTTTTCATCTTCCCATGGGTCAATGGCTCAAACTCAATGACAACCAGAGAGCAGAGGTTAGGGAGAGAAACACGAGAATAGTATTGTTGGGAAGAATCGACATTATGTAGATAGATTGTTTTAAAAGGAATACGGAGGAGCAAAGTCATCCACGAAAAGATGGAAAGAGAAAGGGCTGTGGTCCAGACTGGGGACTTGATTCCTGGCTGGAAAGAAAGAGAGACTTGCTCTCTGGGGAGGTCCACGTCGCTCGTGAATACTAGTACTGCTGTAAAAGAAAGAGAGTTTGTGTTCCCAACGATGGAGTTCAGATTCTCGTCTTCGAGTCAAGTAAGGTCGAAAGAAGACGAGAGAAGGAATATGGTCATTCGGGGGCTAAATGAAGGTCGAAAGGTGGGCAGGACTTGAAATTCAAGACCAATTACATAAGGATCGCGAGGAACGCGGTGGAAAAATCCATGAGGTCTCTTATTCTAGTCTAAACATCATTGCGGCGGGCACAACTATCCGGCTTTAGATTCTGACTTCAAAACTCCGAAGCATAGTTGAAGCAAGCTCACAGAGACACTTTTATGACCACTCTATAGTTCCTCTTTATTTTCTGTGGTTTTGGGTAATTTCTACCACGGTAATGGGTAACGGTGCCGGAAAAATGCCGAAAGGACAATTTTTTACATTGCTCGAAGAAGAGCCGCGTTATGAGATCCTGTTTCGTCCACAAGCTTTGAGAATGCAGATTCAGAGTCTCGGAGTAAAACTTGAGGAGCCGCAAACTCTGCGACCTGACCACCATCCATGACTAAGATCCTATATCGAGGAAGAAACACATTCAAAAAAAAAAAAAAAAAGGTCAAAAACAGGTCCTCAACAACTCGCGTCTTTATCACTGGATGGTTATAACGGTCAAGGTTCTCACCTGTCATAGTCGATAATAGTGTTGATGCGATGTGCAACGGTAATCACCGTTGATGCTGCAAAGTCATGTCGGATCGCCCTCTGGATCAACGCATCCGTGGCCAAGTCAACGCTTGCGGTGGCTAATGACCAGCATGGGTTTGTGTTTGTGGGATATAATGCAAAAATCAGTTTTGGGTGTCAGCAAGACTCAAGATGACACTCTCCATAGACAATTTCTCACCTTCATCCAAGACGACGACCTTGGATTTAGCCAACAGCGCGCGAGACAAGCATACAAGTTGTCTCTGGCCGACGCTCAGATTCTCTCCATGAGGCTGGACCTCCGCATCCAATCCACCTTCCTGCTGCTGGACATATGTTTTCAAATCGCTGGCCTCTAAGACCTGCCACAACTCCTGCTCCGAATGACGGCTCAAGGGATCGAGGTTGTATCGAAAGGTACCTTGGAACAGTATAGGGTCCTGAGGGATAATAGCAATGCTAGATCGCAGGTCTTCTGTTCCCAAAGTTCGAGTGTCGATGCCATCCAACCAAACTTGACCTTGCTCCAAATTACACAACAGGAACAAAGCCTGGATCAAGGACGACTTCCCTGCTCCTGTTCGACCAACCACGCCAATCTTTTGTCCAGCCTGGACCGAGAAGGAGACGTCACGGAGAACATAGGGTAATTCGGGGCGGTACCTCATAGACACGTTTCTAAACTCAATAGCACCCTGAGAAGGCCAAGATCGGAGGCGAGACCGAAGATCGGGGTGGGTTTTAGTAGGAGGTTCCTGGGGGAGATTCTTGACGTAGTGAACCAATCTCTCGACCGAGTTCATATTGCTTTCCTATTTGTGGAGAAACAAAAAAAAATAAGAATCTGTGCTTGATATCGCCCGAGCAGCATCACACGTTAATATAAAAAATTGCTCAAAATCGAATAAGCGTACCAGGGTAGCGGTACACTGTACCACCCAGTTCATGTCGCTTGCCGTTCGAGTCAAATAGCTCAGGACTAATCCTGCGGTGGCAGCGTTGATCGTGTTGCGGGAACCAACAACATACAGGGACGCCATAAAGATCAGAAGCGAACCGACCGCCAGGGTCCTGAAAGCCACCCATCGAATGCCGACCTGGAAGAGGTATTGGGGTCGGTTGGAATCGTCGAGTCGTTGCTGGTTCCTCAGCGTGGCCAAGTGGATGCGGTCATAGGCGCGAAGTGTACCCATGCCGGTAAGCGTCTCTGAGAAATAAGAATACAATTTTGACCGCAAAGTCGAATCCAGTCGTCTGACTTCTCGAGACGTGGAACGGTAGTAGAGCGAGAGTCCGTAATAGAATCCCGCCATAGGGAGGACCACAAGAGCCAAATAAGGAAAGTAGAAAATAGTCAAAGTGACGGACCCAAGGACAATTAACAGTGTGATGAAAATGTCATTCAGGGTACCCCAAAGATTGCTATCCAGTGCATCGACATCCTTGCTGAACCTGCGGTATGGACGGGCGCGGAAAAGGATGTTAACACGGATTATTTTTGTTTGGCCATGCGCGCAACAATGAATAAGCGATGTGATATGAAGTACCTGTTCAGGATGCGACCTATGGGCGTGGTATCATAAAAGGACAGAGGCGCATGGATGACGTGGTTGAAGGCCTGGCTATGCATCGAAGCGGTCGTTTTGATGATGGCCAGTGACAAGAGACGGGACGCAACGGCGATCATCATGAACTGGGCGATTGCGAAAGCTACATATATCGTGATCTATTCGTTCCAAAAATATCGAATTGGCCTTGGTGTGTTTGGTATATCAAGATCTCGATTGTAACGTAGAACCACTTGAGGGATACTTACATTAGTTGAGGTGGAAGTGGACAACTCTTGGTTACTCCACAGACTGAGCCAGTAGTTCATACTGGCATATTGGAAACAAAGGGAGATGTTTAGAGTTAGCTCCCGGCAACAAAAGAACCTCACATGCGGATAAAATTGTGGAGCAACGGTCGTGATGTATTCATATCGGATTCACTTACCCGAGCCCACAGACCTGTTGGACAAAATAACTCAACACGACTGCAGTCCAGATCCCAGTGCCACCCATCTTGAAATACTCGTAATAAACCTTGGAACTTACGGCACCGATCTCGCGTTCCTCCTCTGTCATCAGTTTGAGACCTGCATCACCAGCTGCATATTTGTTGCGATTGGCGGTCAAACCGTCGACAACAGTGTCTTCGGCTGCCACCGTTTCGGTTTCGGAAACACGGCTGCCATCGTCCTTAGCAAGTTGTCGCAATTCTGTATCATTCTCTCCGGCTCGCTCTCCAACGCCGCCGTATTGAGTCATCAACTCCGCAAATTCGCCACCCTTGGCCAAGAGGTCCAGGTAGGTGCCTTTATCCGCAATCGCCCCGTCCTTCATGAACACGATGTAATCAACGGAGGGGAGCACATGCAGCTGGTGGGTGGCAATAACTCGAGTCTTACCCCTCAACTCCTTCAAAATGCACTCCTTCCAGAGTTTGGCTCCGACATGAGCGTCCACTGCGGACAAAGGATCGTCCATAACTGCTGTTCCGGCATTGAAATAGACGCTTCTCGCCAGCGAGAGTCGAGCCTTTTGGCCTCCCGAAAGGTTCACGCCTCGTTCACCAATTTCGGTCATATCTCCAGCAGGGAAGGAATCCAGATCCTGTTCAAGACAACAGGCACGAATGATACGCCAGTACCGCTCCTCGTCGTAATTGGTATCAAATAAGATGTTGTCGCGGATGCTCGAGTTCTGGATCCACGGCGTTTGAGAGGCATAGCTGGTGGAGGCGCCTCGAATGACTTGGCCAGCACTCTTGGGCATGTTGCCTACAATTGCCTGCAACAACGAGGACTTTCCAGAACCGACGGGTCCAACGACGGCAATGAGAGATCCTCGAGCGATCCTGAGATTGATGTCCTTGAGGTAGACACGGGCAGATGGACTGCTGCCGTCGTCATCTGTCGCAAGGGCAGCGGTAGCAGCGGTATTGCTGTTACTGATAATATTCAAATTCATTGCGCTGTCGTTGGTGGTGGCAGTGGTTGTGGACGAAATAGAATCCCAAACAAAATCGGCATGATCTATCACAATCGCCTCCTCCAGAGACTCATCCAACGCTGTCGTAGGCTCGAGATCTTCGGTCAACAAAAACTTTTGGAGTCTTCCGATCGCCACGTACGCGTCAACGGCAGAGCTGTAACAGGCTGGAAGAATCAAGAAGGGTACTCGCATGATTGCATAATAGGCTAGAGCGGGGAAGACAATCTCCGGTTTGAGGTCATGGCCGAGCCAAGCATAAAGTGCGAACGTCAGGGCCGAAGCCAGCACAGGGATAGCCTAGAACAAGAAAAAAAATGAGGCTGTGAATGAGGAGCTAGCGTCTGATACACAATTTCATGACCATGTAAGGACGATTTTCTCCCCGGCGACTTACCGCAGAGGTCGCAGTGATAAATCCTCGAGTGCTCAAAAGACGGCCGATATGGGATAGTTCCTCGGATCGAACTTTCGCCAATTTGGCAAGGAAGCTATCCTCCCATGCAAAAAGTTTGATGACTTTTATACCCTGTAAGATCTCGGTTGAAAGTCGAATCCTTTGATCCGTCAATTGCGACGCCAACTTCCTGACAGGTCTTAACTTGGCCATCCCCCAACCTTGAATAGGGTTCGAGAGCATTAGGACTGCGGCCCCCAATAGCGCAGAGGGACCCATCATCCGGAGCAACAGAATGACGATAGCGATCACAAAGATAGGGGAAGCGATCGTGATCAAGAGTGGTATCATCGCATTGTCGATTCGACTGATATCCGTAGACATGAAGTTGATGATGGAGCCATCAGGGTATAACAGGTGAGATCGAGTTGAGATTGTGGTAGCCTTTTTAAAAACGAGGTCGATTAAGGCGGTTTGTATAAAGAGTCCAGTTTTCCTCGATCCAAGGCTCCAGCGCTGGTACAATACGTTTTGAGTCAAAGCCGTTAGGTACATGGCAAAGGCGATCGCATAACCATAGCTGGCTGGAGGTGGAATCACGCTGAGTTGAGAGTCCTGGATGAACTGGAGGAGGAGTTGCATCATCCAGGGTATGGAAATTTGACAGGCGTCTAAACGTAGACGGATAAAATATCAGTGAAAGTAGTCAGTCTTGCCGTAATCATCAGTGGCATTTGAGGTTCAAAAAAAAACATACCTCCGAGTTCGAGACAGATGTAACCAGGCAAGTACTGAAGCCAGAAGGATTTGAACAAAGCCCTGAGAAGCGAAGGGGTTTGGCCCTTGGCCCTGGCTCGGTCTTTTTCTTGGTCCCATTTCCGCGCGATCCGGGATCCGAGATCCTTGGCTCGACGCCCTTCTAGGATTTGGTAGAGGTCTTGTTCTTGAATCTGGCGTTTGAATCCGATCTTGAAGAGACCGCTGAGCCACGACATGGTCGAAAGCTCAAATATATTGGCGTTGATCTCTGGAGAAAGAGGGCCCTCCTGTCCAAAGTCATCGATTTCTTGTCCTTGCTGTTTGTCCTGGTCTTGGTTTTGATTGGGACGAGAGTGAGAGAAAGAGCTGCCGCTCACAGCACCGTAACTTTTGTTGCTGTTTCCTTTGATTTGATGGTGACTGGGAAGTAGTGCCTGTTGATCTGCTGGACCCTGTTGCCCTGACGTGGCTACGACGGTCTTTTGTTGGCCCATTGCCAAGGAACAATAAGGAGCGGGAATATAAAAGGCTTTGTTTGGGAGGAAAATGAAAGATGAGTGGTTGTGGTCTGCCTCCCCGTTTCCTTCTTTTTATATTTTTTGAGAAAGTTATTGGAAAATCACACAAATCACAGCCGCAGGAACGAGTCAAAATTTTCTTTCCCGCAGCCTCAGGGATATGATGTGACAAAAAAAGGGCTCGATCATTGGAAGAGTGTTGGCTGAGTGAGCCGCGAGAAGGACGCCGTCTTCGTTTAAACTCTTTTTTTTCCCTTTGGGCTTCGAAGCTTAATCAAGCACCGCCCCGCGGCGGCAAAGATTCGAATTGAATAATGCGCAAAATCCTGTGACGTAATTGGCTGATGAACTTTATGGACAATTTTAATGTTTACGGTTAATAAAAAGGTTGGGCCAATAGGCTGCCCTTCATTGGTCGAAGGGTCTCCCTGAAGTCCATTCTACATTCTGCGAGGAGGAAAACACATCTTGTTCCCACCCTCCCCGCCGGTGTGTTTTTTTTGGTCGTCGTTCGTCTGCGCTTTCGATATGAAGATCGAGGACCCACGAAAGAAAAATTTCTTTTATAGTTTGGAGTGGCTGAACTAAAAATAATGGAGCGAGTTATGCTCACGCGGATGTAAAAACCTTAAACTTACAGGTGTGACTTTTTTGGGGATGTGTGATTCCTTATTTTCACATCACTGTGAGATTAACAGTTTTTTTAGAATGTAGAATACGCCCTCAAACCTAGCGTTGTCCTGGGCTCGTTTTGTTTGACAATACTTTATTCGCGCTTCCCTCATGGGCGCATCGCCGGCTTTGAACCGGGTCTAATGCACCGAAGATCTCGTCTCTATTTTGAAAAATCACTGAGGCATGGCTCGATCACGACGACTTTAAATTTTTCACGCACTAATGATCTTGGCTTTATTTTTGGAGACTATGAAAGAAGGAACAAATAATATGGCGGCGATGTCCCGAGAAACTTTTCAGTGGTCGCTCATGCGCGTTTGATTTGTGCCCTGGCCATGAATACGAGGTGCAGCGCCTCTGACATAAGTTCATGTCTCTGTGGGTGCTCGGCATACGCGGCAAACGGGTCCTTGCTTTTGGAATACAGCTCAGTCATGCTGTCCGCTACATTCTGCAGGACTTTCTATTTCAGATCCGGGTAGCGATAAGAATACTGGAACGGTACATCCAGCACAGTTGAGGAGTCCAAGTCCTCCATAATCTTTTCCAGGCAGTACCCCCGAAGCTCGGACACTTGATAGCAATCCGTAATCTGGAAGAGCTCGTGCCAGGTGGCGACTATTCGATGCTCGAGGGGAGGTTCATTTGGCTTGGGAGCTGTGAACTCGCTTGGTGATGCTCCAGAAGACAGATCGGTGGAAGGTAAGGACCTGAGAGACGACGGATCGATGTGGAGGCGGTTCTTGCATGATGGGGAAAACGGCTTGTTCGGAGGATAACCAATGGCAAAATTGTTCAGGTCCACCTCGAGGGCGACGTGACCAGTGTAGAGATATCGGACCAGGCTGCAGTAAGAAGCTAAGGAGTACTCAGTGACATGGATTGACTTGACAGATTCCATACTGCCCGAGTCGGTGGTACTGTCGCCTTCGATGACTTTTAGCTTCTCGATCACCTTGGCCAAAGCGGGTCGCTGTGCAAGGATCGACTGGTGCGCCCAGAGACCAATGTTACGGGCGGAGCCATTGAGACCGAACGTGAAGGCAAAATCATGTGTGGCAATGTCTTTCATGAGTATCGCCAACGCGGTGGGCATAGCCAGAGCGGGCCCTTTGTTCACGCTCGGGATCTCAGAAATAAACTCGGCTTCTGAAAGAACTGCATCAAACTCGAGGTGATCGCGAACCTGGATGAGTTCCGTCTCCACGTCAACTAATCCAAATAATGTTCAGCATATAAAGACGGATAAGCACCAGTTTTGACCCCGAAATCACTCTTCCTCTGACCTGACTCTGAATAAACACACATCAAGTTTATTACACTGCGTCTTTGAATCATTTTCCGTGAATGTGATGCATCAGATGTACCTCCCCTTCTGTGATTGATTCGCATGTCAACATCTTTTTGTCTCTTCTTCTCCTTTCACATTTCTCATTCATCTACAGATTGCATTGTTCATTCTTATCAGCATCCATCATCACATCTAATTGAGTCATTTCTCATCGCAGCTCTAATTAACTTTCGATCCTCATAACTTTACTCCGCCATGCCTCTGCTCTTCCTTTTTGTTCAGATTTGAAATTTCAGTCGTATTTTTCCTAAAGAGATGCAGGGACAAGGAGCAGATGATGGAAACAACATACAATAAACGGCCTTTGTTATATAGATCAAGCCCCTTGATATTTTGCAAGCAGATGGTACGTGACTGCAACGTACTTAGACGCGCACGTCCAAGCCAAGAATCGTTTTCTACCATAGAAAATGAGTCAATTCACAAGCAACATAGTGAAGACAGAATGACTTTCCATTCGTTTCTCACACTTACAATGAAGTTTCAACAAGAATTCGCGGTGCAAGAGTGCATGCGTATGTGATGGAAGGGATTTGACAATGGTTTGGAGGATTGATGCTACGAATTACGAATTGACGTGCTTTATATACTGATATCAATCCCGGGCTGAACAACCTGCGTTAAATGATCTGTTGGGGCAAAGTGGTAAGGTTCCAAATTTCCCACTCCTTGTTGTCCTTCCCATTCTCTTTATTGTTCATGCGCCAAGCATGCGGTTGCTTTTTCTTTTGCTTCCCATGCGTCTCATTTCCCGTTCCTTTTCTTGTTCATGCACCGTTCATGCATTTTTTTGCTGCCATTCATATTTTTCATCTGTTACTCATGCCATCCCACATTATCCGCCCCTTACCTTCTTTGTTAGGAGAGGAATCGTTCATTTGGATAATTGATATTTGGCGTGCCAGAGCACGCATAGCCCGATCTAATGGTCTCCAAGATGAGGAACGAAAGAAAGAGTAAACAAGTGGATGGAGTCAAAGAGGTTCATGTAAAAAGTGTCAAAACTCTCCTGAATGGCTGTAAAAGGTTTAACTGCAGACGTGGAAACCAATGGAAACAACGTGCTGAACGTGTTAAGAGCATTTATGTCATCAAGAAGAGCCCTTCAGTTTCAGACTAAAATCTCAGACGACGACACCAGTACGATCATCGGCGGTCTGCCTTTGATGGATAGCTTTTGTGATCTCGGCCCACTGAGGGTTGCAGGTAAAAGTTGCGAAGAGATCAGGCTTGTATAACTGCGCACCATCACCATGGCGCCCTCAAAATAGCTGCTGCATTACATGGGCTGCCAATAAAGGAAGACGGCAGCACAATTTGCTTGCATGTCTTGGGAAGGGGTAAATCCCGCGATCTGCGCATTGGCAGCCCTTGCTCGGATATTTTTTAGTGAGGATATGCAGATGGATTATGGATTCAGGTAATCATCGATGACATATAAATGGACTGTGATCAGACACTGCCACTGCAACCAACAACGATGGCAATCGACAACAATCGACAATCTAAATTTCATTGGCCTGTTTGGCTAGCCTATAAAACATCGACTCTTTACGCTTGAGTAGCTCCGAGGGTGCTTCATACTCCTGAACACGGCCCTTGTCCAACACCAAAATCTTATCCGAGTCCATCACCGTCTTGATTCGATGCGCGATCGTAAGAATCGTTCGGTCCTTGAACTCCTTCCGGATCGTCTTTTGGATCAAATCATCCGTTTCGACATCTACAGACGCTGTGGCCTCGTCTAGGACCAGGATCTTGGTCTTTCGAAGCAAGGCGCGCGCGAGACAGACAAGGGAGCGCTGACCTACAGAAAAGTTTTCTCCGTTTCGCGTAACCTGGAAGTAGAGTCCACCAGTGAGTGAAGATATGTATTCCTTCAAGTGCGCAAGCTCCAGGGCCTCCCACACCTCAGCATCGGATGCTTGCTGGAATGGATCCAAATTGTCGCGCACAGTGCCCTCAAAGAGGGTTGGTTCCTGAGGGATGATGGCCAGGCGCTGACGAAGATGCTCCAGGCCAACAGTCGAAATGTCAACCCCGTCAATCCAAATTGATCCACCATCCTCTTCCTCTTCTACCAGCACCTTCTCTTGATCAATAGCATCAATATCGGTTTTAGATGGACCGCTGTCCGCGGCAGGTCCATTGTGGCTGGATTTTGCCCAATGACTATTGGCTGCCTCAATGATTCGGAAGAGTGCGAGTGTCAATGATGACTTGCCTGCACCTGTGCGGCCCACAATTCCGACCTTCTCACCTGGCTGTACTTCAAAAGATATGTTCTTGAGCACTAAGTCTACTCCTTGGCGGTACCTGGTTGAGTAATTCTTGAAAGAGATACGACCTTGTGAAGGCCAAGACTCTGGTAGCTGTACATCTGTGAAATTAGGTGCTTCTTGACTCTTGTTGCAATAGTCGTCAATTCGCTCGAGGGAAACCATCTGAAACTGAACATCGCACATGCTCTGAACCAGATAAGTGATATCCTGTGTGATGTTGAGCGCGTACGAAAGCGACATTCCCACCATGCTGGGGCTAAGACTATTGCGACCAAGGACAGCAAAGAGTGAGGCCATCAATACAATTGCAGATCCGAGAGCTTCAAGACGGACGGTGAGCCAACGTTCGCCGATGTTCCGGACAAATTGCGCATTTGATGCTTGGTCTGCTCTTGAAGCGTTTTGCTCAATAAATCGCTCATCGCACTGTAACGCCCTAATAGTAGACACACCGGAGAGAGTCTCGAAAAAGTGCTGGTGCAAGGGCGACATTGCCGTGGATTCGATACGGCGGAAACTGCGCGAAGCAGCTGTATAATATAGTTGCAGAGCTATAAAGATGCTCACGATGGGCGGCACGACCACCAAAAAGATGGGTGTTGTGACGGAAATGACGATGATGCTTCCCAGGGCAGAGACACCGCACTTCAGTGCCTCGAGGATGAAGAAAGGGATTAGTACGTCGATGTTGAAGAAATCGGAGGAGAAGCGGTTGACGATACGGCCGGCGGGAGTGGTGTCAAAAAATGACATAGGCAGACGGAGAACGTTGTTGAGGAGACTATCGTGGAGCCTTTCAGAGGCTCGAATAGCAGCGGTAGTCAAGGCGATGTGGGAGGTGCAAGCGAAGAGAAGTATGTAGGACGTGATAAGGATGGCATAGATACCCATAAAGTAGCTAATGCTGTGGATAGTGGTATCGGAAATCTGAACCCAGTTCTCAAGCCAGGTATTGGCCCCGATTTGACAGCATTGAATGACGCCAAATAGGATAGGGACTAGTATTGCATAGCGGTATGATCTGATACAAAGTAGTCGAGTTAGCTTGACTGTAGCGGGAGAATCGATAGAGTAGATGCAAAATGGTCGCCTATCACTTACGCAGCTTTGGCATAGATAATGTAAATATACCAGTGAATGCCTCCGACCTTCATGGTCTCCTCTGTAATCAGATCCGCATTATCATCCCACTTCTCGTCCGCCTTCCCGGCCTGCTCCTGTATGTTATGAAATTCAGGCCGTGACATAATACCCGCATTTGAATCCTGAGTAGGAGCCTCTTCGCCTATCGTATCGCCTTGCTCCTTGCGTACTTCCTTGACGCAATAATCCTCGTTCAGCTCGTAAAATGCATTTTTGGCATCCATCAACTCCTGGTATTGGCCCATTTCGGAGATCGAACCGCCATTCATAACTACAATCTGATCCGCTTCGTTCAAATGGCGGATGCCGTGGGTGATAAGTAATCGAGTCTTATCTTTGAGTAATCCGTCGGGTCCGATGAGGTTATGCCACAAATGCTGGTCAACGTGAGCGTCCACAGCGCTCAGAGGGTCATCCAGTAGATAAATATCCGCATCCATGTAGGCAGCCCGCGCCAACGAAATTCTTTGCTTTTGCCCCCCCGACAAATTAATTCCACGTTCTCCGATCTCCGTCTGATCACCGGCGGGTAGCATTTCGATATCTGGTAGCAGCCCAGCGGCGTGGACGATCTTGTGGTATCTTTCCTCATCGAAAGGAGATTCAAACAAGATGTTGTCTCTCATTGACGAGTTAATTATCCATGGCTGCTGTGGCACATAAGCAACCCGACCGTACATCTTCACTGTTCCCTGTAACTTGTACATGTTTCCAATTATGGCATCGAACAACGAAGTCTTTCCTTGCCCGACTCTACCAACAATTGCAGTCAAGTGGCCCTCCTGAACCGAAATGTTGATATTCTTGAGTGTTGGCTGAGAGTTCCGCTCTTCATGGTTGGTGGCTACAGGAGGGGGAAATCCAACCTCATTGTCCTCATCCGTCTTCGCTCTGGACTTAGCCTGCTCTTCGGTCTTTGCATTGAACGCCTCGTTATCCCATGCAAAGACACCATCATGAATCTCTATTACGGGTTGCGATTTCTCCGTGGGTAAATAGTCAAATCTTTGAATCTGGTCGTCCAAGAGCTCCTCTTCGAGCAGATAATTCTGGATACGACGAGTTGCAATCACCAGACCGACTGTCTCTGAGATGACGTGCGCGAACATGCCGATGGGACGGTTGAGGAGTCCGAAAAGTGTGATCGAAACAAATATGGTTTGCGAGTTGATATCGCCGTGGGTGCCTCCGGGCCCACCAATGGCAGCGTAGACGCTGAAGGATACGAATGCCATGAGAAGCGTGAGAGGACTGGACATAACGCTCATTGCGGATAATGCACTGCCGATCTTGCGGAGAATGGCGAGCTCGAGGCTACGAACAATATCGACCTTGGAGCGGAAGGCGGACTCCCTAATAATAATAATAGTAATAACAACAAAATATGGTACTTAAAAAGACAATATCATTCAGTAAATTCATTTCATAGAAGCCGCACGAGAGCGGTCACGTACCAGCCATAAAGCTTAACAATCTTCATACTGGAGATCAGGTCACTTGTCAGGCGCATGCGATTATCCTATTAGGATACGAGAAGAACGGTAGAATATGAAAAAAAATACTTAGAATACCGACTGACGACTGATATACTGTACGGTCGGGCTGAAAACGAAGTGACAGATCCCCACCATAGCACCTAGCTTTCGGTCATCTGCGTCAGAAAGTAAGGTAGCAATCCGCGCCTGAAAAGGTATGAAGATAATAATGGTACCAAGTCCTGCCAGCGCTGCCCATCCAAGTTGCCGATACAACAACCACAGGGCAATGCATATCTCTAATGGAACAGAGCCCCACATGGGTAATAATGACAGTACTTCGGACCATTTCTCTGCGTCCACGGACATGTGATTACTAATCTCTCCTGGCGACTGTATCCTCCTCGCTGCTGGGGATAGTTTCAAAGCCTTTCGATACACCATCGATATCAAAGCAGTGCGGGCCTCAATGCCCATACTCGTGACCAATTGGTGACATTGTCCCTCCAACAGCGAACTCGCGATTGTTGAAAAAAACATTCCAAATGACAATATGACTCCGAGAGTAACGGGCTGCGGTGTATCACTTGAAGAAGTCGCAACAAGACCCAACAACTGGTTCATCAATTCAGGCGCGACAAACACCAAAGCCGAGGCTAGAACCCTGTAGATGATGATCGGGACCCACTGTGATGCATAGGCACACAGGACTAAAAGCATCAGTTGGGGTTTTTTACCCTTGGCACTTCGCCTGGCGACATGATGACCCCACTGCTCGGACAAATGCAAATGTGAAAACTTGGTCTTGATCCGCTGTGGCATCATATTCTGGATATCAGTTTGTTGCAGTGGCTGCCTGTATCCTAAGGTGATGACACTCTGTAGGTAATGAAAGCAGTAGCGCGAAAAGATGTTGGCGTCTTCGTAGAGATTTCTATGGCTACGTTGCTGGACACGTTTCCTGCTGTGGGGCCACACCTCCATAATGAGACCGAACGAGATGATCCCAAAGTAAGTGAAATAGAGTGCGTTCGCGGTATTACAGGCCGATTGTTGCTGAGATAATGTCGAACGTGTCTGGAGGGCGCTGAGAATAGTGATGACTCCTGCGACGATCGAGACAAATTGGTAGGAAAGGATGAAACTTGAGGACTGGATTTTGAACCTGTGTTCAAATAAATCTAACCCCGCGGCCAAAACCTATAAAATATGAAAAATTTCAGGCACTGCTCGACTATCATCAGATCCTCTTTGGCAACTGTCACATACCCAGGCAACACCCATCGAAGCGTTGGCAATGACACTGGCTGGAGAATAGCCGGGCTCCCTTCCGATCAATCCAGCTCTCACAATCAGGACCGAAGCAGCGGCCAGCATCAGCGCTTGAGAGGGCCAAAAGACCAGATTCGCGCGACCAAGCCCATGGGGTTGGCCATAGCGATGCAATGACATTGCCCGATAGATGAAGGCGATGATAGCCAAACATGCTGGAAGTGTTGCGAGGACAGTGTTTTCAAAGTCTAGGGTCATGTCAACTTGTCCACTACCTGTTGGACTCGACAATATGGATAGATGTGTTTCCTTGAATCAGCGAACGTAAGGTGGATTGGCAAAGTTTAAAAATGAAAGAAGCAATTCGATATGAAATTTTCATTGTAAAGCACGCTATCATACCCCATATCCCCAGGCCAAAAAGTCAAGGGCATGCTGAGAACCTGAGGTGCCGCCGAAAAGATCAAAGGCTGAGAAAGGAGGGGAGGGATACTGAAAAAATCAAGGGCTGGGAAGGGAGGGGAGGGACGCCGAAAATATCAAGAGCCGAGAAAGAAGAGGGGGGGGGGGACGCCGAAAAGATCAAGGGCTGAGAAAGAAGCTGAGGGACACCGAAAAGGTCAAAAGCTGAGAAAGGAGGGGAGAGACATCGAAAAAATCAAGGGCTGAGAAAGGAGGGGAGAGACGCTAAAAATATCAAGAGCCGAGAAAGAAGGGGGGGGACGCCGAAAAGATCAAGGGCTGAGAAAGAAGCTGAGGGACACCGAAAAGATCAAAAGCTGAGAAAGGAGGGGAGAGACACCGAAAAAAATCAAGGGCTGAGAAAGGAGGGGAGAGACGCCGAAAAAATCAAGGGCTGAGAAAGAAGCTGAGGGACACCGAAAAGATCAAAGGCTGAGAAAGGAGGGGAGAGACACCGAAAAGATCAAACACTTATTGAGAAAGGGACTTGTTGAGAAGAAAAGGAGAGACACTCTAAAGGTCCGATGCATGCTTAAGTTAGACTCAGGGCCGTAAGAGCCCCCTAGCAAAATTCCGTGCACGGAAGGCGTTATCCCTTTCCGCCGTTGTCGCTCATCTCTGATTATTCACAAGAATGATGTCTCCACCTCGTTAATGTCAATAAGCAAAGACGCAGTTGATTCATATGAGGCCCCAAGAGCCTCAATGTTATTTTTTAGTTTTCCCAACTCGCCATCTCTGAATGAGCTTATAAGCTATTCTCCCAAAGCAAGCCAATATTTGTTTGCGCTGGAGGCATCGAATTCAAACGTCGAATTTCGATACAGGGGTGGGCATGCGATATGTCCAGTCTTTGTTTACCCAAAAAGGGCGTTTCGCCCAAAACCGGTTGAACGATGGGTTACGAAGTCGACTTAGGAAGTCTAACGTACGTAACATGACTGCATCTTATTTTGGGATATTTTGAAAGGGGTCCGAATGAAGGGATTAGATTACCTCCATTTAGGGATCGAATTACCTCCTTTTGCTAAAAGATATGCACATGGCTCCAGTGCATGCATGGTGCGATGTCCTGTTCGGGTCTCATGCGACCTTTGGAGGACTGTGCATGATCCCTACCATCTTGCTCGGACTGAGAACCAATAATGCGGTCACCTAATGTTTTCTTTCGTTCCTGTCGTTCTTTGTTGTATTCGCTCGTTCCTTTTTCGAAATCGCTCATTCCTTTTTCGAAATCACCCTTTTCTTTTCGAAATCACACTTTTCTTTTTCGAAACCACTCATTCCCTGAACACGAAGCAAAATGAACATTTCGGCCGATATGGTGAGTTTGAAGATGCCATCTCATTTTCTTAGCAGAATGGAATGCTATGTCAAAATGAGTAACTTGAATCTCCACAGACTATTGTTCCGAAATTTGGCCTGTGTGTCCCTAATATCTACTCTGGATAATAACACATAATCATAGATAACCAATGGACTCAGCCTTTGCAAGCAAAGGTACATGCCACGTTAAGGATAGATAGGCAATGAGAATTGAATCAAGACATGATATTAGGCAACCATACTTTTCTTCCAATTTCGCAATGAATTGTCTATATGGATTATCACAGTGTTTCCTCTTCGGAACGTAGATATTGGTTTATTAGTAGTCAATACTAATTGAGTCAAAAGTCGACATAGACATGATATCAAAGCAGTTGCGAGCATGGATATTGTCTATCGCAACACGTCTTGCGAGTTCAGCCATGTACCCCCAGCCAAGGCTCACTCTGTAGGCATAAAACTAGAGCAACCTTACTTAACGACGATTCGAGCATTGTTGTCATCGTCATTGTCATGATTGCTAACCAAGGGTTGATATGATTAATCGATATATAGGAGAACTTCTCGTTCAAAAACGAGACCAGCACCGGAGAGTCTTCAGCAGACACTCCTCACATCTCTACTGGTAATCAATAAGCTTTTCAAACCATTACGCTGCGTATTCCATCTAAGGGCCAACTGTAATATGAATAGTGGTGACTGAGATCCCAGAGAGAAGCCCTGTTGTCTCTTATTGAGCTTGTTGTATGGGAGCGTGCGACATGTTCTTAAGGGAATAGGCAGGAACAAGAGAGCAGCGTGACAATAGTTTCTCTATCATTTGTTTTGTCATGTTTCCAGAGAGTCATACTATCATACCATGCCATCAATTTCACAACATTGCAGCTGAGCTCAACTTGCTCCTCTACTTCTACATGTATCTTAGAAGGGACACCTGATGCCGCTGAGAAATCGAGTTTCTTTGAGCCAGGCTCTTTGAATAGAGCCCAAAATCAAGAATGCCTGATTCCATTGACGTTGTGTATGGAGGACTATCAGGTATGTCTTTTAGGATTTCCATGCTTCATGGTAGTATTCTCTGAAACAATAGATGTAATAATTAGAACGTACACTAACCATCACTAATGCCAATACTTGGGCGTAGAGCAAGTTCCTTTGTCTTGGAATGTGTGATCAAGGGATCATGTCAGATTCCAATGCGGCTACCAAGAGCGAACATGAGACGATCCACAATCAGTTTGAGCGACAGGTCGCACTTGCTCCAGAGGCGATTGCCCTTGTCCACGAGGATCAGTCTCTGAATTATGCCGAACTGAATGCTCGCGCCAACCGTCTCGCGCACCATCTCATTGGACTGGGCATTCAGCCAGATGAACGTGTCGCAATCTGTATGGAGCGATCACCGGAAATGATCATCGGGCTGCTGGCGATTCTGAAGGCAGGAGGTGCCTATGTTCCTATTGATCCCGCCTATCCGAGCGAACGCTTCATGCATATCCTCTCCGATGCATCTCCCGTGATCCTGCTGGCCGACAACGCCGGACAACAAGCATTAGGAGAGACAATTCTCGCCTCGCTGACCATTGTCGATCCAAGCCTGCATCATGAAACGATCGACTCCAATCCGTACGTCCCAGGGCTGACTCCTTGCCATCTAGCCTATGTCATGTATACCTCAGGCTCGACTGGTAAACCCAAGGGTGTTATGATTGAACATCGCAGTGTCGTCAATATGGCGCACTCGCATACAACTACGTTCGGAGTTCATCAAGGCAGCAGAGTGCTGCAGTTTGCGGCGTTCAGTTTTGATTCCAGCGTTTCCGAAATATTCATGGCGTTGTCCTGCGGTGCAAGCTTGTATCTGCCGCCAGAGAGCGCTCGGTTCGATCGGAGCAAATTGTGGGAATATCTAGACTCCAATTCGATCACTTATGCTTCATTCACGCCATCAGTACTTCAAGATGGCAAGGATCTACCCAGCACGAGTAAACCTCTAACACTGGTGCTGGGCGGAGAGGCACTCAGTGCGGCGCTCCTTCAACGACTGGCATGCCACGGTCCAGTCTTTAATGACTACGGTCCTACAGAAGCTACCGTCAGCGCCGTTGTTTGGAGAGCTTCCCACGATTTCAGTGGTGATATTGTGCCCATCGGCCGACCGCACAAAAATTACCGTATCCACTTATTGGACGCCCACATGCAATTGGTCCCACTAGGTGTTATGGGAGAGATATACATCGGTGGGGTCGGAGTTGCTCGTGGTTACCTGAATAGGCCAGATTTGACAGCCGAGAGATTCCTCCCAGATCCATTTGTTGGGGATGCAGAAGCAAGGATGTACAAGACTGGAGACTTGGCACGATACCTTCCTGACGGCAATCTAGTGTACTTGGGCCGCGACGATGACCAGGTCAAGATTCGTGGTATCCGAATTGAAACTAGCGAGATTGAGGCGCGATTAGCCGAACATGCGCAAGTACAGGAAGTCGCTGTGATCGCGTTTGGCGAGGAGATCGACAAACGGCTTGTTGCATATGTCGTATCTACGCCAGTTCAACACCTTGCCCATGAGCTGCGCTTGCATCTCACGACCCGGTTGCCTGAATACATGATACCAGCTGCATTTGTGCGTCTAAATGCATTGCCATTGAATATCAATGGAAAGCTGGATCGGTCAGCCCTACCCATCCCGCATGGCGATGCTTTTGCTCGTCAGGCATATGAGGCACCACAAGGCGTCGAGGTTGTGATTGCTGCAATCTGGGCGCAATTGCTGGGAGTCGAGCATATTAGCCGCCACGATAACTTCTTTGGGCTTGGTGGTCATTCACTTCTTGTTGTGAGAGTACTCGAACGCTTGCACCGCCTGGGTCTTTCTGTTCCCGTGCGAACATTGTTTGAATCCCCTACTCTTAGTGAGTTGGCGCATGCACTTAGCGCCCACCAAGCAGTGTCCACACCCCCAAATCTAATTACCTTGGAGTCCACCGCCTTGACGCCAGATATGCTGCCACTGATCGAGTTGACTCAAGGTGACATTTGTCATATCATACAGAAAGTTCCAGGAGGGATAGCCAACATTCAGGATATCTACGCCCTTTCATCATTGCAACATGGTATCTTATTCCATCACGTACTTACAACCGAAGGCGACCCCTACCTGTCAACCATGGCTATGGCATTCCAGAGCAGGGTACTGCTTGATCGTTATCTAAGTGCATTTCAAAGAGTGATCGATCGACACGATATCCTTCGGACGATGTTCATCTGGGAGAACTTATCAGCACCGGCGCAGGTGGTGTGTCGAAGAGCACCTCTCCCCATCCTGGAGCTCACCTTGAATCCGGCAGATGGACCTATTATGGAACAATTGGACATACGATTCAATCCTGGACACTACCAAATTGACTTGAGGAATGCCCCACTAGTTCGATTCGTCGTTGCTCAAGACATTGATGGCCGGTGGCTGCTGCTTCAGTTAATGCATCATCTCGTAGGTGATCATGCGGCAGCGGAGATGATGAATATTGAGCTTCAGTCAATTCTGGAAGGTCAGGATCAATCGCTCCCAACACCGCGGCCTTTCCGGAACCTCGTGGCGCAAGCGCGCTCGAAATCAAGCCCGGAGGCTCATGAGCACTTTTTCAAGGGGATGCTGGCGGATGTCGATGAGCCCACGCTTCCATTTGGACTCGCGGGGGTCTATAACAACGGCTCCAAGGACTCTGAATCACACCAAATGTTGCCAGAGAATTTAAACGTTCGCCTCCGTTCCCAGGCTAAGCGGTTAGGAGTAAGCCTAGCTAGTATGTGCCATGTTGCATGGGCGCAAGTGCTTGCACGCACCAGCGGACAAGAGCGTGTGGTGTTTGGGACTGTACTGTCCGGACAGTTGCAGGCTGCGGGTGTTTCTGACCAGGCAATGGGACTATCCATTAATACGTTGCCATTCCGCTGTGACATGGACAAACGTGACGTAAAAACGTGTATTCAAGAGACCCACTCAAGTCTAGCGGCCCTCCTGGAACATGAGTACGCGCCGTTGGCACTAGCTCAAAAGTGTAGCGGAGTCCCTCCAGGAACAGCGCTGTTCAGTGGACTCTTGAACTACAGGCACACTTCACTGCCAGCAAGCAATAGCTCAAGGGCAACTGCCGGTACAGAGTTTTGGAGTCAGGAAGAGCGCGTCCATTATCCAGGCATCGAGTTCTTAGGGGGTCAAGAGCGCACTAATTATCCATTCACCTTGTCCGTTGAGGATTTTGGTACGCATCTAGGCTTAACTGTACAGGTCATACATACTGTCAGTCCAGCTCGTGTGCTAGGATATATGCAGCGGACGTTTGAAAGTTTAGTCGAGGCCCTGGAGTGCAAGCCTAACCTGCCAGTCTCGCATCTGCAGGTGTTGCCCACAGAGGAGTGTGACCTCCTACTAAGAACATGGAACAAAACACAACAGGATTACCCCGAGTATCAGTGCATTCACCATCTTTTTGAGAAACGCGCCGCTCACACCCCAGAAGCGATTGCCCTTGTCCACGAGGATCAGTCTCTGAATTATGCCGAACTGAATGCTCGCGCCAACCGTCTCGCGCACCATCTCATTGGACTGGGCATTCAGCCAGATGAACGTGTCGCAATCTGTATGGAGCGATCACCGGAAATGATCATCGGGCTGCTGGCGATTCTGAAGGCAGGAGGTGCCTATGTTCCTATTGATCCCGCCTATCCGAGCGAACGCTTCATGCATATCCTCTCCGATGCATCTCCCGTGATCCTGCTGGCCGACAACGCCGGACAACAAGCATTAGGAGAGACAATTCTCGCCTCGCTGACCATTGTCGATCCAAGCCTGCATCATGAAACGATCGACTCCAATCCGTACGTCCCAGGGCTGACTCCTTGCCATCTAGCCTATGTCATGTATACCTCAGGCTCGACTGGTAAACCCAAGGGTGTTATGATTGAACATCGCAGTGTCGTCAATATGGCGCACTCGCATATAACTACGTTCGGAATCCATCAAGGCAGCAGAGTGCTGCAGTTTGCGGCGTTCAGTTTTGATGCCAGTGTTGCCGAAATATTTATGGCGTTATCCTGCGGTGCAAGCTTGTATCTGCCGCCGGATAGCGCTCGGTTCGATCGGAGCAAATTGTGGGAATATCTAGACTCCAATTCGATCACTTATGCTGCTTTCACGCCATCAGTACTTCAAGATGGCAAGGATCTACCCAGCACGAGTAAACTTCTGACACTGGTGCTGGGCGGAGAGGCGCTCAGTGCGGCGCTCCTTCAACGACTGGCATGCCACAATCCAGTCTTTAATTATTACGGTCCTACAGAAACAACCGTCAGCGCCGTTGCTTGGAGAGCCTCTCACGATTTCAGCGGTGATATTGTGCCCATCGGCCGACCGCACAAAAATTACCGTATCTACTTACTGGACACCCACATGCAACTGGTCCCACTGGGTGTTATGGGAGAGATATACATCGGTGGGGTCGGAGTTGCTCGTGGTTACCTGAATAGGCCAGATTTGACGGCCGAGAGATTCTTCCCAGATCCATTTGTTGGGGATGCAGAAGCAAGGATGTACAAGACTGGAGACTTGGCACGATACCTTCCTGACGGCAATCTAGTGTACTTGGGCCGCAACGATGACCAGGTCAAGATTCGTGGCATCCGAATTGAAACTGGCGAGATTGAGGCGCGATTAGCCGAACATGCGCAAGTACAGGAAGTCGCTGTGATCGCGTTTGGCGAGGAGATCGACAAACGGCTTGTTGCATATGTCGTATCTACGCCAGTTCAACACCTTGCCCATGAGCTGCGCTTGCATCTTACGACCCGGTTGCCTGAATACATGATACCAGCTGCATTTGTGCGCCTAGATGCATTGCCATTGAATATCAATGGAAAGCTGGATCGACGAGCTCTCCCTAAACCGAGCGAAGATGCTTTTGCTCGTCAGGCATATGAGGCACCGAAAGGCGAGATCGAGGCTGCTATATCAAACATCTGGATGGATCTGCTCAAGGTGGACAAGATAGGACGGCATGATGGCTTTTTCATGCTGGGCGGTCACTCCCTGCTGGCTTTGAGGATGATTGATCGTTTGCGTAGCATGTTGGGCCTTGATATGACTCCTCGCATGCTATTCGAGGCGCAAACAATCGCAGAACTGGCAAAGCGAATATTCAAAGCGGAAAATACTCAAGAGGGTTCTTATGAAGTTTTGCTTCCGATCAAGCCCCAAGGCACTCGTCGACCACTTTTCTGTGTTCACCATGCATTTGGCACAAGCTGGTGCTACATTCGTCTATCAGCATATTTGCCTACAGATCAACCCGTTTATGGACTGCAGGCTCGCGGACTATTTGGTGATGAGCAGCTTCCGACGACGCTTGATGATATGGCTACAGACTACATTCTCCAGATTCGCAGCATCCAGCCTCATGGACCTTACTATTTGCTGGGATATAGCTTTGGCGGTACGGTTGTCCATACAATGGCCAAGCTTCTGGAGGAACAGGGTGAGAGAGTAGCACTTGTCGTGTTGATGGACACACCTTCAGATTACCACATCTATCCATTTGGCCAGAACGAAGATGACGCTGGGATCATCCGATCATTTGCTGGAGGCAATGAAGATGTCACTTCAGAGGAGGTGGAATCATTTTGGGAAAATGCACCAAAGATTGTTAGAAATAACGGTCGACTTGCTAGTCAACGCGCTCCTCCCATCTACGGTGGGGACGTCCTCCTCGTCCGTGCAACGGAACTACAGGAAGACATGAGAGAGTTGATTTATGGAACACATTGGGAGCCATATGTACGTGGAGATATCGAAACCGTCGACATTCCTTGCACACACGATGGCATGGAACATCCTGGGCCAATGGCAGAGGTTGGTCGTATTCTGGCCCAAAAACTGGAGGCATTGCATGGTCAAGAAATTCGGAAATATTAAATTAAGAATGCGCTTAGCAATTATGCCTTAAGGAGACTAGTGGTGCCCGTGACGTGGGACACGCCTCAGCAACCTTTTGGAAATAAAGAGGGCTTGTCGCTTTAGAATTTGAAATGTTTATTTGTTCACTTTCATCGGGAGCTCAATCAGTTAAGACGTTTTTGTTGAGGATGTAGAAATATAGTAACCCTCCATTACCTCCCTTTCGCCGTCTTTGCTGCCTTGAGGTTCTCTACTCCAGATGGACCAGAATCATATTCTTCATCACAATCGTGTAAGCGAGGGGATGGACAGTAGGATAGGGCGTCTCGGAGGAAACAATTGCGTTGAAGTCCCCTGGCTTATGCGGCTTGTCTCATTGTCTAGGACCAACATGATGTAAGCATGTGGCAATCCACGTTTCTGAAATTCCATAACCCATGTGTTTGCAATGGGGTTGCGTAGGATTCACACTGGACCTTATCAGGTCATCAAGATGGACCTTGAACGTTAGGCAAAAGTTTCGAACACTGCGATCCGACCGATCGCCAAGTGTTTGTCCTGGCGACAATGCCTCTGTAATCTTGGGCCAGCGTGGGCTGCAAGTGAGTGTTATTTTCTTGCTTATGTCGTGGGTCTTGACATCGTGAGCTTGGGAACAATGAGGACGGTGCAGAGGCATCGTGTACATTCGGGCGGGGGTCCATAGGTATCTTTGGTGCTGGAAGGCGACCGATTGGCTGAATGGGTCTCGAGGGCGACATGGCATAGAATGAGATTCGGCGGCTGAACGGACTGACTTGTAACGGCGGCAGATCGGCGGTAATTGCTCGACGTAAGTAGATCGGACTTGAGAGCGGCGACGAGGATGACTTGGTGGCGGCGGTGGTTGACTTGGCAATGGCAGATCGGAAGGTTGATGTTGGTGACGGGGCGATGTTAGCATTGGAGGTAGTTGGAGACTGGGGATGGATCGGTGGGTATGATGCAGTGGTTGTGGTGAACAAAGAGAGAACACGAGTGACGGAAACGAAGAAGGAACGAGATGTGAAAAGAAAGTTATCATAGTAAGAACGGGAAAATCGGCAAAAGGAAAAAGGATAATAAAATCGAAAGGAAAGGAATAGAAAGGCGGATAAAAATAATACGGTATGGGAGTTAAAAAAATGGTAATGAGAAGAGTACGCAGCGGCAGAGGCGGCGAAGGAACAGTTTCTAGAACTAGGGAATTGGAGGGCACAGAAGAGAAGAAGGCGAGGAGGAAGAGTTGATGGCGGGAAAGTCATGTGATTGAATTAAATGTCTTGGAATACTTAAAGAATAAATTTGACAGCGAAAAAACTGTTACGTGCGAATCCGGTGAAGACTCCAAATAAGGCAGTCGGCAGTCGTGAAATAACGAGAGAGAGAAAGAGTGAGTGAGTGTGGTGGGAGATGATCTAATCTTCGACACTAACAAAATACCACAGTGCTCCGATGGTGCGTAAAATGAGAGTGAATGGGTTCAAACAAGGAAAGAGTGGAAGGTGAGATCAGCTATTTTTCGGTAGGCGGAATCTGACGAGCAAAAGCCCGGGGCTACCCAGCCCTTTTATATGCGTTCGGCATTTGACAACAACTAAGATCTACTAGCTATCATCTAATCTAGCAAAGACGCCAGCGTCGCCTCAAAAATAATAGTGCTTCCATCATGGAAAGTCGACCAAAAAGTAAAAGCAAAAAGGAGGGGCACTCTCTTGTCGAAAGGTCAAGCCTTGATAAAAGTATAAGAGAAAAGAAAAGGAAGGATCGCACTAGAAAGAAGACCCGAGTGAAAACAAAAGAAAAGCAGGGATAACAAAAGGTGGATAACAAAAAGAAAGGCAAAAACGGCGAAAATAAAACTTGAAAAGCCGTTCTTGTAAAAACAACAAAAGAGGGATGGAGGGCATACCCGTCGTTGCTTTGCAAGGGCAAAAAGAGCGTAGATAAAACGGGGCCGGTAAAACGGAGCGGAGGGCGGTCTAGGAACCGGTAGAAAAAAAAGGAGAACTTTGAGGGACGCGATTCGATAGAGAGGACGACTTGAGAGCGGAGAAAATGGGACCAAATCCCCTTATTACCGGAGCGCTGTGGGGCAACAAAATGGTTACGGAATCTTGGGAACTAGCAAATAAGAGGGAAACAGGATGTAGTCAATTACAGAGTGAACGCGAAGGGGTATGAGGGGAGTGGGGCTGTGACGACGATGGGCCAAACGTGCGAAGACTTCCTGCTGTCTCATTCCTCAGAAACGATCAACTCGACTTCTCAAT
>KN042416.1:504440-536929 GCA_000739165.1 Podila verticillata NRRL 6337 | reverse complement strand
TCGGAGCGAAAGGGTTTTCTAGAAAAATCGGGGAGTAGCGATGGCAGAAGGAGCATCGGGGAATGAACGGGACAGGGATGGTTATTGGTGGCGGAAGGTCATGTGAGCAAAAAGGTGGCTGAGGGTACTTAGATTCGACGTGCGGGCAACAAAATGTGGTGAATGAACCCGGTGCGATAGCTGTAGAGCGTCGGCGTCGTGCGACGATACAGAGAGATAACTGAGCGTCGGCGTCGTGCGACGGTACAGAGAGATAACTGAGCGCGGATCTTTCAGGGGACGCGCTATAGACAGGCAAACCACAGAGATCGTATCTGTGTTGGCGAAGTTGGATGGTAATGGAAAGATTTATTAGATACTGTGTAATTAGTGCGGATCGGGGGAAGGACTTGCTATCAAGTACTATACCTGTGTTGGCGAAGTTGGATGGTAATGGAAAGATACCGATCCAACTAGGGCAACACCAGGTCCTTATATACGCTATGGATCGCACTATTACTAAAGTCTCGATAGTAAAGTAAAATGGAAACTAGAATAGATATCGCGTTGCAGTCAACGAAGAAAGAAGGAAAGAAGGCCAACAGTGATCGAACGAATCGGAGCGGTACCATTACTCATGGTCCTAGCGACGGTCACCTAAAGTGGGAGTTTCGATACTGAAGTGGCAAAAAGAAGATAACGTCGAAGCGGCTATCTCGGCAGAAAGAAAGTGAAGGAAAACAACAAAGAGGTTGATTGGAAGAGAAGAGAAAAAAGGTAGCCTAGGTAGATAGCGAACATGTTGAAGATACCAACCTAGACGCCGTGAAGATAAGAGAAAAGAAAAGAAGAGGAAGAATAAACAAACGGGTGAATAGACAAACAAGCGGCCGAAAGGAAAGGCACTTGAAAGGAAAGGCGCTTGAAAGGAAAGGCACTCGAGAGGAAAGGCACTCGAGATAGGTCGTAGGAAGAAAGTGTCGAGCGCGCGGCCGAGAAAGGAAACACTGTTAGTGGCGCCCTCGGAGCGGGCCCTTAAGAGTGGGTCAGTTCACGACAAAAACAAAATTCAAGCCCGCATAGCTCATTGGTAGAGCGTCTGCCTAGTAAGCAGAAGGTAGCAGGTTCGATCCCTGCTGTGGGCACTCTCTAATATTAGAGCACTTGGTAATCATTTTGCTCTTTTTGAAAGGTATCATACCCTTCGCAGTTCAAAGTGGCGAGTGAAAACGCTCAAGGCCTCGATTCCTTGGTATTTGTCCTTGTCCTAGCTACTGTGTATTCGAGTTTCTGACTTTGCCCTGTGATGGAATATTTGGGCAATTAATCTAATTGTCGCGGGTTGCGACGATTAGTTATTTGTCGCGGATCCCGAATTTCCTTTTTTGGGCCTTATTTGTCGCGGGTCTATTTGTCGCGGGCACCTTGTTTGTCGCGGCCTATTTGTCGCCGACATCTTTTCTATTTGTCGCGGGCCGTTATTCGTCGCGGCCTACTTGTCGCTCCAACTGTCACCATGGCCCATATGCCATGGCCCACCATACACTCGAAACTCATGCTGTGTATGGAGTGGGTTTATGTGAACGAGATGAGAACAATCAATTGAGAGTGGAACAATAGCTACATATTTCAACATCGATTCCTTCTATGTGGTCAACTTCTGCGACTTGTTCTTCTTGTTAGACTTCTTCTTGGACTTGGATCTGGCCTTCTCACTGGACTGGCTCTTCTTGTTGGAGTTGGTCGTTGCCTTGAAGATGTCAATGGCTTGCTCTCTGGTGGATTTTTGTTTTTTGTTGGAAGGGCGACCCTTTTTGCTGTTGTCGGTGATGGGATTTTTCAGATGCGAAACACCACTCCTATGGGCTTTAATCTGCCTCTGCATGTTTTCCAATGAATAGGCAAGGAAGAGTGCGACTTGAGGGTCTGCGAACGAAAGCGCCATAGTGTTGCCAAATGATCGCTGCAAATGATACAGGGTGGCCTCGCCCACGGCATTTTTTTGGCAATCAGAGGAACCCTGGTCAGTCAGCTGCCTTGCCTCCACCTGGGACAAGAAGCGTTCAGATGGGAAGAGCTTCGCACGCATTGCATCCTTGCCATCTTAAGTGTCTGGCAACCTGGGTTGTCATGTTTGCTGCCGATCTATTTGACAACTGGGTTGTCTCTTTGTATGACGTTGGCGGCGGAGCTGTGGCGTCGATAGGCGAACAGAGAGAGAGAGAGATAGAGAGAGAGAGAGAGAGAGAGAGAGAGAAACAAAACTGCAATGAAGGCATGGTTGGCGGCGTGGGGATGCGGGTGCCTATAGAGAGCGACAATTGGGGCGACAAGTAGGCCGCGACGAATAACGGCCCGCGACAAATAGAAAAGACGCTGGCGACAAATAGGCCGCGACAAACAAGGCGCCCGCGACAAATAGACCCGCGACAAATAAGGCCCAAAAAAGGAAATTCGGACTGGCGACAAATAACTAATCGTCGCAGCCCGCGACAATTAACCTCATTGATATTTGGGCGTTTGCAAAACGCGGAACTGGTAATATTATAAGCCATGCTTGATGCTTGTTCGCCTTCAATAAACTTAAGGTGAGGTTATATTCCGCATCAACGATTCATTTATCGGATTTTTTTTTCTTTGTGAGCGCTCTAATGTTCTATAATACATCTCATGGCCTGATACTTTTGATGCAGCGCCTGAGCTCCGTTTTCTCCAATCGCGTTGTGCCAAAGGTTCAAACTGGTCAGAGATGAATTGGTCCTGAGTGCCTTAGACAGTGCCAGAGCTCCTTTGTCTCCAATCAAGTTGCTCCACAAGTTTAAAGTCGTCAGAGACGAGTTGGTCTTGAGAGCCTCAGCCAGTGCCAGAGCTCCGTTGTCCCCGATTGAGTTGTTCTGCAAGTCCAAAGTGGCCAGAGTCAAGTTAGTCTTGAGTGCCTCGGAGAGTGCCTGAGCTCCTTTGTCTCCGATTGAGTTGCCCCACAAATCCAACATCGTCAGCCCCAAATTGGTCTCAAGCGCCTCAGACAGTGCCTGGGCTCCAGTGGATCCAATCGAGTTGTTCTGCAAGTACAAAGTGGTCAGAGTCGAGTTGATCTTGAGTGCCTCAGAGAGCGCCAGAGCTCCTTTGGACCCAATCGAATTGCCCCACAAATCCAAAGTGGTCAGAGTCAAGTTGGTCTTAAGTGCCTCAGACAGTGCCTGAGCTCCTTTGTCTCCGATCGAGTTGTTCTGCAAGTCCAAGGTGGTCAGACTCGAGTTGGCCTTGTGCGCATGAGAAAGAGGTCCTTTAAGCCAAATAGAGTTTTTCGAAGAACTCAAAGTGCTTACAGTCAAGTCGTTCTTGAGTACTTCAGCCAGTACCTTAGCTCCAGAGGATCCAATCGAGTTTCCAGCCAAGTTTAAAGTTGTCAGAGTCGAGTTAATCTTGAGTGCCTTAGACAGTGCCTGAGCTCCAGTGTCACTAGTTGAGTTGTACCCCAAGTCTAAGGTGGTCAGAGTCGAGTTCGTCTTGAGTGCCTGAGCCAGTGCCTGTGCTCCCTTGTCTCCAATCAAATTTCTCTGCAACTCGAAGGTGGTCAGGGTCGAGTTCGTCTTGAGTGCCTGCGCCAGTGCCTGAGCTCCATTGTCGCCCATTGAACTGTTCCAAAAATTCAAAGTGGTCAATGTTGAGTTGTTCTTGAGTGCCTCAGATAGCGCTTGAGCTTCATCGTCGCCAATTCGGTTGTTCACCAAGTTCAAAGTCGTCAAAGTTGAGTTGTTCTTGAGCGCCTCAGAAAGTGCTCGAGTTGCATTTTCTCTGATCAGGTTGTCCACCAGGTTCAAAGTGGTTAGAGTTGTGTTGGTCTTGAGTGCTTCAGAAAAGGCGAGAAATCCTTTGTACCAAATTCTGTTGGCTCGCAGGTACAAAGTCGTCAGAGTCAAGTTGTTCTTAAGTGCCTCAGACAGTGCCTGAGCTCCACTGTCCCCGATTGAGTTCTTTTGCAAGTCCAAAGTGGTCAGAGTCGAGTTGGTCTTTAGTGCCTCAGCCAATGTCTCAGCTCCTTTGTCACTGATCGAGTTATTCTGCAAGTTCATACTGGTCACGATCGAGTTCGTCTTGAGTGCCTTAGACAGTGCTTGTGCTCCATTGTTACCGATCGAGCAGCCCCGCAAGTCCAAAGTGGTCAAAGTCGAGTTGGTCTTGAGTGCTTGAGCCAGCTCCTGAGCTCCATTCTCTCCGATCAAGTTACCCGCCAAGTTCAAAATGGCTAGAGTGGAGTTGGTCCTGAGTGCCCGAGCCAGCGCCTGAGTCCCATTCTCTCTGATCGAGTTACCCTCCAAGTTCAAAATGGTCAGAGTAGAGTTGGTTTTGAACGCCTCAGCCAGCGCCTGAGCTCCGATGTCTCCAATCGCGTTTCTCTGCAAGTCCAACGCGGCCAGACTCGAGTTAGCCTTGAGTGCCTCAGCCAGTGCCTGAGCTCCGTTAGATCTGATCTTATTGCCTTGCAAGTCCAAAGTGGTCAGAGTCGAGTTGATCTTGAGTGCTTCAGCCAGCGCCAGAGCTCCATTACCACCAATCGTGTTGTACCCCAAGTTTAGAGTAGTTAGCGTCAAGTTAATCGTGAGGGCCTCAGCCAGCGCCTGAGCTCCGTTGTCTCTGATCTTGTTTCTTTGTACGTCCAAAGTGGTCAGAGTCAAGTTAATCTTGAGTGCCTCAGCCAGCGCCTGAGCTCCGTTGAATTCGATCGAATTGGCAGTCAAGTCCAAAGTGGTCAAAGTTGAGTTGGCCTTGAGTGCATCGGCCAGCGCCAGAGCTCCGTTGAATTCGATCGTGTTGGCAGTCAAGTCCAAAGTGGTCAGAGTCGAGTTGGCCTTGAGTGCATCAGCCAGCGCCTGTGCTCCATCGTCTCCGATCGAGTTATTCTGCAAGAACAAAGTTGTCAGCGTCGAGTTGGTCTTGAGTGCCTCAGCCAGCGCCTGAGCTCCGTTGTCTCTGATCTTTGTTCTTTGTACGTCCAAAGTGGTCAGAGTCAAGTTGGTCTTGAGTGCCCCAGCCAGCGCCAGAGCTCCATTGCCACCAATCGCGTTGTACCCCAAGTCCAGAGTGGTTAGCGTCAAGTTGATCTTGAGTGCCTCAGCCAGCACCTGAGCTCCGTTGGATTCGATCGAGTTGCCAGCCAAATTCCAAGTCGTCAGACTCGAGTTGAACTTGAGTGCCGCCGCTAGCGCCAGATCGCTCTTGGATTCTATGTTCTCTGACGTTGCAGGCATGGTACCATTGATAATAGGGTCTGTGAAATAAAGGATAGGTTTAAGGGTGGTAGAAGATGGAAGTGACTGGGAGTGGGAATCATGAAACTCGAATTCCATTCCATGCAACAAAGGGATCTTGAAATGTGAGGTCTTGATGGTTTTGAGTTTGGATCGGGCGAAAATAATGAATATTTTTTATATTCTGACTCTGGATAGGGCGTAGCGCAAATTGGCCAAGGAACCATACAGTTAAATATCATAGTCTTTCACCTCCAACGATAAACATTCATTTCATACATTTCATCCTCTTTGCCACCACTCGCTCTCCCTTAAAGTCTTTTTAGAAAACACCTTCCTATCCTCGACTGCTCTTTACAACATAGTAACGCCGAGGATACAACGCGAATAACGCTTATTTAACCCTTAAGATATAAAAATATCGAGACCAAAAAAAAAAAAAACCACTCGCTCTCCTTCCCATTCTTTCACTCACACGCCGTCAGTCATACGCCTTTATTGCCACCTTTTTTTTGCCATCGCTCCCACGCGTTACTCCCATCCGCTTTCTTTGCCGTTGCTCGCACGCATTCATCGCCCTTGCCATTACATTCCTTCCCTGGGCTTTCTTTCCTCTTTTCACTCAGTCCCTCACTTTCTACTTGTCATTTTCCATTTACTTGATGCTTCGCAACGCCATTAGCGACAACCACTTTACCCTGTCCTGTCTTATTGATGGAAAGCCCCAGTCGGATGCCATCCCCGTGAAAGCTACACCCGCTGACACCATTGATGATCTCAAGGTGCTCATCCATGCCAGACTGGCAATCGACATATTGTTTAAGAACCTCACTCTCTGGCTTGTCTGAATCCTAATCTCCGACGACGACAACGATGACGAAATCCCCATCCTGCTCGACAATATCGCTGACACCGACAGAAAAAAATTACCCAGCAAACGCAACTTTCCAAAGTATTTTCTGAGCAGCCTTCCAGAAGAAACAATTCACATCATTGTCCAGCGACCTCCGTCAGGTAATGCAAACGCGCTTTGTTTTCATTGACACATTATATTTCATTGGAGATAGCGCTCGGGTCGTATTATAGGACCGCGTGGCATTGTCCACTGATACAGTGTATCTAAGCGAGGTAACCAGCGGCCGTTAAAGGAGTTGCCATGGCAGCTTATAACACGGTATATTCCGCTCTGCCGTTCACAAAGACCAAAAATTAGGCATGCTCAAGTGCCGAAGAGACATCTCAGGGACCGCGGCGATGACCATGATCAACATAATACCCGGAAGGCTCAACATTGAGTGCGAAAGTAATAGAGCGCCGGTTAACATGGAGACAGAATATTGGTCGTCCTTGAACAGCCCAAGGTGGCGGTAGACCCCATAGAAGATGCGGGACCAGACGAAAGCATTTACTCCCAGAAATGTGTTCGTGAGGTAATAAAAGGACGTCGGTCTTACGAGCAGGTTGACTGCAAACTATATATGAAGAATGGATGCGATTGCCAACATTCGAACCGAGAGGTCTTTGAGACCGAGTGTTCTGGATGTTAAGTAAAAGGCTGTGGGGACTTGAGAAGAATCGCAACAACAGCTGCTGCCTTTGTCCAGTTGGCGGGATGCTAGAGAAAAATGAGCCGGCACACGAGAAAACTATTTAGTGGATTCGAAAAGCAATAAGAAAACCACGCGAAAGTAAAAAGGATGCACTAGAACCTGCAGCTGCGCACAAAAGAATCGATGTATTTGACTATACTTTCAAGACATCCGCTTGCAAAATGGACAATCAGCACACGCTGTCTTGTCGTTTTGTACGTGTACTACAGCAGGTAGAATTGAAGGCTTGGAGCCGCATCTGGCGAGAGTCTCTTCAGCGATCGCAATCCCACTGTAGATCCGTAGTACTGTACACATACGTTTGAACGATACGACCTCAAAAAATAGTATGCAACCACAGCAATATCGGAAAGAAAGGTAAAAGCGCACAGGTACTGTTGGTACGCGAGCTTAGAGTTTGCCCAATTAATATGCTTGAAATAGGGAGTTGACGTTCCTTCCATGATGAGCAGAGTATTAGGCTTTATGTTGAAGTGAGTTGGGGTCGGACAAGAACAAAGCATATCCTTATTTATGATATTAAAGAGAAAAATTACAGCAGTAGCTTTGAAGGTGACCAGCGTTACTGTTGGTTTCCTGCTTAATAGATACCTTTGCCCACTGGTGTTGCCCATCGGTGTTGCCCATTGGTGTTGCCCATTGGTGTTGCCCATTGGTGTTGCCCATTGGTATCGCTCAGTGGCGTTGCCCTTAAATCGTCCTTAAAGTTATCCAAGTGAACAAATGATCGCAACACTATCTTGAATTCTAGCGAAGCAGGATTGAAAGAGCCGACATCGAAGGATCAAAGAGCAACGTCGCTATGAACGCTTTGCTTCCACAAGCCAGTTGTCACCCCTTCCATTGGCATGTTTCAGAGGCGTAGGAGCTGCGCGCGCGGCATGGTTTGAATACCAGGAGGATTTCAGATTTGGTTCATGTAATTCGCTGACGCAACACAGAGACAAATGCGTTGAACAGCTCGTGCTCAATGACCCTTTTGTACAGTTGCAATTTGATGACGTTCAGTGCGCGAATCTTGGAATCTTGCCTACATGGCTGTTTGGTAAGTGATGCGCGTCTTTTATTTCTTCTTTTTGTATGACTGAGGTTTTCAAAACTTTGAAACGTTTCAGTCGAAAATGAGACAGGAATTTTTGATGAGCGAAAGAGACATTGAGAGTGCTTTTGACAGTGGGTACTACTGTGACGGGATCTACGGCAAGAAATATACATATGTGATTGCGGTATGTGAACAGGATCATTATGAACTCGTACCTTCGATATTGGAATCGTCCGCAAGATTCTTAGGCCTTAGTTGCAGACGATCGAGGAAACGAATTATTGAAAAAGATAGGTTTATCGCAAAAAAGTTGTTCTAGAAACCAAAATGAGAACTAGCTATATCTGGGCTCCACAGCATTACTTCTCACGAGCGGACTTGTCCCGGCCCATGGCCTCGGCCCAGACTTGGACAAGTTGGGAAGCGGTAGCGTTGGAAGTGAGTAGTCTTAGATTGGAAGCGCTCAGCTCAGCCATAGGACGCGACATCTCGTACATCCTCTGCTCAAAGTCGGCAACGGCGTCCACAAGAGGTTTTCCTGTCTTGAGAGCATCAGAAATAGCCAAGGCCAACTCTTTTCCGTCCCACATCGCCATATTAGCGCCCTCTCCAGCAAAAGGCGACATGAGATGAGCGGCATCGCCAATCAACGTCAGGCCAGGCTTGCTCTTCCAGACGTGCGGAACCGGCAGCTCATAGATCGGGCGAGGAATGAACACATCATCACATTTGCGAATAATATCTTTGACCCTGTCATCCCAGTCGGTATAATTGTCCAACAAATAGCGTCGTCCCTCCGCCGATTTGGAGAAGAGGGTGTTGGTCTCCGAAAACTGGTCCTCTTTGATAGGAATTCCCGCGTAGACGCGCACCGTTTTGTCAGCATTGCATTGGGTGCCCAGTAATTTTCCGTCAGACATGATGAAGCAGCTACCTCTGCCAATGGTCTCAAAGACCTCAGGATATCGAGTCTCAGCATCCGTAATTCGCAACTCGATGAATGAAAGAGACGAATACATGGGTTTGGCGGGGGAGAGAAATGGGCGAACCTTGGACCATGCACCATCGGCGCCGACCACCAGATCAAATGTCGACTCGCAACCACCGTTGTAGACGACTGTGTACTTGTTGGCGTTCTCCTGGCTTGGCTTGATCTCATGAACGCGCGTACCCCACTGAATGGTGCCCTTCTCAATCGAATCGACCAAGATCTGTCGAAGATCACCTCGATCTATTTCAGGTCTCTCGACGGTGTTGTCTTCAGACTTGACATGTAGGTGAACGACGCAATGCTTGTCCAGCATGCGGTTTTCTTGCGCATCACCTCGAATATAGCCCTCGAACTTGGAATAAAGACCAGCAGCGCGGAGAGCAGCTTGACCAGACTCGAAGTGAAGATCAAGCATGCCACCTTGATCCCGACTGCGCACAAAATTGTCAAGCTCTGAGCGAAAGGATTATGTCAATATTGTTGATTAGTGGAAACAAAGATAGTGGACTACGAAAGTGATAACAGTATAGTTCTTCTCTTTTCGAGTCTGCACCTACCAAAGACAGTTGAGTGGATACCATGAACTTGCAAGACACTAGCAAGTGTGAGACCTGCAACACCAGCACCGATGATGGCAATGCGTGGAGTAGACATACTTTTTCGTTATTTTTGCGAATTGATTAGGGAAAAGCTTTGATGTGGGAAAGTGTTTTACGGTGGTGGGGATCAAATGAAAAAATACTTTCTCGTGGTCATTTATACCCATCCGATAGGAATTGGACGTCCATGCGGACGGCTCGTTCCGACCGTGGGTCTCTAAGCAAGGCGTGCAACGTTGCAGTCTTGGCATGGTTTTCGAGCTTAGAATGGAAAAAGGGATCTAAGCGCAGCCGCATGAAAGGCTTTAACCAAAAGTGGAGATTTTAGCACATGCAGGGGTGCAGACGAGCCTTCCTTCCAATGAAATTATGACACATTCATTGCGCTAGTATCAACCTGTACCATCGCAAACGTAGTAACGTACATCCAAACTCGGATAAGCTTTTCTCCGTGCGCAGTGAATCTAAAAATGTGTATTATGCACTGACTGTGGCGTGAGAAACAGAGGACCGTGCAGGAATCGAAAAGGAAATATGTCTTCAATTGGACTCTCTCTCTCTCTCTCTCTCTCATGCTAGATTTCCATTCCCCGCGCCACCGCCAGCTGTGATTCTTCGTTCACCTCCTCTTTTTAAGTGTCATTCCTTACAAACATGCCGCACGATGACATCAGAGACCTATGTGAGTAGCTTGTTGGCCATATTCCAGAAGACGCGCAGCTTACCGTCGTTCTTCATATCGGCCGCAACATTGGTTGGCCATAGTTCGAACGTAGTCTTCTCAGAATCGCAAGAATGGTGTCACTCAATACAAAATCTTGAAAATAGAAACTTTAAAAAAGATGCAGATACAAAGCCACCCATTTTTTTTCGTATGTGAAATGTTCGTGAAGACGGCGAAGTCGACAGCAGGGCTCTTCTATCATCCACAATTTTTTGTATTGCGGCATGCCAATTTGAGAAGGACGGAACAAATCGATCAGGAAGAAGCTAGAATAAGTGGTGACTTTCATCCTTGTCGATGTTTCCAGTCAAGAGCTGACTGGAAAAGTGCATGCAAACGTTCAGCTCAGACTATGTGAGTGATCGCATAGGGAACATCCCTCTTTGCCCGTTCTTCCCCTTTTCTCGTCCATCTTTTTCTTCTGTTGTCCTTTTGGTAAATTAAACAGAGAAATTCAATGACGACGATGATTTGCCAGTGTCTACGCCGCAGTTTGGGTCACCCACAGACAAGACAGAGTGAAATCCAGAAGTAGAGAATAGGTTAGCGAGGAAGGCTGCGTTCTAACTGAGCAGAAACCTCATTTATTTTACTCAAACTCAACACTGAAACCAGCTCTTATCTAGCAACCTTGGAGTAAAAGATCAACTCCTCAGATTCATACAATGACCATCATCATCGCTGTCATTGTCCTCAACACAGCGCTTTCCACAGTTATTGAGTTTCTCGATGAACTCCACGTGATGAATAAATCTCGAGTTTTCAAAATTAAATAAACAAAAAAAATTGCCGGACTATTCTCTGTTCTCTATCTATCTTTTTTAGCGTAAGTAAACAGTAAAAAGGATGGCGATAGTGGGACAGGAAAGGTTGCTGGATTCGAATAATGGACATATAATAAGACTTCTTTTATTGTCTTCGTTTTTCAAAATGGTAATATTTATTTCGCGTCTCGAGAACATCAATGCTGCTGAGTGAATGAGAACAAAGGAAAGAAAAAAAATTCGCGTTTCAACAAAGAGTAGGCTTTTTGAATGGGCGGAGCGGTTGGATTATGGTGTTGATCGAGACCTCCTCTGGATTAGGATGATCACGCGCCAGCTTGCAGACGAATGGTGCATTCATTGACAGCATCCCACATCTCATAGACCGTCGCCAACCCTCTGATGTCTTCCCAGGGAGCGAACCTGAGTGGAATCAACATCAACTCTCGCGCAAAAGCGTCACAATTCACAGAAGCACCAGTCGGAGGCTCCGGGGCAGTGAAAAAGAACTCATCCAAGTGGAAATCACGGCAGAGTCGGCCCGTATACATGAAACGAAGCAGGATGCAGTGCGCAAAGATGGAGCGGAGAAGGCCATCGCGCGACGTAAAAGTTGCGTCCATGGTTATTCCACCGGTGATCTGGTATCGCCTTCCAGAAGTACCGCTGACATCGGCAGGTTTGGGAATGCCGAACATACGAGCAAAGTTGCCAAACTTACAGAGTCGGCTTTGGTGAGCCCAGAGGGCTACCTGGAGGTTGGTTTGCTTGTCCTTAAAAACAAAGTTGAAGTCCACTGTTCTGCCATTTACTAGATCGGCACTACCTGGCAGCACTATGGGTGATGGGAGACCCACGGATGACAGAGATGCGGCGGGTGCTATGTTGTCGCAAATATGGGGACAGTGAATGGGATTTATAAATATAATTTCAAATGCAAGGCGTGTCTAGCTGGCTACTTTTGTGCATAAAGGAATGGTGCTGCAAAATTGAACGTCATCACATACCGAATATCTGAGTCAAGGAAGTGGCAGGATGGGGGTTGGGGACCCAAATTATGGTACGAGGATCGAAGCTGGGCATATTTCGTGGTATTCAGTGAGAAAGATATGGGCCGGATTGGATGGATGATGGAAAGACGGATATTGTGTTGGATCGATGCGTTGAAGAGAAAAAGAGAAGGGAAAGAAAGAGCCTTGTATTTATACCTTTTCATCAGCGAAGGTGTAGATTTAGAAATAAACTGTTCTTTGAAAGAAAGCCACGGTCTGCGAAACAAGAGTCATGTTTCTCGAGGCTTGGTGTCGAGATAGCTTTCGACACCCATTGACCATTACACATGGTCCGCGGCCGCCATCATCAGTAGATACATGGCGCTGTGAGCTTGACACGAGCTTGGGCTTGCATCTGGATCATTGAGGATTTCTGCCCTATGCTTCATTTTCCTTCTAGAGAGTGCGAAGCTGTATGGTACAAGCAGAAACAAAGGCATTTTCTTTCACTTCATTGAGGACTTAAAATACGCTTAATCAACTGGAGCTTTAAAGCGCAATGATAACCCAAGTAAAGTCTTTTTCAGTCCCATTGCCATTCGCCGCCGTGGGCGGTATCTATTTAGCTGAGACTATCGAACATGCCATGGCACTGTGGGTCTTTCGCCTTGATTGGGTCTCGAGTCAACCTTTACATTCGTTGGTATTTGCTCGATAGTGTCAGCACAGGGAAGGTGGACCAAATTTCTACATATGCATTACCGTTGCTAGCGAGCTCTGGAAAGAAAACATATGTACAAAATAGAAATCAAATTCGTAACCAGCTGAAAAGTATTGAAGAACAAAGGACAATGTTTATTTTTAGAACACTTCAAAGCGAATAGCGAAAAAAGGCTCCTTGATGAACCGAGATGGCTAGACAGTTTACATGGTTTAGATAAACTATTTGTGTGGTCCAGCGCTGGCTCTACGTGCGTTTCTGACATTACATTGAGAGGTCATCCAACGCGTAGTACTGGGTTGACAATTAAAGATACCCCATATAACACTCTTGACCGAGCTCTTGAGTACTTTTCGCAGGTCTAATTTAGTCTCCTCACGGTGCAGCGACTGGCCAATAAGTCCCTCTGGGCTCCAAATGTCTCGCGGCAGTAATGTAAAATTCGCGGATACTGATCTCGTTTGTCAGCTCGCCTGTGCAGATGTAGCGGAACAGGGCACAGCGAGTCACGAAGGAGCCTTGCCGGCGCTGGATGTGGGCGGTCTTGTAGCATCTGCCACCTGGGGCTTCAATGAAATCACGATCTTGGGAACACTGTGCATAGCTGCAACCTTGTGGATCGAGGCGAGCTTGTCTTGGTGGACACAGACGGTCGCATGGATGTTAACGTCCATGTCCCTGCAAGCGATCGCCGTGTTCACTGTCTTCCCGTTCTTCATATCGCAAGGGTGTAAATAGAGAGAGAAGGTGGTCCAGTGGAAGGCGTGCTCGGCTCATCAGGGCCTATATTATTTCAATTAAAAAACAGAAAAATATTTGGACAGATTTACAGCGCTTTGTTGATATCCGCTACTGCATGTACATAAGTGATGGAACAAAAAGTCACCGCATAAAAGGAGGGAAGAAGGGGTTCATTTGAACGATGTTTTCTCCATATTGGGTGTTGATGAACCATGTTGCTGGACCGTGGATAATACTGCTGGCTATATGAGCGTGCATTTTGGTGGAGAAAGGTTGGGCTGGATGAATGGATTGATGGAGACAAGAATGGAAAAAAGTTGGACAGAAAGTTAAGGTATAATAAATTTCCATCGTGAAAGGCGTGGATCTAGAAATAAACACTCGCTTGAAAGAAAGCCGCATCCTCCGATCCAACATAGCCTTTGGCTCGCAATGACCACTTTGTGCCACACACACACTTCACAGTCTCAAAAACAGCACTCATGCATCAGCATATTCAGAAGAGAACGTGAATTCAATCATGAAAAAACAATGATACCTTGTTTCCAGCTTTTATTGAAAGGAAATATTAACGCGTATACTTTACATTGACTTCAACTTGGTTGGAGAGAACTCCAAGTCTATTGCGCTCGACTATGCAACAAGGCCGAAATTCCCATTCTCCAGTTCGGATCGTGCCATTGGAGCCTGAATCTGGCCTAAGACCATCATGCATGCTGCTAACGTACGGATCGGGCTCCAGATACCTCACTTTCATGATAGGGATGGGCCCACCTCGTGATTTCATTTTCCAATGACTGATGGCATATCGCAAAGGATATAAGTCAGGAAAGAAAGCATATCATAGAAGGTATTCAGGCCCTTGGTCAATGATGGCATTTATTTGATAGGGCGGCAAAGCATACGAACAAAAAGGTCGTTTTCCCGTTGCAGTTTAACGCATTTCTCAACAAGGTCATGCATCTCGTAACGCGCCGCCAGGGGCCAGATATCCTCCCATCGAGCAGTCCTCATAGGCTCCAATAATAACTTGGCCAAGAACGCTTTAGTCGGCTCACGCAAGTGCTCTTGCCCCACAAGTCCTGCATAGGTGATGTGAAAGCTGCGAAGATCGACTTGGTTTGTTAGGTCGCCTGTGTATAGGTATCGGAGTAAGATGCAGTGCGTCACGAGGCTGTTGTATGGAACTTGGTGGTAGAAAGGTTTGTGTCTCCCAGCTGAATGCTCGCCGCGATCGATAGCCTTAGGAATGCGGAACATTGTTTCTAACCGGCCGGCCACGGCTAGCGCGCTCTGGTGGGCCCAGACAGCCAGATGGAGCTTAGCGTCTTGTTCCTTGGAGATAAAAGCAAAGTCCACGCCTTGGCGATCTTTCAGATCGGGAAGGTCAAATGCCCAATGGGCCGAAAGCTTATAGACATCTCTCCTCGACTCGGAAATACCTGCATTATTTTTTATAGAAGAACATTGGATTTCGCAGGTTTAGCTTCGATTGAAAGGAACACTAGCAGTTGTCTACTACTTTACGTGAATGAGCGAAGGGACTTGAATCATCGTTGCTTACAAAGGAACTTGTATGGGTCCATCTGAACGATCTTTTCGCCAGAATGGGTGCCGATGAACCATTTCTTGGTGCTGCGGATAGTGTTCTCGTCCGTTTGTTCTTGCTTGCTGATCGGTGGCATGATGCTTGGAATTAAATGAATTGGATGGGGTGATTGTATTGGATATATATGAATTTTTCGAGTCAAGGAAGGGAAAGAGAAATGGAGGCGGAAGCAAGAATCTCATTTAAATTCATTTGATGGAGGATGTAGTGGATTGAAAACAAACTGTTCCTCAAAAGAAAGCCAAAATTCCTGAAACAGAGTCGATTTGTCTGAGTCGTGAGTTCAATGTAGCCTTTGACTAGCACTGACATCTTCGTCTCAGCCGCCATCATTGCGTCCAAAGACCCACATCCCGCAACATGTGAAGACCCCATGCGATCTCTTAGAGTGTTACTGGCCGTATCGTGCAGTGTCTTATACCAGGGGCCCGCTTCTCTGCCTCTTTTGTGTTCCAATCCTTGAACATAGAGGTGGTATCCACCGATGGCATACGTCAATTTTTTCTTCGAACGAGTTGTGTCCATATTCATGAAGGATCAAAGGAGAGACCTGCATAAACACGGTACGGTGATTGTACGTTCTTCTTTATTTATTTCCATATTGACGTTGATTATTCACTTGCATGTCCACAAGCTGCCCAAAAAAGTGCGGGTGCAGTAAGAAGCTTGATTGCATGACTCTATCTCGTCTAGAGTCCTGTCCGTCTTCACGTTGTTGCCTCAAGCAGCCGGATTGCACAGACACTGCAACTACCGCATTGCATTCATGATCTCCCAGCACACATCTGCCATTGTAGACCAATCTTCCACCTGGGTAAAAAACCTTTCAACCACTTCACGCTTCCGCAGATTGTCCATCTCCGTCGCCTTCGCATCGCGGCGAGTGGTATACATAATCACTACACACCGTGCACCGAACGCGAGAACCTGAACTCTCAGCCCCGGAGCTTGCTACCAAAGGCCATCAACGTCAGCACAGCTTTCTCAATTCGCGTCTGGCATTTGACCGCAAACGTGTCAAACCGATGCTCGTCTGCAAGATGCAGGAGATCATAGGCGGCTCTTTAGAGATAAATGCGGGCCCACAGATGCACCGGAGGCAGTCAAAGTTTCAGATTCGCTGCTTGTATTCTGTGCCCATTCAACGGCGAATGTAGGCGGGGAAGACGAGGACTCTTCGAAAGTAATTGTGTTGTTGTCGAAGACGTAGTCAACAGGCTCGAATTCTAAAGGGTAATGTGGACAAGGATTAACCATGGGTCGACATATTCCGGTAATGAGTATTCACATCATTGGTAAGAATCTTTCAAGCAGCAAGTGTGGTACGCATTGAAAGCAAGTGCCTGCAAGATGACGCTCTTTTTGATAGGGAAGCAAAATAAATGTAGTCTGCTTGTTATCGTGGACTGACAAAATCACATAACTGAACGTCTAGCAGAAGTGAGGTTTGGTTAGGGAAAATTCGATATAGTGTCCAAAATAAGATATGCAGTGAAGAGGGCTTGGATGGAATCTGCGATGCCTTTCTCATGGGAATAGGCGCGAGCAGGATCCTGAACAATCGAGTATTGACTGATTTGAGTAGACATAGGCGTATGTATAGAAGAGCGAATGATGTGATTTTTGCGAGGACAAAAGAAAAAGGATTAAGCGCAATGTGAAGGTTCGAGAAAAATAACTGAGGACAAACACCTTTCATCAGCTCGTTTTCTATGGGCATGTCCACAAAGCATGAAAAGGATCCTATTAGCCCCTTGGACGAACTGCGGCTTTTCTTTCCAC
The DNA here is from genome assembly GCA_000739165.1 of Podila verticillata NRRL 6337. Lineage (NCBI taxonomy): Eukaryota > Fungi > Mortierellomycota > Mortierellomycetes > Mortierellales > Mortierellaceae > Podila > Podila verticillata. The sequence continues at coordinate 520,123 of KN042416.1, read as the reverse complement.
TCCAGCTTTTTGTAGCGTGGCCACAGCTTTGCTGCCTTTGATGCTCTCTATTCCTACGAAATTTTTCAATCAAAGAAAATGAAGCAACGACAAAATTTTCTAGCTTATGATCGGAAAGACTAAGCCGGCATTTTCTTGCTCAGTATAAGTTCAAAGGCAAACAACAACCTACATACGAGAAAGATAATCTCACGCCCCTGCAGGATCCCCATGCGAACCTTCATTTCATTTCAATTTATCAGATTTTGTGTCAACAAAGGCACTCAAACAAGCACCAGCTGGAGCCAGGTTGGTTACCAGACTTTTTTCTCCACCCCCAAAAAACCCTTTCCCAGCCTGTCTAGTCCTTAGGGAGTTATATGCAAAAAGTGATAAGAAAACAGAAAACTTAAGGGTAGCACGATAAAATACTCCGCAGGAAACCCTTGGAAATTTTGGGGGGCGTGAGAATAAGGATCTCACGGGGACGTGGAATTATCTCGCTCCAACAACATATTACAAGAAATCCACTGCATGAACACTGTTCATATGACTCGTCTCTTGCCTCCCTCTAGTCATCCTCACTATCTCGCCGGCATTTTTGTCGCCACACTCTTCCTCCATGTGCTGGAGGGTCACCTCCAATATTGTCTTTCGTCACTTCCAGTGGGACTCACGAAAACTTGAACAAAGTCAAATCAAGACCAGGTCCAAGTGCCCTGGGGAAGGACTGTATTTCTATTCGAAGTGGATTCAGTAATGAAGGGGAAAGAAAGTGTCGATGCAGTCGAGTTTATTCAAAAAAGCATATGGAAAAAATTACTCATATATGCACGACTCCTTCGAAGAGTCTGTATCCTATGGGATACCCAACTCCCCGGCCATATCACCAAAAGATCAGATCTCGAGTTCCAAGGCATTCAGTTCATGCCAAATCGGAGCGGGTTGCCTCGCTCACGGTGTTTGACTCAGCCAACACCGCAATGGGGTTCATGGGTGATTGCAACCGTTCCTTGACTTGCTTCGCGAGTTCTCTCAGCCCATACTTCTTCGCCAGCTGGGAAACCTCCAAAAGTGGAACTACCTTGCGCGGACCTGCTTTCAACTCGTCAATAAATATGCGTTCCAGCCTCTGCTGCTCTGGCTGCACGGACATGGCTGTGATGACAAAGTTACTCAAGTCGATCTTGAGCTCCAGAACGCCCGTGTAAATGTACTGGAGCAAAGCGCAGTATGGCACGAGCAAGGAAAACTCGCAGACCTGGTTGGTGGTCGTACTGAAGCTGCCAGGAGTTAAAGTCCAGTTGGCCTGTTCGACAAGGCGATGGAACTTTTTGAATTCAATGCTGGTTGTAGCGAGTGTGAATTGGTCAGACCATAGGCCCACCAGATGGTCCTTTTGCCTCGGGTTGTTTGCAGGAAACTTGAAAACAAAGGCAAAATCCACGGATTCTGCGTTTTGCAGATGGGCGAGACCACGCTGAGCCAAGGTTAATGGGACAGGCTTGGGTATGATCGGAGCACTAATTGCTCCCACTAAGGATGATGCGGTATGAGGGCTGAGTGTGAGTGCGATCATTGCGGAAGTTGCTTTCACCACAGAAGCTCTTTTACAGGAGGTGAGTGTAAGTGCTCGCAGTCCGGAAGTTGCTCGCGCCACAGAAGCTGAGATACACAGATGGGAGGCAGCATTGGGCTTCACTGTGCCTGCTTTTTTAAACAAATACAAGTGTGCGTTAACTTTGGCTCAAGTTGTGCCTTAGTATATCGCCATCTTATGTTCCTGGACAAACATGGTCCAAAGAAAACAAAGCCATCGCATACCTGAATTCAGAGTGGAAGACAACTGGGGTCTAGTCGACTGAGAGCCGGAGGTAACACGACTGGCGGCCATAGGATTATACCTGCTGCAGGAGGTGTCGTGGTCTCGAGCAGTAGCACCAAATTGGGAACGAGAATTCTGAGTCATATGAGCTTGAGTGTCGATACGATTCGTAATTTCAACTTTGGTTAGACGGATGGATGGATGAATGTCGAAATGATGGAAGAAAGAAAAGGCAGCAAGAGAAGAATGATACCTCCCTTTCCTTTTTTACACTTGCAACAATGAGGCGTGGATTGCAAAAAACCAAAACAAAGCAAATTATTTTGATGTGCTGTGGACATCAAGTGACCTGAATCGATGCACACTCACTCGTACATGCGGTCGATCATTGCACCATTGGATCTCAGGAGTCCCTCCCAACAGTTCAATTGTTCAGAACGAGCACATGGAAAGCGAGTTACAAGGCCGGATAACATCCAATACCAGAAAAAAGGCATGTTGACAAAATGCAAACACTACGACAAACATGTCGGATATCATTTGTTGGTGTCTTCAAAGCGACCAAAGAAATAACACTGTGGCAATACGATCATTGCCTTTCCTACACTTTCTCGAGACAACGCGCCTTGAGGCTCTTCATCTCGAATCCCATCGCGAGCTTGTAGACATCATCCCATGTAGTCTCCCTCAGCGGCTTCACAAGAATCCCCTCCACAACAGCACTCCGCACCAGGCGCTGCTTGTCCGGCGACAGGATCGCCGTGGAGGTGAGCACAAACTCGCGTAAATCGATTTCCAGTGCAAGTTGGCGCGAATACAGGAACCGAATCATGGCACAGTAGGACTCGAGCAAGCAATAGGAGACTCGGACAAAGGAGATGCTGTAGCGCCTAGGACCTGAACGCCCATATACCTTGTTGGGAGTCATGAAGTAGTTGGCCAATTGGATACTGGAGGCCAGCACGTCTTGGTGAGTCCAAATTGCGACCTGACTATGGATGGTGGGCTGTTTGAAAACAAAGGCAAAATCGAGGGTAGCCATGTCTTTCATGTCGGTGAGGGTGTACTGCACTGGAGAAGACATATTCAACTCTGAAGTGACTCTATGGAGTGCTTATGAATAGATCAAGGATAGATTGTCGGCAACAGTGTTGGGATGAAGAAAAAAGAAAAAGAAAAATTGAAGGGCGAGTCTCCCTCTCATTCCATGTTATTATCACGTGACCAAGATTCTGTGGTTTACAGAGTCACCGTTCACAATCTCTCCACGTCCATGGTTCAACCAAGTCATGTCCTATAGAAGAAGGCCGGTGGATGTTTTGCATGGAAAGTGGTATTTGTTTGGCAGATGGAGTCAAGTCGAGTGAACGAAAAAAATACGTGCCAAGACTATTGGTGCTTCTGACAATGCATTAGAACAAACATGACCAAAAACAAAGCCAGAAACAGTGTGAGCTTCATGGTTGACATGCAATGATGATGTTATATTTGTGATCGAAAGTGAATGCGAAAAAAAAGGTACATAAAAAGATACCGCCGCTGCGAGCTACATCCACAGAAAAAAAGGCACTCTCTATGGCACTGGCTATCTCGTGAAAAAGATCCTAGATGCTTGGAAGGGCTGTCACTCTTTCTTTCAAGAGCGCAGTAAGATCTTTCAGCTGGTACCGATCAGCGAGAGTGAAAAGGCAAGCCCAGCCCGCTTGCCTGACTGGCTGGTCCAACAGCTCTTTCATCAGCTTGTTCATCTCGCGACTGCATTCGGGACGCTTCAGATACTGATCTGGCGAGTCAACAGGATAGTGGGTAAGGACAAACTCGCGCATGTCGACTTTGAACTCTAGAACACTTGTGTAGAGGTAACGGACCAAGGCACAGTAGGCCTCAATCGAGAGTTCCTTGAGACTGTACGTGCAAATCTCGTACACTCTTGCAGAGGACAGAGACTCGTTGTGGTTGGTGGCGATGCGGTGCAGATTATTAAATCGGTCGACGGCGTATAGATTCCTGAACCTGTTGCTCGACATGGCGAGCATCAGCTGATGAGCCCAGAGTGCCACCCGGACACCTGGCGAGTGGGTGAAGACAAAAGCAATGTCCATAGTACGGGCGTCTTGCATCTTATCGAGACCATTCTGCACGACGGACGATGAGGTGAGTGTGGGCCCGTCCGTCATTGCTTTTAAAAAAGCAAAAGTGGATTTAGTGTTGATTACATGGTGTGATATCGTAATTAGCTGTTGGTGTGTGTGGTTGGGTGATTCATGTCTAGACAAAAAAGTCGTATGTATACCTTCGTGCACCAAGGCCAAGGGAAAATCGAAGGGAAGAGGCAGAGGAATATATTGAGGGTTTCTCTTGGTCATTTTCAGTTCTGAGTGGAGTGAGTTGATGAAGGAAGAAATACAAAGAAAAGCAGGAAATAGAAATATATAATTCATTCACAGCTGACTCCCGTGACCGCAGATACCACAGTCAAAGTCACTTCTGTCAAGCTATGTAAACGCCACCAACAAGAGTCATATCATGAAGACTTTGCACTTTGCATTGCCGAAAAAAAAAAATGATGAAACTACCTGCAATGGGGAAACGAAAAAAGACGGAAACAGCTACAGGAGTCTAGATCATGTATGTTTTATCTCTGAGATAATGAAAGTGTAAGAACAAGGCACGTTAAAAATTGCGAACGCGGTCAACAAACTGTATGTTAACACAGGAAGAAAGATAAGGCAGCACCTTTTTAACGGATTCCTTAAGAACTCAAGTTATTCTAATATGTAATCAAGTACGCTTGGAGAGCCTTTAATCTATAACGACCTGCCAGTTTGAAAACCTCTTTTCGGCATGCTTCCCTCAGTGGAGCGGTCCTCAGCTCTTTAAAAATAACACCACTGTCCTCGAGATATTGCGACCGGACCGGCGACTGACTTGGGAGGTCCGATATGAGAAACTCGCGCATGTCGATGTGGAGATGCACTTTCCCCGTGTATATGTAGCGTACCATGGTGCAGTAGGCCACGAGCGAGTACTCTGGGACTCGATCGCTGTGGAAGCTATAAAGTCATGCAGTTAGTGACCCGTCGGGCTTGTGGGGAGGTGATGGAGTTATTTGAACCGGTCGCTGGTCTTGTTGAGCACCGATTGGTGGCTCCATAAGGCCACCATATGACCTGATCCCGGGTGCTTGAACACAAACGTAAAGTCCAGAGTGGTCACTTCTCTCATCATGGCGTGGACAAGCTCCATTGCTGTTGGTCGGTTTCGTATGATTACGTCACACTGCATACAATTGGCTTGTTGTGGACGTTGTCGGTGTTATTGTCCCTCACACTACAGAAAGTTTGTTTGGCGTGGGTGAATTATGTGTTGCATTCGTGTGCTCCGCGGATAGTCGACCAGGCGTAGTGTCTGTTAGTGCTCTAACCCATCGTGCTGCGGTCAATGGGCAATAATGTGCAAGTACGCTGGGTCTGGTGATCTTCAGCACTACGGAATCTCCGAGGCAGGGGTAAGGAAATGGCGGATCGAGGTTCGTACATCTGGCTGTGTAATTCACTCGCATTATCGAAGCTGACGAGAGGACTACAAGTTTGGTGCTCACTTTGCCTACTTGTATATTGGAGAACAATTTTTTTCCGAGCTGGTTTCCACTGTAATGCACATCTGTTTGTGACTCGTGAAAGTTTTACAAACAACCGCGGAAATGGTCAGCAGCACCGATAGATATAGACTAAGGAAAGAGTGAGAAGGAGGACGAGGGATAGTATCGGGGAGGCAAAAGACAAGATGACCACATTCCGCGCACAACCATGGTCATAAATCCTCTTTTCCTTTTCTTTTTCAACGCACTCTTCATATAAGCGAACCTCGAGTTGTTGGTCTTATTCGATTTTTTTTCCTTCATTTTCCAAGACGAATTTCATCATAGAGAAAACAAAGTAGTGTACTGTACGGCTATCAACATTTCAATCTACTACATGACTGTAAAATGAAACTATCAAAAGGAACACATGGGTTTGGCCAAGGCAAGGCTGCTGACTCTACTGTCGGCTTTTGTTTTCATCACTCCAATCTACTTGCCCAACAACGTTCTCTTGAATTTCGCATCAAGCAGTCCCATGCGTGTGGCATTTCACCTTGCAGACCATCACCTGTGCGATCTGTTGGATCACATCCGGCATCCCAGCCAGATCTCTGACCTCCTGCTACATCTCCTCAAGGACTGAGTTCAGCAGCTTGTGACTCAACTTCGTCTTGGAGAGATCGTGATGGGAGTCATACTGGTGCAGTACACAGTGGGTGCAGTGCATGAGCACACAGGCCTTCAGTTCCAGATATGTGCCTCCTAGCCCCAAAATGATTAGGCAGCATTCTCGAAGGTCAGACCGTTCGCCACCTGTCTCTCGCAAATCAAAGCTAGTGCTCTGAGCTTGTACAGGGCTGCAAGGCGCAGCAGTTCGAGCCACGGTGTGTATTTGGCCGGTGCTGGCTGGAGCCTGTGCAAGTAGTTCCACATACATTGTAGTTCCTCGATCAGTGTCGTGTATTATAACTAATAACAATGATCATAACCACAGTTAATAGTAAATCTACATGAAGTGTTGAAGATAGAAAAAGCAAGAAAAAGGCTTTCAGAGCAAGCGAGAGGCTGGAAGCGTGTTTCAGGTGGGCCACAAGGAACAGAGGAGGCAGCTAATTGAGGTTGGGTCTATGTAGAGGAAGGAGTGCAAGTCAATACGAAAGATCCAAGTGATCGAGGATATTGGCAAGGAAACAAGGGGGTTGACTTACAGCAGGGCGAGAGGCAGTATCGCGGCTCTCATGATGTATGACAAAGAAGAAGGGATGACTGAGTTCTATATTTCGGCAATGGAACAAAGCCTTGACAACGCGACCTCGAAATCTAATGAAGCAAGGATGGAAAGAGCCGACATCGAAGGATCATAAAGCACCACTACAAAGTAGACGGGAGTTTGAATTGCACAATTCCCTCTCCCCGATTTGCCTCCATATTGCAGTAAATACAAAGAAAATGGCCTGCCACAACAAAATCTGGATGATAGTCTGACCACCTTGGATTTGTGGAACAATAAGATCGGAGACAATGAAGCACAACTGCTGCATTGGGTGTCGCACACTATAAGCTCTATAACAGAACATTGGACTTTCTGCATTTATATTGTACCTTTCACCAAAAAAATTATATAAAAACTATCCTGTAAATGGCAGATAAGGTTGTCTCTAAAATATGTGAGATTTGGCTATCTGACAGATAGCTTTTTCAAGTGACGGTGTCGCGGGGAGCGATAAATAGTGGGTGCAATGAGTGACGAGAGGGAAGCAAGTGAAAGATGTATGTTTGCTAGTCTGCAGAGCATGAGCCTTATATAGGTCACGCTCTGTGACTACTCTTCGGCAACTAAAAAAGTGCACGGACATAGTGCGAATCCAGCACAGACGGACAGTCGACTATTAGCGGTGCTGCCGGTGCAGTTATTTGTGGGATGGAGAGTGAGAGTGGAGGAAGTGAAACGGGCCGTAGATGAACGAAAGAATGAAACAGAGAAAGACAGAAACAAAAGGACCAAAAAGCCAACTTGCGAGTGTGTGGAACCGGTTTTTTATTGAGGCTTTGAAGGATAGAATTACAGAATAATGATGATATACAAAAAAAAAAAGTTGCAGTAACAAGTAGAAGCGAAAAGAAGCGGTCGATCATCGAAAATCAACCACCTGAACCTTTTCGTAGCCATTGGCCAAAACTCCCCTTACTCCTCGTCGCTCTTAACCTTCTTGACTTTAAACTCCTTGAACACGACCTTCTCCCGCGTTTCTTTCTCGAGATGGTCTGTCTCGTCAAAGGTCACCCCCTCGCGTGCCAGCTTCGCTCGCTTGTTATCGATCTTCTCACCTTCGCCCCACTGGCCCATGAACCCGCCAATGTACAGCTTCGAGTCGAGCACCCGGTGACAGGGCACGGGCAGCGGTGCGTACGGGTTGATCTTCAAGGCTTGGCCCACCGCGCGCGAGGACGAGCTCAAGGCGTCCGAGATGTGCTTGTAGGTCGAGATCTGGCCCTTGGGGATCTGAGGGGGGGGGGGGGGCAATGGAAAAATTAGGTCAGCAAGCGGTGAAGCAAGAAGACGTGGAGGGAAGACAAAGAAGATGCGGACAAAATCATTCCGAGGAGATAGTGATTCACAACGAATGGGCAAGATCCTTACCTGAGCACAGAGGTCATAGACTTGGAACTGGAAGGGGGTGACCTTGCGGCCGGTGTGGCGGTTGACAGCATTTTCGCGAGCCTGTGCGGTGGCTGGATAAGAGTGGACAGCTTATGAAAGGAAGAGGGAAGAGTCAGAGACAAGCACGCTAGAGTTCAGTACGTGTGTGAAGAAGGAATTTTCAAGTCCTGACGGAAGCAGGTGTGTCCTTGGGTTTGACAATTTCACTTACTGGAGACATCACTGTCGACTGCCTCGGCCATCTTTTTCAAGGGTGCAACATTGTTCTCTTTGACGGATGCTGATGCGCGCTTGGCGACTCGTTCGGCTGGCATGGTAGAGATGTATCTGGTGGATCTGATTAATACGAGGGCTGAGTGCTCGGGTGGAATGATGATACGAGTGATTGTTTGTCAAAGTTGAATTGCGAAACTGTGAATGTAAATGAGTTGACCACAAAAAAAAAAGTCCTTCCCTCAGCTTTATTCAGCTGTTGTTTTGGTGGCGCATAGTGTCAATGTGTCGCTCCCTTGATGCTGTCCTGTGTCTGAATTGGGAGAAGAAGAAATGATTCGACGATTCTGATTGGCTGAGAAAAAATAAAGTATCAACTATGGCTGCGCTATGAGAGTATGGACTTATCCCGCACGAACTAAAGTAACATCTGCAATCTGAAGCATGGCCTGCGCTGTCTCGTCAACCTGGTTGTCCTCGTCCTCTCCATCCAAATGACTCACAGCCAGTGCTGCGGCAATATCCTGTGTCTGGTTCTTGCTCAACGTCGCTTGATAGTACTCCCACCCTCCGCCAGACTCGAGCACCTTGACCTGATCCGACGACAGTCCCAAGTAGCAAGGATCGCATAACTTCTCAACACGGCCATAGCCACTGTCTGTGTTGCTCTTGATTGCTCTCCATCCACCACCAAATCCGCCAGAATTGGCTTCTTGGCTGTAGCTCTGGCTTCTGTGACTGGGTTGCACCACTGGTTCAGACTCTGCTGGGATCGCAGAGTCCGACAGACATTGGTGAAGGCCTGGGCGCGAAGACTCGTTAGCATCCACTCCATCTTGACTGTTATTAGCTCCTAATGCCAAGTTGGAGACGGCTTCTTCTTGAGCGCGAGTCTGCTCTCTTGCTTCACGTTCAGCCTCGAGGGCCATGAGGACAACGTGGTCGATTTGTTTTTTGGTCAGACAGTCTGGACACACCACTCGGTGGCACTGTTGGCAAACGTGCTATGCATCGAATGTAAATCAAATCAGGTTAGAAAAGAAAATCTTCTTGTCAGGGCGAGCACGTTCATAGACAGGAAACATACCCTTCGCACAAAGAAGCTAAACTCTAACTTGCAGAGACCACACGCCTTCACAGGACTCGTACTTTGGTCAGGAGGGATCGTAATGGAATCGGATCTGCGATTGCTTCCTCGGAAGGTACTGAAGTCGCCCGCATTTGCATCAACTGGTTGGCTGGAGCGACTCTTCATCTGGAGAAAACAAAAGTGACGAAAGTTAGCAACAAGCCAAATACAACTCTAGCATGCCGCTATCGATCCGATTGGCCACACGTACTCGATTAAGACCAGCCTCAACAAAACCGCGGACCATGCCAGTAGCACCTGTGCTTTGGGTTTCGGCGTAATCCTCTGGGCGGACAACAACGCCGTCTAAGCTACCGTCGCTGACGGGACGATCAGATTCAGATCCATATTGCCGTGATGAGGTCGTTTCCACAGGCGAAGCCTCGGGTGAAGGAAGGATAGGGTTGACTGGAGCCATGTGTGCTTCCTCAGGAAACATGGTATCGATGCACTCATCGCACGCGCGTCCTTCCTTCTCTGAGCTTGCTGCCTTGATCAGGATTGTCTTAAACGAAAGTAGAGTTGTTGATACTTGTCAGCTTCACTGCCGTGGAAATTATTTCTTAGGAAGACATCATCATATGCACAAAAATAAACTTACTCGAGAAGAGCAAGAGTGGCAGACAACTTTGCCACATGCACGGCAGTGGTGCTTGCGTCGGAAAAGCGTACCAAATTCTTCTTTGCAGATCATGCACCGGTTCGCCGACTGATCAGGAATCCAAACCGGTGCATTATAGTTCTCGACCACTCGAAGTGGCTGGGGGCGAGCTTGTGTGGCGTTGTGCGGACCTTCCATGGGAGACATGGCACCAACGTCTGGATCACTCGAGAGACCTCCAAAGGTAAACGCCCTCGAGTCACTATTGAAGAGCTGAGGCGACCAGAGTCCGCCTGCAGTTTCACGTCCACTTCGCAACAGCCCGGCTCCAAAGCTCGTTGCAGCGGCACTGATGCTCTGCATGGGTGTAATCGAAATCTTAAGGGTCGTCTTGGCCAACAAAAAGTCTGCCTTGGCCTTGCGAATCGCTTCTATCCATGCTTCCTTCTCGCGCGGAGTGTCGACATACACCTGTGATGACTTGTCGGGGCTCATGATCTGGAAGGCATTCTTAGTCGGGTCCGAACCGTCTACTCCGATTACAGTACAGTTCTCAAGTTCGACTTTACGATGGAAGGTCAGGGTATCGTCCAGAGGGTTCAGGCTGGGGCTCGTCCATAGAATACAGTCCGAGAATAGGATGATCATGCGTAACTGCACGTTTCGGCGACAGATCTTCCACACGTTGCCACGCTTGAGGAGTGCTCGACCAGGAATAAGCAGACGCTCGTTGAATCCCGTGATCTTGGACTGCAGATCCACCATCTCGCCAAACATTTCATGCTGTCGGATAGTCTCGTTGACAAAGTTGGCAGTCTGCTCCATCGATCGGAAGGCGGTCTGCAGCTTGCGGTGATCAGGGTGGTCCTCGGGTGTGTGACGCAAGAGACCCTCGAGTAGCATGCGGTAGCGTGGGATGCGCTGGACAGGCAACATCAAGTAGGATTGGAAATCCAAGTTCTTGCACTCGGGTCTTCGTGATGTCGCCTGAGATGGATGAAAGGTAGAAAAATATATTGGACGTGTGAATATTCCGGTGCAAATCGAATAGTCGAGTCATAAATTGAATGATCAAGCTCAGCTTACCCTGACAAACTCTGTGAATCGGTCGTTGCGGCTCATGCAGTCGGTGATATGAGTTAATGCCGAGGTGTACGTCTTGACGTAGTTGGAGTACATCTTCAAGAAGGGAGCCTACAAGTCCAAAGAAAATGAATGATAAAGACGTTAGTAAAGGTGCTGCGAGCGAGAAAATATAGATTGTGGCCTGCGGACCAAATTTCTGACATTGATGTACTTACAATCTCGATAAAGATATCGCCGACGCACCAGTCCTGGTCCAAGACCAAGAGCTGCTCTTGCTCGCCGCCCTGAGATCCGACCGTGACCAAGACTTGCTCCGGTTTTCGGCTTTGCTCGGAATCTTCATCGTCGCCTTCGTCTTCTCCCTCTCGATCGCCATCATCCTCGTCCTCGTCACTCTCCCATCCAGTTGAGAGAGTTGTACCACAAATCCGAGTCTCGAGCTGGGTCAGGAGCAGTGTATTGATTTGCAGGATCTCGGAAAAGTTGGAGAAAATCTCGTTGACCGACTTTTTCGGCAAGAGCGGCGCAGCTGCAGCCGACAGAGTCGAGTTGGATCCCATGGTGGAGGTGGTGTAGTGCGGGATAGGTGATGGGCCGATAGTATTAATATTATGATTACTGGTATTATTAAAGCTGTTGATAGTACTGTTGTTATTATATTTGTATGAATGGGTCGTATTCAGGTTGAAGCTGGTCGTCGTATTCATCCCGCTGTTGTTGGTGACGAAAGGAGCATTCAAGGGCTCATAGAACAGTGTTTGAAGGATCACCAAGCCGTCGACATAAGATCGCTCTGTGCGAAGAATTTCCACGATGAATTTTTGGCGTTCCAGTGTCAGTGTCTTGCTCAATGGAATGGCGTTAGAGAGAGATGACTTCGGTATCGCTCCGTTGCTCGCATATGTGCTGGAGGGCGAAGTGTTGGAGATCGTCGACGATCTCTTGAGTGCCAAAGGTGATTTGTTGTTCCTGACAGCCTTGGGGAGCAGTTGTAGAGGTGGAGGGAGGTTGTGCGAAGGAGAGACGTACGGGGCCTGAGAGGGCGATGTGGGAAGATACGACTCGGATGTTGTCGTGTCCAAACTGTTCAAGTTGTTCAGACTCGAGCCAAAGGACAGTTCTAGGTTGGAGGCGTTGGGAGTTGCAGTGTAGAATGTACTAGTCGTCGAGTCCTGACGACCATGGTGAGCGAGGTTGGTGGTCGAAGACGCATTCGAAGCTGAGTATTGGAAGCTGTGGTCATCGGTGCTACTAGATCCAAAGCCTGAACCTGATCCATCCTGGTCGTGTTGGTCGTCCTCTTGATCTACGACATCGTACAATCGCCACCCAGGTCTGGGAAGGGGCATCGAAGCATGGCGACTACTCTTATCGGACAAAGCAGCTGACGAGTTGCTCACTACGGTCGATATATCTACTCCATCAGGGAAGGCATTGGCAGACGGCAGTGAAGACGAGAGCGAGTCAGTGCCATCGGCTGTGTTGTCCAATGCCCTGTGGGGTGAGGTCGAGCGCATGATTATGTGTCGGGGGAAGGAGGCCTGGCCGACAGAGATCTGGTGTGCGGATCCGACAGCGACATGGGGCGGACATTTGCTCTGGGATGCCCCTTTTGTGCCTGAGTTTGATTCAGAGGACAGGGGTGTATCAGGTGTCGATGTATCCTTGCTCGTGTGCACCTGTGACTGGAGACTGAGTCGAGCACGTCGAGGCGAGGGAGGCGGGAAGGGCGAGGAAGAGGTGTCAAGCAGGTCGGGTGCCGAGGCATTGGGGTTGGACATCATCTTGCTGAGGCGGTCAATCTTGGACAGTCGTGAGCGCGCACTGCCACCAAAGTTGCGCTTCTGGTTCATGGCTGAGTTGGAGGAGAGTGTAGGGGACACTGCATAGGCAGATGCTGCTGAGGAGGATGATGTAGAGAGTGGGGGATGCTCGGATCGAATGTTTTGTGGCCGCTGGTTGAGGGTCATGACTGACGTTGTTTCGGGCAAGGAAGTTGAGGGTGAGGCTCTATTGGTACCCGGGAACAGCCAAGATTGGCGTATGGACGGTGATGAGTTAATCCTTGAGGCACCTCCAATCACGTGTGCTTGGCGGATGCGATGGATATTGTATGGTTGGCCCTGGTGACTATGGGTAGGTGGCGAGGACGGTGGTTTGGATGTGAAGGAAGTGGAAGTGGGCGTGGACATGGTTGTGAGAGATGGGTGGTAGTCTGGGTTTGTTATCTGCTCTGTGGGGTCCGTTGTCTGTGCGCCTTTGTTTTCCATGACCATGTCAGAGCGAGGGAAAGAGCAAAGGAAACGGCGAAGGAGGAGGTGAGAGCACCAAGGCTGGTGGATGGGACGAGGGGACTGCTTTGATTATTTCAAAAGGGCAAAGCAGAGGAGACGCGACAAGAAGAAAAGAAATGGAGTTGAATGAGGTGTGTGGGAGAATGCTGATGGTGGTCAAGAATCTGTTGCTGAGGAAGAAGATGAGTGTTGGCAATGCAGAGACGGAGCTGATGGTGATTGGTGGAGTTGGTTTGTGGTTGAATGGGGCAATGGGGCAATGGGTGGGCAATAAGAGTTTGAGAGAGTGCTCTATGGACCAAAAAGCTATGTACAAGGTGTCAAAGAGGGAAAGAAGTAAAGCGGGAGAAGAGAGAAAGAAAAGAAAAGAAAAGAAAATGGAAAAAAAGTGTGGTAAAGAGAGTAATAGATCGACGAGTGATGCGATATGGGTATGTGATATGTGATGTATGTGGATGTGGATGGATGTGGTGTGATAGAATGAGGATGGCTCGAGAAAATGACCGCGAAAAACGAAAGAACACGACGACTTCACCATGACGAACGAGAGACGAAAAAAAAAGAAGCGTGGCGGGTGATCTGACCCCCCTGTTGTCGGCCCTGTCATGTCCCCACTCACTCACATACATCTGAGTGTGTATGTTGACTACTCATTCACTCTAGTTCACCTCAGTTCACTTACATAGTCACCATTCGCACGCTGCGATCCCTCTCTCCCCACTCATCCCACCTTCGTTTTCACCTTCACCTCATCCTCTACTCCTTCAACACGGACTCGATGCCATGCGGACAGAACAAGGGAAACAAACAATCGACAAGCAAACAAACAAACAAATGTCAAGCAGCACAACAAAGAAGCAAAGGAGAATGAGAGCAGGCTTCTCTTTGTCACTCCATGTCATATCCCATGGTTTTCTTATTATTCTTGTATTCCTTGAGGTCAGTGATGCCCCATTGAACATGTCGTATCGACCAAGCACTCACTCACTCACTCGCTCACTCACTCACTCACGCAGGCTGGGCAGAGAGTGAGAGAGTGACAGAGGGAAATAGACTCGCTCAGGGACAAACAACAAAAAAGTAAAAAAAGGACGTGAGCTGATCAGGCGGTGAAGGAGAAAGGGGCAAAATAGTCATTGAATCCACCCTATTCACAAACACACACTCACACACACACGCCTCCATATCATAACCCACTCTTGGTTCTTATAAACCAGCTTTGCCCACAATGAAATGGGTCATTCGTTATTGCTCTGTGTGTTGTCGAAAGTATATGGAATGGAAAAGAGGGTAGAAAGGAAAACGTGGAGATCCAAAGAGAAGAGCATAGATTTACAGGCTCCGAGGGAGGGAACACGGAAGGAATACGATTTCTTGGAAAACTAGAAGGAAAAAGCTCCCCACTGTGTTGACCTAGACACTTGGGCGAATTCACCGCATGTAGATCAGCCCAATGCAGCTATATTTACAAACACCATCGCGTGGATGGATTGATGGAATTAGACCAGAGACGCAAATGCAACATGGTGTGGAGGGATGGATACAAGGCAAAGCAAATCACATCTCTAGACAGACAGAGAGAGAGAGAGAGAGAGAGAGAGAGAGAGAGAGAGAGAGAGAGAGAGAGACCAATGCGCCGACGGCCATCTGCTGCACATGAACCTGTTTGCTGACTTGACTATAATTACACATTTCGTCGCGCGCAGACAAAAAACAGGGGTGCATCGGTTGAATAGCACCGATCCCACTTGACTTGCTCCAAGTTTCGCTTTTGGGAGAGAACAAGACAATAAAGGTCCAATAACGACAACAGCCATTACGAACATCGATGACGATAGTTTGTTAACCAGGTGTCTCTCTTTCGCTTAGTCAACGAAGAATAAGCCTGGGAGAAAGAGAGAAGGAGAGCCAGGGGTGGCGAAGAAGCAAAGAAGGGGGGTTGCGGATGCAACAGATCGAACCGTTGAGGCGGAGAAAATATATTTTCCTCCATGGGATGGGATCATGAAGAATGGCGAATGTCTAAGCAGCGTAGCCAAAGGTCAGACCACCCCTGGGCTAATTTGCACCCATGGCCACCCATATTACAAATTTCTCGACCATCATTCCAATGGCATGGCCCAGTGGCTGTCACTTGTTCTTTCGCCCACGGAGACATGCTTTACTGTTGCTGACGACACCTTTTTCAATGACCGCAGCTCGAATTACTCAATTTTCACCCTATTTGGTCTTCGCCACGCGCTCACGTTACTATGACCGATGAGAAATGCGACTGTCAGCCTGTCCCCTATTCGATCCACCAAAGCCATCA
>KN042416.1:452074-504289 GCA_000739165.1 Podila verticillata NRRL 6337 | reverse complement strand
ACAACAACAGCAACAACAAGACCAACTCCCAGGTGGTCCGTGGAGAAAAAAGAATACAAAAACACAGGAGTCAGTGGACACTTGAAGATGAAGAACATCATGCAGGAAATATGGAACGAAAAGGAATTGAACAGAAGAGCAGATATCTATCTGTCTTCATGCATGTTCCTCCAACGTCTTTTTTCTTCTTTCTGCTTCCCTTCCTTCCTTCCTTCCTTCCTTCCTTCCCTTTATTTTCTTTCTCCTTGGATGAGATGGATGGGACAGCTTTGGTCACGCTTATCTTTATCCTCTTCTACTCTACTCCTCTGCCCAATATCCCCCCTGTATTGTTTGAACTCTGGGCCATGCTTTAGATGACCCATATTTTTTTGCTACCTACTCTTTCCTCTTCGCCATCCAACCTGCCCTGTCATCCCTGTCTTCTCAAGGTTGGGTTGATTGGGTGTCTACATCCATCCAGTATCAATTGGGCTAAGCCCCTTCAAGTTCTCCTTCCCTCTCCCTGACTCTTTTTCTTTCTTCCCACACTATCAAACACAATTCCGTTTCTTTGTGCAACCAAACTCTTGTCCTTGTCTCTACTTGTCTGTGTGTGTTGCCCAAAACGCCGAACCCAACAAACATCCCAGACATCCGATCGCAATGCATTGGTGTGGTTTTTTTATTCTCAATGGGTCTCTCTATATACAGTAACTGTTTTTTTTTGGGTTCTGCTCGTTTTGGTATCCTATGCTTGTCGAATGGGTGTTTCATCGATAAGCAACCTCGTCCCACCGGGAAAGCCGATCCAGCGTCGCAAACCATGGATCCACACCTGTATTCGCATTCGCCACCTCCTCTTGGCTCGCTGACCGTGAGAGCACCCGCTTCCGCTCCAGTGCCGCCGTGCGCTTGCCACAGACTGCCGCAGCCCAGTCCCCGGCCACCAAACTCGAGTCATCAAACTCCAGCGCGGGGGTTGAGCGTGCGTTCTTCGTAGCTGACGACAGCTCCTCCAAGGCATCGTCCCGGGTTGCCGTAAAGTAGTCGATGCAGTTGAATCCGACGCTGCAGAGGGCGTGGGAAAGGCTGGCGGGGCTCATCATGGGCGCAGTGGAGATGAGCTTCTCCTCCTCCGAGGTCAATGTCAGGTTGGGTCGGGGGGTCGCAGTGCGAGAAGCCAGTGTTGCCATGGCATCGGTGCTAGCGGGAGAGGTGTGGTGGCGGTGGTGGTGTCTGTGGTTGTGGCTCTTGTGGCTGCCTTCGTTGGGTTGTGGACGGATAACTGTGTCGCCAGATATAGAGGAAGGATAGGTTTTTGTTGAAATGGTTGTATTGGTGGTATGGCTGGTGTCGTCGGTTCTGGGGTACTGGGAAGACAACAGGACGTCCCAGCAGTCGTCCTCGTCCTTGGGGTAGATGTGGCAGAGTGCACGAGAGTAAGTAGAAAACCACGGACCATCGTCGGGGGTTCTGTTGGTGTCGAGATGGTCGAGGTCTGGAGAGGACACATCGAAGCGGGACTTGATAGTGGCCATGGTAGTGGTATACGAAGTGTATGAAGCGTCGAGTGAGAGGGAATGTGAGTGAATGTGTGTTGTGAGGAGAAAATAAAGAGAAGGGAAAGAGGAAACAAAAAAAGAAAAAGAAATAAAGGATTTTAAGACAAAGAAAAGGTCAAGGGGAAAGAAAGGAAAGACAATATTGTTGGGGTGGATAAGAAGGGGATCCGACCAACGGGAAAAGAGCGAGTTGCACAAAAGGGAAAGGTTTCTATTGCGTGCATTGTCCAATCTGCATGACAGAGAGGCACATATTTTTTTTGTTTTTGTGGGGGGACGACAGCAAAAGGCCTCACCCACACCAAACACACAAACACAGACAAACAGACTCGGGACACACAAATACGTCTTCGTCTCAAGACCGCACAGGCCAGCCCTCGTCTCCCTCCCTTTCTTCTCCTTGAGTCTTTCTTTCGGTTTGGACAGAGAGCGAGCGGAAATGGCAGCCAGAAATCCCGTGACTTTTGGCCGAGCCCCATTGGCCGTGGGTTAGTCGTGGAGGAGTGTGTCGAAAAGTGGTTGGCTGCGATTGGTTGACAGGAAACCCTTTTTTTACTTTTTTGTGAGAGCGTGTTGGTTCGCTCTTCAACAGAGCCCCGCTCATCCTCACTTCACTTCACTTCACGTCTTTGACATCACTCCATCAACCACCACCACCACCATCAAAATCAACATCATCATCGAACCAATCACACACTTAAAAACAGGACTCCATCATCAAACAACAACAACAACTAGAGCACACAGAGAATGGGAAACACAGCTTCAGGCGAGGAAGGCAGGCACCGCCTTGGATACCACGTTCTGCAGGTAGAGAGAGCCTCATTCACGCAGTCATCATCAACAACAATACCCACCTAATGCTATGAAATGACTTGAACTGTGGAAAAACTCAACCTGGACAACTCATTGATGTGATTTATATGGCATCGCTATTGTCATCACTTTCTAGGTCAAAGAGGACTCGCCAGCCTATCGCGCAGGAATCAGACCCTTCTTTGATTACATTGTCGCGGTCAATGGGATCAGGCTGGTAAGGAGACTTACACCTTGCTGAAGATCAAAAAAAGCACATAGATCGAAAACTTGGATACTTACAAGTGCACGCAATTATATTGTTTTTTATTGGATTAGAACGAAGAGAACACGGCGATCCATGAACAGATGCAGGCAAGCGAAGGAAAGACTCTCGCCATGGATGTGTACTCGACCAGGGAGCAAGCAGGAAGAAGTATGTTATATTACTACTTGTTGGCTTATTACGCGGATCATTGATCGATCTACTACATCAAACAGACGGACCCGTGCTGACAACATTTCTCGTCTCCAAAAATAGGGGTTGAAATGATTCCGACGAGACAATGGGGCGATGGCACAGGAGGCCTGCTGGGATGCAGCATTCGCTTCTGCATGTTTGACGCGATCAACGACGTCGTCTGGCATATTTTGGTAACGATGTTGTTCACGATCCATCGTGTATATGGATGAGATAGAAACATACTGTTGACACATGTTGCATATTCTGTGGATAATAGGATGTAGCTCCTGGATCGCCAGCAGAAAGAGCGGGATTGTGTGCGCACTCAGACTATGTCATTGGAACGCCATACGGAATCATGCGCGGCGAAGGTGACCTCTACGACCTGGTCGAAGACAACGTTGGCGAACCACTGCGACTTCATGTCTACAACACAGAGACGGATCATGTTCGAGAGGTACGGGGCCTTGCTATTTGTTTTCCACAAAGACAAACTCTCGATGGCACATCATACTCAACTGTTGGTAATCTTGCCTCGCATAGATTGTCATTGTGCCTCATGAAGGATGGGGCGGAGAGGGTCTGCTAGGATGCGACGTAGGCTACGGGTAATTGCCAGTTCGCAACAAGGCTCAAATTTGCGTTTGCCGACTACCATAGACCATGCTAACACATATACCATTTTCTAGATATTTGCATCGATTGCCAAGACAAGGATCAGCAGTTCCATATGACAACTCTACATCAAGGACAATGTCATTACCGTACCCGGACTCGGACCACCCACTGGACGTCAACAGTCGAAACACTCTACCTGCATCATTTCAACCCGGACGCATGGGCTTCGACGCATCCGGTAGACCATCTGACATTTCAGACGATATGCGGCACCAGGGTCTCCCTCTTCGATTCGGCAAGGGGGAACGCCCTGATTCGGATAATGAGCCAGACTCGGAGGATGAATACATTCCAACTCGTCACACTTTTGACCAACCACCTACTCGTCACTCACAATCGGAATTCACTACGATGCCTCCACCCGTAGTCGCCTCGATCTCGCTTCCAGTATCCCAGAGTGTCGATCCACCCACTCTTGCTCCAATCCATGTCCCACAACCATTTGTTATCCCAGAAGATGAACTTAGACCACAACCACAGCAACACGAGCCTGAACCACATGTTCAACCTCAAGTTCAACCTCGGTCCCAATATCAACATTCTGCACCAGAGATTGCCACAGAGATTACTTCACCAAGAAACGTGCCCGTACAGTATCACGAGCCAGCTTTGATTCGGCGGTCGTTGACCCAGGATACGCAAATCAGTAACTCAACCAGCCAGCCAGTATACCCAACGCATCCCGGGCCCGAAACGCTGTCGGAGCAAATCTCTCACAGATCAGTGACTATGGAGCAACGCCAGTCTATCGGAAGCACTCATGGTTCACAGTCAGAAGTGCCCACTTCGCCTCACAAACCCTATGAGCAACTGACAGCGGAGGATGTCAACCAAGGCGAGATCCCCTTTGGCAGCAGCAGCAATGCGTTGAGTTTTGACAACCAGATCAGCCCGCAGCAAGACCTGCCAACAACCCAACACTTGCATGAGCAGCCCAAGGAGGATAACACTTCCGAGTCGATTCCAAATGTCGCCAGGAACATGTCGCCACCGCGTGGTATCGCGGCGAGGATGATGCATAGCCCACATAGCCGGCCTGGAGGACGTCTTGGCGCTGATGGACATTCACTCCGTGGCGCCATTTCTCTTGCAGCAGCTCAGGCTCAAGCGCAGGAATCGGACCTGTACCAGCAGGAGAAGCAAAAAGCTGACGAGGAATTTTTGAAAAACGAGGCGAAGGCAGAGGCCACCAAGGCGGAAACGAAAGCACTGCTGCCAATCGAAGATCTTGGCGAGTCCACCAAAGACGAGCAAGCGCAAGAGGATGATCCACCCGAGCGCAAGGAGGATGGTATGAGACTGATTTGAGGTGCACTACATGGTGTTGTTTTTGGCTGATAATAACTGAAAGGTTTTATTTTCCAAACGGCTACTTTGATAGACCTGACTACTTTCTACACGGAGATGCACATTCTTGGACTCTACGGATAAAACCGAGTGAGGCGCATTGGATGCAGAATAAACCAACTCTCAAAAAAATAATGATTATGTGCAAGGAGTGGGCAGCTGAAAGTCTTTTATCGTCTAGTTCATGCATGAAAACCAGCAGTCTGGATGCTGACTGCTGATGGTGTATGCCTTTTGGGGTAATATTCGATTTTCAGATGTAGTCCGTTACTTATGAGAGGGATTGTGAGTGGTATCGATGGATTGGCACTCAAATCTCCCTCGCTTTTGCCATATGACAATTACAGTATCGGGTTGTTGTGCATATCTGGTATTTGAGCAAGGACCGAAAATTAGAACATGTGCAGGTTTCTCAATGAATGTGAAGTAATATCTGAGTTGGCGCAAGCCGCTTCTGGGTCCAAAACCCCGCATTGCCCACATTCAAGCACAGAGAAGAACCTGGGCCTATGCCCAGGCTCAGCGGCTGTAACCTGGTGTGCCTCCGCTCAAGGCTCGCGTTGTGCCGCCGTTTGTGGGAGGTATCGAGTTTCTCGCACGCATTTCTTCATGACTTCCGTCTTTTGTCCTTCCTTGAAATATGAAAAAGAGAGGGCAACCTTAGTTTAATACAACGCTTGCTGCATGTATGTAAGCGATAGGATCGAGCCCACATTACTAATCCCGAGTGAGTTTTCAGAGGTACCATGGAGCGAGGTGAGTGATAGTGATGGCCATATTAGAAGCTTTTCAAATATGATATTGTCACAAATAAAAATATATGTCCTTAACACTTGGACTCAACATGTGTTCATGCTTCTTTTTTGTTAACAATAGCATCAGCAAAAAAAGAAATTAAAAGGACATGTTTTGGAATTGAAAATACACGCCCATGGTGGCATGCTGGCAATCGGAGCTTCGCTCATATCTCGGTGACCATGCTTGCCGAAGTAATGATCTTTAGCTCGTTTGAAAACTACGGACCATGCGCATCCAATGGCGAACATAGCTTTATGTGCCAACATCGTGGTGCCATTTTATAAGATATTCAAGTCGGTAGCGAGACTCGGATCAAGGCTACGATGTGTTGGACACATGCTGCAGAGGAAAAAAAAAATAGAAGCAAAATGTTGAGGTGCCACCGGCTCTGTCATGTGACCCAGACCACATCCTAAGCGGTGCACACTCCCTTGGTGAGATCCAAATGCGCTGAGATGCCCAGCCTTAGAGTCGAACTTGTTCAACCATTTCCCTCACGGCCACCTCAAGGGGTTTAAGCCAATTGAGGTAATCAACGTTTAGAACATAAAATGTTCACCATGATAGTTTCTGGGCCCAGCCTTTTACAATTGAGCGGTCACGTGCAGTGTCCATCAAGGGAGAGAGTGCCCAAAGTCGGTGCGCCACCATGTTCGAACTCACTTTGGAGTTAGAAAGACAACACTTGAGAGGTTACCAGTAACGAAATAAAAGTTTTGCATGTGTTTCTTGCGTGGATGATTTGAGAAAATGCTACCATATGCAACTCAATGAGAAAAATATCGCCCAATGGTCCTGGGGATGACAGATCCTACGTGCGTCCGACAGCTTTTTCTAAGGTCCCGGCCCTGGGCACCATAATAGAACCTCGAGATATCGAAGCGCTGATGAGCCCCATGTAGCTACGGTAATCACTCTTTGAGCCACCTTCCATCGCAAGGTGCAGTTTGTTTCTGATTGGGGGAGGTGAAGAATGCTTGGGGGAGGGAGGAGAGGCTGAGGATCCTCTGTTCGCCGCCAATCTTTAATTGAACATTCAAATACGGAGGGCCACTCGAAAACATGCATCGTGTAGTGCATGCATGTAAACGAACAATCTGGACGCTGACTACTAATGTAGAATGACTTTCCCGAGGGGTGTCTGAGATGTGAGCGATGGTGTTTTCTTGTTTTTTGAGGTTTTGGAGTCGGACTAAAAAATGTTTTCGTTTTCGACAGATTGAACGACGCAAGTGGAGCGATGTGTGCTTTTCTGCAGGGAGGCAATCCCCGCCTATAAGAGAGGTGTTTGTATTAGTGGAAAATGCTGGGTAATGTAACTAAAAGAACTAAACTATGAGGGGTATTTTTTTTTTGGGTTGGTTGTTGTTGCGAAAATGTTGTTGAACATCGTCTATGGCGAAGACGCAGCCTGGGCCTCGAGCTCACGTACGCGCTGTTTGAGAGCTTCAATGGTCGATCTGTAATCTTCCTCCTTTGTGGTGGAAATGGACGCCACCTGTGACGGATGTGGTGATCCACGGGCCTCGATGGTCACTGTGTTTCTTGGGTCGTAGTGATGGTGGTGGAGGCCCTTTTCGACGTCTGACGAATATGCTGGCGAGGAGCGTTCGTCGTGCATCTTCTCGCCGTCTCTGAGAACTTCCTTGTTTTCGCCTCCATAGTAGATCGCGAACTGGGGCTCGTGGTGTTGATGGTGGCGGTGGCTGCATCTGGGAGAAGAGATGCGAGGATTGGTGTGCGCAAGCGATGGTGACACAGGATTAGTCAACGTCGAAGGTTCATGCGCAAACGATGTGGCACCAATTTCCGCTTGTGTGGCGTGCTCGCGTCCAATCTCCAGAGAAGGCGCTTTGGTTGAAAGTTTGGAAGGAGAGGGCCCATCCGAGGTCACCGTGTCGGCATTATCTTGCTCATGGCATGCCTCATCGCCGCACTCATCGTCCGAGTTGGAGACAAAGTCGGCAATAGGGGCCGACATGTCCTGGTCCACAACGGTGATCTTGCGAGTCTTGGGGTTCCACCAGTGGGTTGGGTACTTTCTGGCAACGTTGTTGACCACCATGGCCACCACCATCATGAAAGCAATGCCTAGTGCCACGGGGCAGAGAGTGTACCAGTAGCCGAGATCATAGATGGTCTGTCCTCCCGAAACAGCGATCAGAGCGGTGGCGGAGGCCGGTGGATGGACCGTGTGGGTGAGCTGCATGAAGCAGAGCGAGATGGAGACGGCAAGGGCACAGAGGAGCCAGTGGAGTTTGAGGAACATTTCGGCGGACAGGAGATTAAAGAGTTTGTAGAGAGAGACGCCGATCAGCGAGGACATGATATGGCCACCAACTATGAAAAGTGTAGGGGAGGGGTTGCAAATAGATGTGAGTAATCATATCGGTCTCCAAAGAACAAACTTGGTCAAACTCAGTATGCTGAGCGACTACGTACTGACGTTGCGAGGCTGAGACAAGGGTGCCTCGATGGCACCGTAGATCAGAACAGCAGAGGCACCAAAAGCGCCGGAGAGGACGGGGACATTTCGGTCAACGAACCACTGGGCGTTGTAGTTGAGTGAGGAGACGATGGCGATGCCGATGAATGAGCCGATGAAGGAAGAGAGGAGGACAGCGAAGCGGGTGGGTGGTGGTGGAGGTGGTGAGGAGAGTTTAGTGGGGTCGTAACGCTGACCCTTCATACGTCCAAGGTACACCTCGAGTGGAGGAGCAACTAAGGCCATTGCTTCTTGTTTTTCTTCAGTTGTGCCGTTGAGAGAATGAGTGTAGTACACTATTGAGCTAAAGGATAAAGAGGAGGAGGAAGAGAGAGAATGGGGGATGTCGAGTATTTATAGTGGAGAGGAATGAGAGATTTAAAAGATGAAGACGCTGTGAATTATGATGAGAGTCGAGAGATGGATGAATTGGTTTTTGAGCTATGGAACGGGGAATATGAAGAAAAAGTGGGTTTCCTCATGTTGGCGGCGAACAAAAAAAAAAAAAAAAAAAAAAAGCTCAAGGAGAGGCTTAGCTTTGCAGTTGCCTTTTATGGTTTTAGTTTATCCGTGCTGGAGACTGGAGAGAGGTATGTACCCTACCGCGAGACAGAGGAGGTACGATACATGACGAGGTACTTGCCAGAGTGCAAATACCCCGTGGCCAGAAGGATCAGATAGACGGTGGGCGTGTGTTCGAATCCAACGAGAGGACCTATGCCGATCCTGGCTAATCGATGCCAAATTTAAGGTTACAGCTGCACATGCTTCATGCGCAACTGGCAGTATTTATTGCAAATGAGGGATTAGGGAGGTTTTTTTTTTTTTGTTGTTGGCTCGGTGGAGTGCAGCATGGAAACAGGCCACAAGCAATCTTCCTAGGCACTTGGTAGGTTATTGTTTGTCTCTTTAGAAACGAATTGAGGAACCTCGACGGTGCACGCGCCTGTTGGATGTGGAAGGTTAAGTATAGCCTGTCTCTTTTTGAATGGTGGATAGATCGCCTCGGCGCCATTGGTGTCGCGGTTGAACCCCACATTTGGCTTGAAAAGATAAGAACCTGAACAGCGGAGTGATGGCGAGAAACCAATCCAGTGTACCTTCAATTGCCCTCAATTTGGGTCGCAATCTTTAACATACTGGTCCGCGCTTTCCATTGATATTGCTGCCTTTTCCAAGGGTTTGTGCAACACAGCTTCTTTGCCCTTGCCCTTGCCCTTAATCTTGATCTTGATCCCCAGATTCAAAGTTGCAGCCCAAGACAGGGTATCGAGACATGATCTTGCGGACTTGAGAGTGTGGCATTTTGCATAACCCGGCCATTCCCAGCCTTCCATGATGGAGGCATCTGGCCATGGGGAAAAAACAAAGCCCATGCTCCAGGTACCTCAGGCTATGTAGAGCGCTGACGTGCAACTCGAATGAACAAGGTAGGATGGATGGCATGCTCTTGCTTCCTTGTTGGCTCTCTCTTTCCATGCAGAACCATCTGAATTTGGTGGCAACCAGAAACAAGCTTTCTCCCTCCCTCTGTGCTGTGAAAAGATGTCTGTCTCAAATCACGATGTACCAACCAGCCCTGCTTTTGCCAATTAAGGGGTGAACAGCCCATGTGTGTGCTGTCTGTCGGAGTGGCAGAGCAGAAAAAAAAAAGAGACGAGGGAGGAGAGCATCATCATCATCCCCAAAGTCATCCATCCCTGTCTGTCTTGGCCTTCTCTTGCATCCCACTCGTGTCCATCCCTGTCCATCCATCCTTCCATCCTTCCATCCTTCCCTCACTTTGCTCCATCCTTCCTTCCCTCACTCCTCCTCCCTCTGGCCCTCCATAAGACACCGTCTCACAGTTGCTCTGCCTCTCATTCATATACCCCTGTGTGCCAAACGAACCAACCACAGCTCACCATCTCTCTAGCCACATTCACTCCCCCACTCTCACACCCACACTACACTCACACAATGACTGAAGCACCCATGCATCCGGCCCCCGAGCCCGTCAGCAAGGATGTCACCGCCAAGGACATTGCCAACCTGTATTCCCGCATCCATAATCTCATCGAGACCGTCAAGGAGCCTCAGCAAAAGGCATCTGCTGCCCTCGCAGCCCCTACTCCTGCCGACCCTACATCATCATCCGCCAATGACAACGGTCAGATCAACGGCTCAGGTACCACAAGCTAACCAACTTCCTTGTCTTCCTTCCTCCCCTTGTATTTTCCGTTTGTTTGTGTTCGTTCCATCTGCTATTCCAAAAGTCCATTTCTTTGGTCACAAAGATGATGTGCAGGACGAAAAACAGAGCAAACGAAAAAGGAGACTAGAACAGGCATCCATCCATACTCCTCTCCTTTCAACCAACCTTTCCGGACCAACGAAAGCTCGCCCCCACCTGCATAGAGAGGACCATTGGCTAATCTCAATATCTCAATCTTATCTCTTCTTGTTTTACTACATAGCCGACACTGCCCCAGAGTCAACTACTGTCACTACCAACACCACTACTACAACGACAGCCACACAGGAGGATGTCTTGGTCGACGGAGAGTGCCCCTGCCACAGAGTTTGCTTCAACCTCGCATCGCGTACCTGTGGCATCTGCGAACGCATCATCCCCGCCGTTGCAGAGGCCCACAACGAACGTACACTCCTTCTCGAGGATATTGAGCAGACCAACGCACGCCTCGCAGAGGAGCAGAAGCGTGCATCGGCCGAGGCTGTTGAGGCAGAGATTTTGCGCAAAAAGGTTGAGGATTTGGAGGATGCGCTGGACGCCAAAACGGACGACTACCTCAGCGCCCAGCGTGACCTCGCTGTGCTCAACGACAAATACGTGGATGAAATCGAAAAGGTGGCCGAGCTGCAGCACGCCAAGGAGATGGTCGAGGGTGAGCTGGAGGAACTGAGCCGCACTTTGTTTGAGGAGGCGAATGGAATGGTCGCCTCGGAGGCCAGAGCCAGACACCAGCTGGAGTTGACCCGCAAGCACTTGGAACTCGAACTCAAGGATGCTCAGGAACGTCTTGCAGCCGAAACATCACAGCTCAAGGAACTCAAGACCAAGATGGAAGCTATGATGGATGCTCAGCCCGTCAGCAAGCGCTCTTCGACAGATCCCTCAAACCGCGGATCGGTCGATCTGGCCCAACTTTTCGGTCTTAACAAGATCTCGGTCCCCGAACCCGTGGCAGAGGAACCTACCACAGCTATTGCTATCGACGGCCATATGATGCACGAATTCAAGGAGTTTGTCGCCCAGTCTTCGACCGTCCGTCTCGCCAAGATCCACAGCTTGCCTTTCATGCGCCACTGCCAGGACGAGGATGTTGAGCCCTGCTTGAGATTTGGCTCCAACCCTAGGATCACTGCCAGAAAGCTGACCGAGGGTATCTGCTCCAACACTTGCTTCATCGAGTCTGCTACTGCCGAACAGGTCAAGGAATACGAGCGCATGGTGCTTGCTGCCCAGCAACCTCCTTCGCCCGCTCGTAACTCTGTCTCCAACAAGAACATGCTCTGGGAGCGCCTCCAGACCCAGTATGCCATCTACCAGGCCCCCAAGGGCGGATGTCAGTGCTGTGGCCGCTCAGGACCCTTGACTCACCGTTACCGTATCGCCACCTCGGACGAGTGGTCGTTCATTGACCGGTTCTGCCGTGATCGCTTGGTGGCTGCCTGCGAGTTCTATATCTTTATTCGCAACATTCGCGCAGGACTGTACTCGACCCGCACGATCGAGGATCTGTTCTCAGAGAGCTTGCGTCTTCGTCTCCAAATGTTCTATGCACGTGCTGGTGTACTGCCTATTATGCTGTCAGAGCTCGGTGTTTCGTCGCAGTCGATCGGCAATATGGGCCCTGCAGGTGAGTGGCCCGAGGGTACCCGCGGCCAGTCAGAGGAGGCTTCGGTAGTTGCAGAAGAGGAACCAGTCGCCGAGGAAGTGTCGGCAGAGATCAAGGAGACAGTGTCGGTGTTGGCAGCGTCAGCTGTTGTTGTTGAGGAAAAGACAGAAGAGGCCGTTTCGACTAGTACTGTCGAGACTGTGACAGTGGAGGAGACGACGGTGTCGACTTCGACCACGACCTCGGCCTCGTCGACCTCTGCTTTGGCTTCGGCTGGTCCCGAGTCAAGCAACCCATGGACAGCAGAGGAGAAGGAAAAGGAAGAGGAAAAGGAGGAGAAGGAGGCCTCTGCGACCAAAGCTTAGAGAGGAGAAAAGACGCATGACAGAGGACAAGGGGATAGTTTTCCAGGGGTGTCTTTTCCTTTGTCGTAATCTTTTTGCACCTTTTACCATTAATAGTTTAATACAAATCAGAAAGAACGAAAATGATGTTGTGTTGGCTCTGCTTGGCTTACATGACAGTAGGCGTTGCTGACAGTGGCCCTTCATTTATTTTTCTCACAGGGGAAAACGATTGTTCTTCATCTTGCACCTCTTCCTCCCACTGTCTCCCCTTACGCCTTCCGCCATGGCTAGCACTCTGGTTGCAAGTATCACTCTGACAGTGACCTGTGAGACACCTGCTGTTAGCCGGGTCCTCAAAGTCACCGGGTCTGACCTTACTACGTACAGCACTTGGGAATGCAGCCTTACAAATCAGTCACCACAGTTGGGGATCTCGCTCGCGCGGTCAGCCAACGGCGACGACGACAACGACTATCAGTATTACACCGTGCGGCGTGGTGTCAGGTCTTCTCAGTATTACACCGCACCGCATGGTGTCAGGTCTTTTCGAATCGTCTCACGAGATGGGGGAATTATTTACAGCATGCCTATCAATGGTGCTACTACTGAAACGAAGTCTTTCACGGGTATGACTTCTAATTACATATGCCAATCATTCTCGGGATAACAAGTGTACCTTTGAAGTATCCTAACGTGATATGTTCAACTGATTTTTTCACCTAGCAAAAGTGGACATAGCTTCAGTTCAGGTGAAGAAGCAACTTGATTTTGACATCGTCTTGTCCACCGCTGCCAACGTCAATGTGCCTTCAAAGCCCGGGCCCAAGACCATTATGTCTTCGCTCCTGAAGGACATTGCCACCATGAATATGGCCTTCACTTTCGGATTCAACGGTTCTGCTCGCAATGTCGCTCTATGGGCCCACCAGTCCATCCTCTCGCAACAACCGAGCTTGTCTTCCTTGATGGGCAAGCTGCCAGATGTCGAGGGCGACCCTTCCGCCTCCGAGGCCGTTTCTGGAGTCAAGACTACTCACGTCACTGAGTACTCCCTCGAGGCCTATTGTGCCCTGGTCCGATACATCTACACGTCCGAGATCAAACTCGAGGTGGACCTCGATGACTTCTCCATCGGATGCCCTCCCAATAAGCCGCTCTCGCCCGCCTGCAAGAAGCGCCCCACCGTGGACGGGCTCTTTGCCCCAGCGGCGCCACCTTCGTCGACCAAGGTGCCTGTCGCGGACTTGAAGCGGACGACCACCTGGCAGGAACTGTTCTCGGTCGCGGATTGTTACGATGTCAAGGAGCTGCGCAGCTACTGCCGCAGCAATATTGTCGAGTCGATCAATCATCAGAACGTGCTCGAGGTGCTGTTCCAGTTTGGGTACAAGTACGATGATGTGCGGAAGACACTGCTCGCGTACGTAGCCAAGAACATGGATAAGTTGTTTACGGGGGGCGGGAGCAAGGACCCGTTTGAGGCGTACAAGGACCACCCAGAGCGGTACTCGCTGCTGATCCAGGCGCTGCAGGTGAAGTTTGGGGCGTTGGCTTGAAGG
Source organism: Podila verticillata NRRL 6337 (assembly GCA_000739165.1). NCBI lineage: Eukaryota > Fungi > Mortierellomycota > Mortierellomycetes > Mortierellales > Mortierellaceae > Podila > Podila verticillata. The sequence goes on along the minus strand of KN042416.1, from coordinate 490,434 downwards.
AGGGAAAATGGTTGAAGGACAGCCAGATTGGATGGATGACCTTTGTCTTATGGCGCATGTTTTTTTTATCGTAGCATGGTGCCTCGGGCCTAAACAATATCGTTGCTCTTTAGTACATGCGGCTGCATGTGTGTACGTTCCTTGGATCGAAATATACCCCATTTGAAAAAAGTGGTCGATGGTTCCTGTTCCCGAGAATCGCAGCGGTCGAAAGTGGGTCTAGGCGAATGCCTTTTCTTTTAATGCACATGAGGGATGAGGATTTGCAGCAACACAAGCAGGAACACAAACAGAAACACAATTATGGAAAGGTCTCGTGCCCTTTGGTTGCATGCATACAGATTAGCATAGCAGTAACACCATTCATGCGCACATAGACCAGCCCTTTTTCTTCTTGAGTGAAGGAGAAGCTTTTTTTTGTGCATCTTCCTTCTCTTCACCCCATCCGCCCATCCATACACTTGAAATCAAAACCGCTTTTTTATGTACCATGGCACCCAGAAATGCACAAAGTACAATCCCCGACACGCAGATCGCTCTGACCGTCAAGTGTGAGGCTCCCGAAGCCAAGAAAACCATAACTTTACGAGCAACCATCAACGAAAATTATCATTGTGAATGGCTTTGCACACTATCAAATAAAAGACCTCAGCTGGAGATCTTTCTCCGGTGGTCTATTGCTGACGGTGCTGAGCGCCACCATCCACCACCCGCAGGCGTTCAAGCGCTTCGGATCGTGTCGCGAAGCGGGCAACATTTGTTCTATGACAAAGTCGATGGCGTCAAACCTAACACTCCCTTGTTTGGTATGTGGGTTATCTTTTCCTCTGTGGCATCGTTGACACTTGGGATCTGGTCCTAACTACGTTTCTTCTGGCCCTACTTTACATGTAGCAAGAGTGAACTTGGCCTCCGTGCTGGTTGAGGGCCGATTGTTCTTTGACATTATTCTCTCGACTTGCACATCAACCTATCTGGTCGCGACGCCCAAGGAGAACGTGGCCGTCATGTTGACGTCCAAGGAGGACGAAGAAACCTCCCAAAAGCCTACGCACGGGGACGTTGCCGCGTCCAAGGATATCTTGTCGTCCCTGATGCGCGACATTGCCACGACGAACATGGCGTTCACGTTTGACGTCAATGGTTCGGCTCATAGCGTCGCCCTCTGGGTTCACCAGTCGGTGCTCTCGCATCAGCCATACATGGCGTCCTTGTTCAGCAAGCTACAGGACATCGAAGGCTCTGATGACACTTCAGTCTCTGGTATCAAGTCCACGCATGTGTCTGAGTACTCTCTCGAGAGCTACTGCAGCTTGGTCCGCTTTCTCTACACAGGCGTCATTGATTTGGAGGTGAATCTGGAAGACTTTTCGATCGGGTGCCCGCCCGTGAAACCATTCAATGCCAGTTGCAAGAAACGGCCAGTTGTCGAGGGTCTCTTTTCTCCTGCCGTAGGCACGAGCTGCATAAAGGATATGAGTGGAGTCAAGCGCCGCACAGACTGGCGCGAGTTGTTTCAAGTGGCTGACTGCTACGACGTCAGGAAGTTGCGAGAATACTGCAAAAGCAAGATCCTGGCGTCGATCACAACAGAGAATGCGCTGGAGACTTTGTTCCAGTTCGCGTTCCAGTACAAGGACATGAAGGACGTGCTGCTCCAGCATGTGGCGGGCCACATGGACAAGATGTTTGTGGAGGCCAAAGGGGAGGATCCGTTCGCGGGGTACAAGGACCATCCTGAGCGACACTCGTTGCTGATCCAAGTACTGCAGCTCAAGTTCAAGACCATGGCTTGAACCAAAGGATTGGTGGATAATTCCCGCTGGAAGATGTCCCCTCCCATCGCCTTTTGTTGATATTTAGTTCGTAATACCAAGCACTAAGAGGACACCCAATAAATTTAGTATCGATTCATCCATGTTTGCATGCATAACTGAATTTGTGGTAACATGGTAACATCACACGAGCATAGACGGGACACAAATCAGGGGTCAGTCGGGCCCACACAAAAAGTGGTCCTATTTTTTCTTTGTGTGGGAAAAGGGCTTTTTTGTTCTCCAATCCTCCCTCTCGCCCACCCTTTCCGCACATTCCTTTTCCATCCCACACGTTCCAACATGGGGGACTATCTGGTTGCAAGCAACACCCTGGCAGTGGACTGTGCGACACCTGAAGTCATTGACGGCATCTTCTCGTCCAAGGTCATGATCAACCCTTTCTACAGCAGCTTTTGGACTGTGACCCTTACAAACAGAGCATCGAGGTTGGTGATTTCCCTCCTGTGAACCCTCAACGTCGGCTATAGTGCTTATGTCCAACCGTTCGGTCTCCACTCTCTTCGGATCGCGACAAGAGACAGGGTAATTGTCTACAGAGTTTCAGAGTTTTATGCCGGCCTATAGAGTTGAAGACAGGACGCTTCTAACTGGAAATGGTTGTTTTACTTGTCCTCGGGATAAGTTATGTACTTTTTTTTTTTTTGGATGTGTCCTAACCGGGAGCATGGCCATCTGATTCTTTCCCCTCCAGCGATAGTAGACATGACCTCAGTTAAGTAAGGAGGTGCGAGTGTCGATGCACCTTCGAAATCCAAGGTTGAACTAGTGAATGTACCGAGGCTCAAGAGCTTTACGACTTTGCTCATGCAGGACATCGCCACGGCAAACATGGCTTTCACTTTTGGATTTAACTGCTCGGTTTGCAATGTCGCCCTCTGGGTCCACCAATCCGTACTTTCACAGCATCCGTTTTTGGCTTTATTTATCAACAAACTGCATGACGTCGAGGGGTCTGCAGACTCGTCCTCTTCTGGTGTCAAATCCACCCACGTGACCAAATACTCGATCGAAAGTTACTGCGGCTTGATCCGCTTTTTTTATACGGGAATTATTGATTTGGAAGTGGATCTGGGCGATTTTGCCATTGGTTGCCCACCCGACAAACAATTCAGTGGCACCTGCAAGCAGTGACCGGTCCTTGAAGGGGGGTTTTCCCCTGGGGTAGGGACGGACTCAACAATGGCGACTGGAGACTTCAAACGCCATACGAACTGGATCGAGCTGTTTCAAGTTGCGGACTGTTATCAAGTCGAAGAACTGCGAGGCATTGTAAGGTTGGCATCGATTACACAAAATAACGCGCTCGAAATGTTGTTCGGTTTGCATACAAGTACAAGGATACGAAGGATGTGCTACTCCAGCATGTAGCGGATAACATGGACAAAGTGTTTGCCAAGACCAAGGGTGGAAGATCTGCTCGAGGGGTTCAAGGATCATCCAGAGAGATATTTCTGCTGATCAGGCTCTGCAGCTCAAGTTCAAGACTTGGCTTCAATCGAAGGATGAAAGCATAATCCCACTGGAAGAAGACCTACTCTATCGCCGCCTTTCATTACTGTTGTTATAGTCAAGTCATGCTTGAATTTGTTCCAGAAACTGAGTTAAACTGCAACTGGAAGGACGCTTCAATGCGTGCATTCATGCTTGTTTGCTTGATTGCTTGATTGTGAGGCGGAAATATTTTTATGCGCGTCGCACAAACCACACAAACACAAATAAGACATAAAATCAAGGGGTCCGTGGCGAAGCACCCGTGACAGACGCATTTGCGCGCAGGAACAGTCACTTCGCTATTTTGTTTCGTTATGTGGCAAAAGGCCTTTGTCCGCCCTTTTTCCTTTGCCTCACACCATTTATCACTCACTCTTTCCATCATGACTGACACTCTAGTTACAAAGAATACTCTGTTTTCAAATAACACACGGGTTGCAAATAACACTGTGACAGTGAACTGTGCGACACCTCACGCCATTGGCGACATCTTCTCTGCCAAAGTTTTTGTCAAACCTTTCTGCAACAGTTTCTGGGCATGCACCCTTACCAACCGAGCACCGCAGTTAGAAATCATGCTCGTGTGGAATTGCGCCATCGGCTATTATGTCCAGCCACTCGGTCTCCAGTCCTTTCGCGTCGTGAAGCGAGATGGGACAATTGTTAGCAGCGTACCTGTTCCTACTGTTGACCACTTGACGACTCTCAATGGTAACGGCGATTTTCATTACTCATTCTCGTGGGACTCTTTTTGGAGCAGTCCTAACTGGGAGTATTACCATTTGATTCATTTTCTCTAGCGATAGTGGACATGGCGCCAGTCCAGGTGAAGGGGCGACTCGACTTTGACATTGTTTTGACGACCAGCCCAAGTATCAATGTACCCTCGAAACTCAAGGTTGCACACGTGGAGGCACCAAGGTCCAAGAGTATCACGTATTCACTCATGAAGGACATCGCTACGACGAATATGGCCTTCACATTTGGATTCAACGGTTCTGCCCGTAATGTCGCCTTGTGGGTCCACCAATCTGTCCTCTTACATCAGCCATACCTAGCTTCGTTTCTCGGCAAACTGCAGGATGTCGAGGGTTCTGGCGACTCTTCGGCCTCTGGCGTCAAGTGCACCCATGTGACCGAGTACTCGCTCGAGGGCTACTGCAGCCTGATCAGGTTCCTTTACACGGGGACTATTGATTTGGAAGTCAATCTGGAGGACTTTGCGATAGGGTGTCCACCCAAAAAACCATACAGTGCAAGCTGCAAGAAGCGACCAATTGTCGAGGGGCTTTTCTCCCCTGCCGTAAACACGAGCTCCGCAACGGAGACGGACGACTTCAAGCGACACACGAGCTGGAGCGAGATGTTCCAGCTGGCGGACTGCTACAAGGTCTCGGAGCTGCGAGAGTACTGCAAGAGCAAGATCGTGGCGTCGATCACGCAGGAGAATGGTCCCGAGATGCTGTTTCGATTCGCGTACAAGTACCAAGACATGAAGGACGTGCTACTCCAGCATGTGGCGGATATTTTAGACAAAATGTTTGCCACGGACAAGGATCCGTTCGAGGCGTACAAGGATCATCCTGAGAAGCATGACTTGTTGATCAAGATTCTGCAGCGCAAGTACAAGACTGCGGCTTGAACCAAACGAAAGGGCGACTCGCACTAGCGACTTTCCCAGGTCATCACTCTTTTCTCGTGATTTTTTATCTCGTCATAGATTGATAGGTATTTACACAATGTGCCATGAAGTTTAAAGATAACCGAAGGCTCAAAAAAAAAACATATCTCATCGACACACGGTTCACGTTTGTTGCTTGTCTGCAATGCACGTCGCACAAACATTAACAAAAAACAACTTGGGCCATTGGACGAACAAACAAATATAGGTGAAAGGTTCTATTTTTTTTTGGTGGAACCTTCCTCAATGGTAATTGCCTTACACGATCGAACGAGTAAAATCAAATGGAGAAAAATCTAAACGGAATTAGGCTTTGATTTGTTTGGTGCGTTCATGATCTACTTTTGGAGCTAGCCGATCTTGTATCTACGCCGCAACGCCTCCGCCAGCAGCGTGTGCCGATGCGGATGACCCCCATATGCCGAGAACGGATCCAGATCCCGCGCATACATCTGGCCAATGTTGTCCGCTAGAAATTTGAGAACTTCCTCCTTTAAGTCGCTGTACCGGTATGCGAACTCAAACAGGATCTCGAGCACGTTCGACACACACAAAGCGGAAACGATCTTGTCCCGGCAATAGTCTCGAAGCTCCTTGACTTCGTGGCAGTCAGCGACTTGGAACACATCCTTCCAAAGCGTCGATGTAGTCTTGAGAGTCGGCGACGCCACCTCCGAGGGTGCCACCGAAGACGGGTCACGTTTGGATCCACCTTTGGAAGACGCTGACGATGGGGCCGTCGAGAAGAGGCTCTTGACAGAAATTCCCTTCTTGACACTAACCACAATAGTTTCTGAGGGCAGATACCCGATCGCAAAGTTGCTCAGATCCACGTCTAGGTTTATGATGCCCGTGTAGAGATATCGCATCAGGCAGCAATAGCTTTCCAGAGTGTACTCCGTGATGTGAGTTGATACAACTCTGCCGTGTGCCTTCTCACTTGCTCCATCGCCTTCAACGTACCGCAGCTTCTCAATCAACTTGGCCAGAGCTGGCTGGTGCGCGAGCACAGACTGGTGCGCCCACAAACTAACCTTAGCGGTACCGCTACTGGATCCGAAAGTGAACTGAATGTCCATGGTGTCAATGTCCTTCATCAGTGTGTCCAAGATGTGATGGTTGGTCGGCACAATACGCTCGGGCAAGCTTGAGACATGCTTCGAATTCTTGCTGGTCGAGAGGATAATGTCAAACTCGAGGCGATCGCCAGCTTTGACTGCCTCCATGTCAACCCTGACTAGTGGAACGAAAAATGGTTAAGTTGGTAATGTTAATATCATCGCACTACGACAAATGAGCTTAGCAACAAAATTAAAACCATACCTGAGTGGACAGCCTCCGCGCCAAGGCCATCGACCAAAACCCCACAGAGCAGCCTACCTTCCCGAGACACGATCCGCACAGACTGGAACGGCGTCGGCGGAGCCAAATACGCAGCGTACTTGAGCTGGCACGTCCACGATAACTGGATCTCGAGCTGGGAGTCCCTGTTCCGCAGGATGCACTTCCACTTTTGTTGAAATGTGGGGTTTATGGTGCAGTCGACCGTGACCTTGTCTCCTCGCCGCTCGGGGGCCAGACAGTCGACCGTGATGGTAGTTTCTGCCTTGTGAAGAAGTTTGTTGGTTCGGGTTGTAGAAATAGAGCCAGCCGTAGACATCGTGTTTTTGTTCTTTGTCAAAAGCGAGGAAAGTGTTCGAAGAAAGAGGGAAAGTGAAATCTTTGCTTGTGCTTTCGATTAGGGATGATAAATGGATCCGAGTTGCTCATATTTCTGATAAACAGTCGGATCTACGGGCCTCATCTACGGTGTCCTTTTGAATACTCCTATGAGTGATGTCAATCTATCATGGCGTTCAGAGGCCGGGTCAGCTTTCAAAAGAGTGGTTGATATTACAATGGATCCTGTGAAATGAGAGTGATATACCCTTCAGGCATATTTTCGCTTCTGGCATCATCGATTGAGGCGCTGAAAATAAGAATCCCATCTCTTTAGACAATTCGAAGTGATCGGATGCCTTGAGGCAGGAGACACTTGCACTGGTAACTGTTGAAGCAAGATCTGCCAATGAGGGCTGTGGTTTGTAAGTACATGTCCAAGCACAGTATAAGACCTTTTACTGGGTGCTTCGACATTGATTTTCTGGTCAACAGCTTTGAGTCGCAAGCAGTAAATATTCGGGACAGTCCGAGCCTTGGTGTTTTGTGAAAGGATGAGGCGAAAAGAAAAAGACTATTGCTGTGCGCGCATGAACCTTCAATGTTGGGTGTCTGCCCACGGGCCATGATGTTGCATGATTTTTTTGTGTTCGTACGCGCGCATAAGGAAAAATATGCTTGGCGCTTGCACGCAATCAAAGAAAAGAGCGTAGACCTGCTTGTGTATCTGATGCGCTTCTGTTTTCGCCTTCATTTGAGGTTTATTCAGCCCTGGGAATCGTATGCGATGGTATGCAATGGCAGGAAAAAAGTGACTCATGCTGCAGGCTTGAACTTGAGATGCAGCGCCTTAACCAATAGTGAATACCTCTCTGGATGGTCTTTGCACACCTCAAACGGGTCCTCGTCCTTAGCGAACAATGTTTCCATGTTGTCAGCGACGAACTGGAGTAGCACGTCCTTGATATCATCATACCTGTACCCAAACAGAAACAGGACTTCGAACACGTTCGTCTGGTCGATCGAGTCCAAGATCTTGCCACGGCAGTACATACGCAACTCCTTGACATCGTAGCAGTCCGCTACTGAGAACAGCTCCTGCCAAGTCGTACTACGCTCAATGGGGGTGTCATCCGCAGTCGAGAGCGGCGAGGACTCATGCATGAAAAGTCCGTTGACATCCGGCCGATTTTTGCAGGAAGGCGAGAACGGCTTGTTGGGAGGACCCCCGATGGCAAAATCGTCAAGGTCAACTTCGAGCTTCATCTCGTTTGTGTATAGATATCGGACCAGGGCGCAGTAAGCCTCGAGAGAGTACTCAGTGACATGTGTAGCTTTGAATCCAGAAACAACCTCTGGGGCAGAAGGATTACCCTCGACAACTTTCAGCTTGCTCATCAAAGAAGACAGTCTCGGCTGTTGCGAAAGAACACACTGGTGGGCCCACAGGGCGACATTGCGAGCAGAATCGTTGAATCCGAAAGTGAAGGCCATATTCATGGTGGCAATGTCCCTCAAGAGCAAAGGTGTGACGTTCCTGGACCTTAGAACCTCAATCTTTTCACCCTTGGGCCTCTGTTCACCCTTGGGTCTCTGTTCACCCTTGGGTCTCTGTTCACCCTTGGATCTCGCAGACACACTGAGAAACTCACTGACACTGGCACACCTGGACAAAACGATGTCAAAGACGAGTCGCTGGCCCACTTGGACTAAAGCCATGCTCCATCGCGCTACGTGAAAAGGAAAGAGAATGTCGCATTCGATTAGGATAACTCCAGGAGTTTTTTTTTTTTTGAAAGTAGTACACGTATCATAAAGCATGCCTACTAGTGAAAGGAACCCCGAATGTGAGACCATCGACTGGTTCGCTGTGAACAATCTCACCATCTCGTGAAATGACTCGAAGAGACCGGAAACCCCACTTTTCGTAGTATGTCTGAACCACCGTTTGTTCATCGGTCCACACCAACGCGAAGTCTAACTCCGGTGTTCGATTTGTGAGGGTGCAGACCCCTTTGCAGTTGGAACCGATCAAACGGTCGACAGTGATACCTCCTCCATCTGCTACAGGTATCGCACAGTTCACTGACAGAGTGAAACCAATTAGTAGGGTGTTGGCCATGGCGGAAAGATGGGTGGAAAGGGTGTGTGGAAAGAAAGATGGCGATCAAAAGGTTTTCTCCAACCCATTTAAAAAAAGGAAGACCTCGGTGTGCACATAAAATTTTTCTCTGAAAGATCATGCATGCATGAAAGTACGCCCCTTCAGTCAAATTCAAATCGTATCGACTTATGCACTTGCATTTGGCGTGTCTACGTCTTAGGCGTGTCTTGAACGTCTGGCTTGAAAGCCCATTCGCTACTACTGCCAAGCCTGGAAGAAAAGAAAAGATGTGAGCAGCGTCCAGGTTTTCATACACACTTCTTGTCTGAATCTCGGCAATTTTAAGCCACATGCGCGCAGGATACATACTTCTCATTCGGCGATCCACTATCCGCCTCTCACTATCAGCTGAAGCAGGACTATCCGATGATAAAAGGCATTCCAACGAATGAGAAAGAGTCCATATTTTCTTTCACCTCACCTACCGCAGTGCTGAATGGACAGTATGCCTGTCAAGACATGGAAACGAGTTGCGCATGACGCTGTCGACAGTTGACCTCAATTGCTGGTATAGCCTAGATGAGAATATTTGGATACACGTCGTTTCTTTTCTACGGCTGTCGATTGCAGACCCACAATGTGTTTCATAGTAGCGGCATTGCGCAAACTTTTACAGGTACCTAAATGCAAGCGTCACTACACAGGGTATACTGTCACACACCAAGCGTTTCGTGTATTCAATAGCAATGCTTCCCACCAGAGGTCGAGCATGACCACAAGTACCACTAATGTCGGATCGGTAAGATATATCCGATCTCTTCCATACTCAAAAGGTAGCACCCATACGTCGTATTTTGGACGAGGTCAGACCTGTTCCAGCTCATTTGGACAAGGACACCATGATAACGCTCCTGAAGGACGTCTACTCAGTCGACACTAGATTCATGTTCACAGCTGAAGACAGGTTCACCAACATCAGTCCCTGGGTCCCTCGCTCAATCCCATCCAAGAACCAGGTGTTTCGTAATCTCATCGAACATGCTTTTGTTGCTCAATCCGGCTCTGGCAAGGGTGGGCCTGAGTTCAGTCCCTTGCCACCGACCGCTGACAAAGTCTAGTTGTCCACCTTTTGTGCGCTTGTCATGTACATCTACATGGGAAAAATCGAGAGGATGGTCGATCCAAGCAAATTTGCCATCTGCACGCCCACACCTTGCCTGCGGTCCGTGACACTGCAAAACGAATCAAGGACACCTTCCGCTGGCAACCTCAAGACTAGGGTCTGCCTTGGAGCCTCGGGTCCGTTTCCTGGATTGACCTCCTCATTTCCGCCAATATTTACCAGATCGAGGCCTTGCACGCATATGGTGAGGGAATGTTGATTGAAGCCATCGACGTGAATAGCGTTGTAGAGACCCTTTTCCGGGCTGGAGATCAAGACGGCTGCGGTTGATTCATTGCCAAGAACATGAAGACATTACTGGCAGACGGCAAGGATCCGTTTTCCGGATTTTCAGAGAACGACAGTAGTGACGATATGATGGTCGGTGTGATGCGAGCTAGAGTTCGAGAACTTTGAGATATACGGGCATGTCTCCTGCCGTAGCCTAAAATATAAATGCTGGTCGTAAGGGCCGCTGTTGTGGCACACAGCAATTTTAAGTTTAACCCATTGGCGTGCGCAGGGCAGTCACGATTGTTTATATTTTTTGGTCGGAAGTGAGTGTATCATTTTTACCTCACCTTTGTCAAGGGCTTCAAGTACTATAGGCCCTCATCACCCGCTTCCTTGTCACGCAAGGCCGCTTCATTTCATCGCATTTTTTCGGCCTGTATCTTAACTCGTGCAACATGCCTTGGACTCAATGGACAGAGGAGTCTACGGGCATCGAAAAGGCTTCTTTCGGCATCAACTGGAAGGAGAAAACATCTCTCACGTACTATTGGAACTTCAAGACTTTCAACTTTACGGCAACCAGAGCGGAAGACAAATATACTTTCTCGATAAACAGTTCCGATAAACGCTATTCCGTCCTCTCACGATACAAGAGGTGCCAAATCCGAACCAAAGACCACAAAGATCTGGGCACTTTTCCTTTCATCTACGATTTCTTTGGGAAATTCAGAATAGGCAAGTTTGCAGTTTTCTTTTTGAAAGGCAAAGGTCCGTAGAGAAAAACTGCATTGTAACAAAATGCCTGTCTGCAAAATAGATGCTGAAATTCCGACGAGCGAGTTCATGAGGGTGGACCATAATCATAGTGTGTGGTTTTATTTCTCGAGTGAGGCTCCTGTGGCAGCACCGGGCAAGTCCCTGGCTGCTGTCCCCACGATGGCTGACTTTGTGATGGAACGACTTCATGCGGATGAGGCGAGCCAAGATATTTTGTTCGTCATTGGGGAGGAACCCATCGACGCGGATTCAGGATCTGAAGTGTCCGAAAGCGAAGACACTCTTCAACAAGCACCGATCAAAGTGGCCGATGAAAACCTTCAGAGAGCAAGCAGGAAGAAGACGACAACGAGGATCCGGACGACAAAATGGACCCTAAGGACAAGGAAGATCCGGACGATAAAAAAGCGCACTAAGAACAAGGAAGATTCGGATGACAAAGAGACTTCAAGTGCTGTCTCTAATGGTGATGCCAAGACCGCAGAAGAAGATGCTCGGGAAAAATCAAAGGATGCAGAAGGCAAAGGATCGGTCGATGACGAAGACAAGAAAGGGGACGAGGAAGAAAGCAAGGAAGAGGAGGAAAAGGAAGATCCCGTTCCTGAAAGAATTGTCGGCGCGCACAAGATGGTGCTCTCTCATTGGCCGTTCTTTAAGAAGATGATCGATGCCAAAGGTGGCGGCCCCGACAAGACGCGAATCTATGTCAGAGACGTAGACTGGATAGCTTTCAGAGTTCTGATCCGATTCTTGTATACTGGGAGGCTCCCACCTAGCCTCGAGCCTACGACCATCTTTGCGGACAGCGACACCAAGGACGGCGAGATATCGTGGGAGGATTTGTTCTTAGTCGCCGATCATTGCGAGGTCGATGAGTTGCGCCAAGTAGCTCTGACCACAATTCTGTCCAAGTTGACGCTCGAGGGAGCCATCCCGTTTTTGTTCCGCGTGGCCCATCTGCACGAGGATCTCCGGACCCCAGTGGTCAAGTATGTGGCGACAACATGCGGTGCAGAAATCTCCAAGAAGTCTGTCCAGCAGGAGTACGCAGATCATGATGAGTGCGTGGCGATATTTGGTGAAATTATCACCGAGCTGCACGCGCACATCGAATCGCTCGAATAGTACAAAAAAATATATTTGAGTTTGCTCTTTACCAACAATGACAACAAAACAGTCGCCACGATTTCAATCTCGCACCTTGACTTCTTCCCTCCCTTCATTAGCCTTACCACAACCTATTAGCACCAATGACCAGGGTCACTGCGTCAAACGCATCTTTCGCCTCTTCTTTCGCCTCTTCTTTCGCCTCTTCTTTCGCCACCGCATCCTTCGCCGAGAATACTACTCGAGAGACTATAAACATCAATTCCAACTACACCTTCAACTTCCGATGGCATCCACAGCAGACATTGACTCCCTTTTTAAGCACCGTTCACGAAGCAACATACGTAACATCCATCGGCAACTTCACTTGCTCCGTGAGACCCATGAGGCCGTCTTGGAGTTTCTCAATAGATCTCGGGGGAGACATCAACACATCTCCATTCAAACATCTCAAAAGCTGCCAGGCCAATTCTTTAAGCGGGAAGACTATTGCCTCCGGATTTGTTGCCATCTCTGGCCTCTCCGCTCGCCTAGCCATTTGTAAGTAAATTCGCAAGCAACACGACCAGGGTAACGTTTGTACGTCGCCACCTGCGCCACTCATGTTTCGTCCTTTAATACCACTATTTAGTCATCCTTGTCCCACAAACTCAAGTAGAACTGAAAGAGGGCTACTATGAGCTTTCATTCACGCTTTCAGACCAACCATCGTCAGCCGTTGTTGCTGCAACAACAGGGCCCGCACCACCAGCAAATCCGTCTGTGGGTGACAATCTTCTGGACAGACTCTACAACGACACCGCGAGTCAGGACGTTTTCTTCGTCTTCAGCAATGCCACAGAAGGTGAGGATAATACTGCCACCCGCGAGAATATCGACGCCGAGAAACTACCCATCATGGGCGAGAGTCAGGCGCAACTACTGGCGTTTGAAAAGGTAAGCGTTGGCGCAAAAACAACCATCGATACAGAAACGATCCTCGGCGCCCATAGGCTAGTTCTTACACAGTGGCCCTACTTCAGAGCAATGTTCGAGGGCGGATTCACGGAGAGTAGCCCAGGCGAAAAGCGAATCGTGATCAACGACGTCCAGGCGGACGCATTTAAGCTACTTCTTCGATTCATGTACACGGGAAAGTTGCCTCTGGACGCTCAGCCCAAGAATGTGTATGCGTCATTCATGACAAAGCAGCACTTGTCGTGGGAGCAAATTTTTGCGGCAGCTCATCGATACAATATCCTGGAACTATGCCAATTGGCGCAGGAAAAGATCTTGGCAGGCTTAAGCCGATCCATGAGTGTGGACTTTTTGTTCCGCACCGGGTACCTGTATGACGAGCTTCGAGGACCAGTGATCAAGTATATAGCCAAGAATTGCGGTTCCCAGGTCGCGACTAAGATGAGTCGTGATAAATACAAGAACCATCCTGATATTATTGACATATTAGGTGAACTGTTTGAACAATACTTTTCACTCCACAAATAAAAATGTGTTCGTCTTAATTGTTTGTTCTTGTTTAGACATGTGACTGTTCATTACTTTTCACCGTCATCCCGCCATGTGCTCTCCGTTCTGTTTTTTTGTCGATTTTGCTCTTGCACCTCGTTTTTCCTCGCTTGGATAAAGTCATGAACTCATACACCTTCAACAAAGTCACCGGTATATATAGCCTTAACTTGCGTTGTGTCTGGCAGAAGGTCTCTTTTACGGAATCTTTCTTGGTTTTCAACACAGAGATGGGGTCGATCAGTATGACGCTGAAAAGGAACTGTGGAAGAGCCGACTTCCTGATCAAGGCGGACGGATCAAACGGCTCCTATCTAACCACATTCAAAAGCTGTACTGCCCGCATGCCAGACAAAAACTATCTATATTTTGGCGCCGTAAACTTGCAAAATTCCAGCAAGCTCCAGTTTGGTACGCATATCTGATAGACGAATCCCGCTAACTCCTTATTTTTGCTTGTTATTATTGTGATGTTTTGATGACTGGCCTCTGATACCTGCTATTACGAACATGCTTAATTAGTGATGACAATTCCTCTCAGTTACCTTAATCATTACCAAGACGGCAACTATTATCTCGACATCAACATTTCCAGTCAGGAAGTCTCCGTTCCTACACCTCCGCCTTTGGTCTCGCCTCCAGCGCCACTTCCATCACCTAAAGATGTCTACTCGGAAAAACTGTATACCGATAGCACATACCACGACGTTTTCTTTGTCTTTGATGGATCATCGACATCTTCGGATACACAACAGGGAGTGACTACCACTTCAACAGTCGGAGCCCACAAACTCATTCTTGCTCAGTGGCCGTACTTCAGTATGATGTTCGAGAGTGGGTTTTCAGAAGGAGGTCCTGGAGAGAAGAGGATCCGTGTCAAGGATACGAAAGCACCGACATTTAAGCTTCTACTAAGGTACATGTACACGGAAAAACTGTCCGAGTTCTCCCAGCCAACAGTTGCATACAGAGATGCCATCACGAACATGGAGGAGGTATCTTGGGAGGATCTGTATCTGGCTGCGGATCGATACGAGGTCGATGCTTTACGGCAGAGCGCGCTGGGCCATCTTTTACCTGGATCGAACTCTGAAGGCGTCATCCCCTTTTTGTTCCGCACAGCGTATCTATTCGAGGAGTTGCGGGCGCCCGTGATCAAGCACATTGCAATGATATGCAGCTCAGAAATAGCAGATAAGACCACTCAACAGATTTACGCTGACCATCCACAGTGTAGAGAGCTGTTTGGCGAGATCATCGCGCAGCTGAATGCTCGCGCGCTAAACATTGGAAAATAAACCTGCCATGCAACAATAACCGAAGATGGAGACTCCCGCTTCAGACTGGCGGAGGGAGCACCTCAGCCCGATAGGCTTGAGGAGACATGGCTTCAAGAGATACGATGAGAAGGCGGCTGAAATAGAGTTCTGTCTGATGGTCTGTGGGCTCTCATGGAAATTTGTTACTGTAAGGTTCAGTGCCTGAGATGTGCAACAAATGTCTTCATCAGGATTCGAACTCACTGCCTGAATTTACTGAAGCGTTTCAGTGCAAATCGTGACTGAAATTGATGATGACGCAGGAAAGTTCTACGGTATCTCATAACGAGTAATATTAAAAACTCTTATTATTAAGGAATCAGGCTTGTTTCCCGACGACTGCGGTGCTGTTGCGAGAGGAGCCTAGATTCTAGCTCAGAGCCGCGACTTAAGGGGCTTGAATGTTGAAATGACATCTAGTGGTCTATGACACTGAATGCGGCGCCTGAGCCCCATTAGATCAGATCGAGGTTCTCCACAAATATAAAATAGTGAGCGTCAAGTTGGTCTCCAGTGCCTCAGACAGCGCCCGAGATCTGTTGTCTCCAATTGAGTTATTCCACATACCAAAAGTGGTCAGGATTGAGTTAGTCTTGAGAAAGTCATATAGTGCCTGGGCTGCGTTGGATCCAATTGAAGTACTCCTAAGGTACAAACTTGTCAGAGTCGAGTTGGTCTTGAGTGCCTCGCACAGCGCCAGAGCTCCAGTGAATCTGATCGAGTGGGTCCTCAAGTACAACATGGTCAAACTCAAGTTGATCTTGAGTGCTGCAGACAGTGCCTGAGCTCCCTTGTCTCCAATCGAGTTACTCCACAGGTACAAAGTGATCAAAGTTGAGTTGGTCTTGAGTGCCTTAGCTAGTGCCTCAGCTCCTTTGTCTCCGATTGAGTTACTCTGCAAGTCCAAAGTGGTAAGAGTCGAGTTGGTTCTGAGTGCCTCAGACAGCGCCTGTGCTCCATTGTCACTGATTGAGTTGTTCCATAAGTACAGAGTGGTCAGAGCCGAGTTGATTTTGAGTGCCTCAGCCAGCGCCTGAGTTCCGCTGTCTCCAAGTAAGTTGTTCTGCAAATCCAAAGTGGTCAGAGTTGAGTTGGTCTTGAGTGCCTTGGCCAGCGCTTTAACTCCGTTGTCACCAATCGAGTTGTTCTGCAAGTCCAAAGTGGTCAGAGTTGAGTTGGTCCTGAGTGCCTTAGCCAGTGCCTGAGCTCCTTTGTCTCCGATCAAGTTGCTCCACAAGTACAACGTTGTCAGAGTCGAGTTGGTCTTAAGCGCCCCAGAAAATGCCGGAAGTCCTTTGAAGCAGATCGAGTTGCCCCACAAGTTCAATTTGTTCAGAATTGAGTTCATCTTGAGTGCCTCAGACAGAGCCTGCACCCCGTTGTCTCCGATTGAGCTGTACCCCAAGTTCAAGGTGGTCAGAGTCGAGTTGGTCTTGAGTGCCTTGGACAGTGCCTGTGCTCCGCTGTCTCCGATAGAGATGTTCATCAAGTCCAAAGTGGACAGAGTCAAGTTGGTCTTGAGTGCCTTAGAGAGTACCCCAGCTAATTTATCCTTGATCAAGTTGCCCTCCAAGTTTAAAGTGGTCAGAGTCGAGTTGGCCTTGAATGCCTCAGAAAAAGCGAGAAGTCCTTCGTACCAGACTGTGTTATTCAGCAAGCGCAAAGTGGTCAGAGTCGAGTTGATCTTGAGTGCCTTTGCCAGTGCCTGAGCTCCTTTGTCTCCAATTGAGTTGCTAGACAAGTCCAACGTGGTCAGAGTCGAGTTTGCCTTGAGTGCCTTAGCCAGTGCCTGAGCCCCTTTGTCTCCAGTCGAGTTGCTAGACAAGTCCAACGTGGTCAGAGCCGAGTTTGCCTTGAGTGCCTTTGCCAGAGCCTGAGCTCCTTTGTCTCCAATCGAGATACTAGACAAGTCCAACATGGTCAGAGTCGAGTTTGTCTTGAGTGCCTTAGCCAGTGCACGAGCTCCTTTGTCTCCAATTGAATTGTTCCGCAAGTTCAAAGTGTTTAATGCCAAGCTGCTCTTGAGTGCGTCGGACATCGCCTGAGCCCCTTCGGATCTGATCGAGTTGTACTCCAAGTACAAAGTGGTCAGAGCCGAGTTTGTCTTGAGTACCTCAGACAGTGCCTGAGCTCCGTTGTCACTGATCGAGTTGTTCTGCAAGTTCAATGTGGCCAGAGTTGAGTTGGTCTTGAGTGCCTCAGACAGTGCATGAGCTGCGTTGTCTCCGATCGAATTTCCAGACAAGTTCAAAGTGGTCAGAGTCGAGTTTGTCTTGAGTGCCTCAGACAGTGCCTTAGCTCCGTTGTCACTGATCGAGTTGTTCTGCAAGTTCAGTGTGGTCAGAGTTGAGTTGATCTTGAGTGCCTCAGACAGCGCCAGAGCTCCATTATCTCCAATCGAATTGCTCTGCAAAATCAAAGTTGTTAGAGCCAAGTTGGTCTTCAGTGCCTTAGACAGTGCCCGAGCTCCGTTGAATCTGATCGTGTTGTATTCGGTCAGTGTTGAGTTGATCTTAAGTGCCTTAGACAGTGCGTGTGCACCGTCGTCCCCAATCGAGTTGTTCATCAAGTCCAAAGTGGTCAGAGCCGAGTTGGTCTTGAGTGCCTCAGACAGCACCGGATCTCTGTTGGATCTGATCTTCTGTAACATTGTAGGCAGAGTACCAATGATGATAAGGTTTGAGAAATAAATGTATAGGTTTGTATAGGGTTTATGAGTGGGAGATGGCAGTGGAAGTCATAAAGATACATGCGGATGGGAGAGGGGGAATCGAATCTCGTTCCACTTTACCATTACGTACTGATGGGGTAAAAGAGAAGGAGTCATGTATCCATTCATGGTTGCGAAAAAGGGAGAAGTTTGCCTCTTGCATCATCTGTTGCTTCGCCCTATCCAGAGTCAAAACCTTAAAAATCGTGTTACATATGTTTGCTCACGCACATGCTCCTTGGTTTCCGCGATCCACTATAGTATCATGACCACCACATGCATGCTTTTAGCGACGACTGCTCCCTCGATATCCTGGATGTTTCTTTAAACGGCATGATTTACCTCTTCATTAACCTTCCAGGCAGGAAGTCTCTGTACCCACGCCACCGCAAGTAGTTCGGCCTCTAGCACCAAGGACTGTTCCTCCACTTCTCTCGCTCAAAAATCTTCAATTGAAAGTGTTGGAAATGATATTTGCCGACAGCACACATCACGATATTTTCTTTGTCTTCAATGAACCATTGACGCATACTTTCTCGCAACAAGGAACGCCGACCATCTCAGCAACTGGTGCTCAAAAACCGGTTCCTTCTCAGTGTCCGTACTTCCAGAGGATGTTCGAGAATGAGTTTCCAGAAGGAGGTTCTGGAGAAAAGAGGATCCGTGTCACAGATACGAAAGCATCACATTCAACTTCTACTAAGGAACATGTATACGGAGAAAAATACCACAGGACGTCCAGCCAACAATGCCATACAAAGATACCATCAAGTCTCATGTTAAGGTTTGCATCTGGCGGCAGATCGGTGTGAGGTCGATGGTTCACAGCAGAGCGCGCTAGGACACCTTTTTCATGGATCGGGTTTCGATGGTGCGATCTCGTCTTTGTCCCGCACAGCATATCTTTTTGAGGAGCTTCGGGCGTCGGTAGTAAATCACATTGCTACGATGTGCAGCTCAGGATAGCAAAAAGGCCACCCTACAGTTGTACACCAGCCATCCACTGTTCATAGAGCTGTTCGGTGAATTCGTAACTCAACTCTATGTTCGCTCACCAAGATATTAAGTGTTAAACGGCCACTGTTGACTTTTATGATATCTCAATTTTCAGTTCATCTTTGTAACTTTCCACTGCTTTCGGATCGAACACTCGTTAAAGGATGACACTCAACTATTGTGAAGGTGAGAATGGTGTTGAGACCCTTTCGTTGAATCTTAAAACGAAAAATCTGGCCGAGGCCAACTGGGTCCTGGATTCAGCCTTAGGCTGGATCGACATCGGCATCTATGAACATAACGAGAAATATCATATTCGACTCAACAAGTCGGGCGATGGCTACTCTAACTTGGCTCGGTTCAAGCAATGTGCGGTTCGCTGCAATGACAGCAAAGCATGGATCGGCGCCTTCCCTCTCGTTTACGAGTTCTTTGGGGACTATAGAGTTGGTAATCTGATTGCTTTAACTTGAAATATAACGTTTGCTATAATGTAGCATCTAACGCGATGAAGAGTATACATTTTTCGTAAATAGAGGCCACGATTGATAAACTCCTATTTGTTCTCATTGATGGATGCTCAAAATCCTTTTGGACTTCTCCAGCGAACCCTTTTTGCAGAAGGAGCCCAAGCATGTGCCTATAGGCCCTGTTCTGGTTGAAGTCATAATGAAAAGGATCTACAACGACACTGCTAGACACGATGTTTTCTTCGTTGTTGACGAAGGTTTGAGGGCACCAATTCTGAGACTGATGGGTTGTCAGATGAAGAAACGCTCCAAGATGCACTAAATCGACCTCCAGTTAAAAAAAAGTGAGAGGGAGGGTCAAGCATCCGACAAGACGCACCGAAATGGAAAGAAAACCGCCGGTGTCTCGGCCTCGGACTATGAAGAAGCAAACGGCAAGGAACTTCCAGGCGTCAAACGGGGTTCAGTGGGTGATAAGGGATCCAAAATCGGCTGTTTTTGGATTAGAGCAACGTATCTTATGAGCCTTCGTGCGCAGATGTCGCAGAATGCAAGGAAACTGAAATCGAAGCGGGGATTGATCATGGCGAGGAGAACGGCAAAAGCTCGGATGTTGAGGAAGAGGAGGAAGAGGACGACGAGGAATATCTTCCAGTCATTGATGCCCACAATATGGTCGTTCTCAGTAGCCTTTCTTCCAAAAGTTGATCGAGAGCAACCTCAACACGAGCGAGATCGTTGTCGACGGCGTAGAATGTGCAGCGTTCAGAGTTCTGGTTCAGTTACTATACTCAGGAGCACTGCCACCAGAATTTGAGCCCAAGGTTGTGTTCGCGGATGATACAACCGAGAACGATGAGACATCGTGGGAGAACCTGTTTTTGGCTGCCGATCACTGTGAGGTCGACGAGTTGCGCGAGGGTGGCTTGCACGACTATTCTGGCGCGATTGATGCCCGAGAGAGCGATATAATTTTTGTTCGCAACTGCTTATCGCTATGAAGATCTAAGAGCGCTCGTCGTCAAGTATGTGGCGGGAACTTGCGGATCTGAGAACTTTAAGAAGACAGCAGGAGCACACAGACCACGAGGAGAAGCCTGAACTGTTTGGCGAGATTATTACGAACTGCACGCGCGCATCCAATCTCTCAAGAGTAAAAATAAAGTTTGTCCTTCCAAGACACAGGTGGCACATACACAGCCGCTCCATCAAATCTCTAATGTCTATTACACCCCTGCCTTTGTTTACAGTTTGTTTGGTAGCCGCGAAGAAAATCGTCGCATTGTCAATCCAAGTATCCATCTCAACTTTTGATGGCCTGTGATCTTGCCTACCCGGGAGCAGACATTAAAGGCATCTGCACGCTGAGATCTGCTATATCAAGACGTCATCTGAGTATGCACTTGCTTGGTCGAACTCAATAAAATCAACTAAGGCTATTTCCCAAGTCTGAGGAATTAGAAATGTTATCGCTGGATGAGCGTCGTCTTTCCCACAGTGTCTTACGCATCGATAACGACAGAGAGAAGATTTTTGCCAGTAAGTCAAGCATTCTAATGCTACCTGTAAGTTGTGCTGCACCAGAGATAACCTAACGGTCATGTGAACGGATAGCCACCACAGTCAAGAGGAACCAACTGGAGGTCATGGATAGATTTTGTAAACTCTTGTTTCTTATCGAATCGACCTGCCCGAGAGCTCTCAATTCGTCCAGCATCACCAAGTACTTCGACATTAGCGCCAGGATTGGTCCCGGCACCAGCATTAACGCTTACACCGCAGACGCTAGAGAGCTAATTTGCGAGAATCTCTTAGGAAAACTGTACAAGGACAGCGACAGCCATGAAGTGTTCTTTTGTTTTCAACTGCTCTTCTGACTCTAGGATCAGTAAAAGTGAAACAGAAGACTCCGAGGATGACACTTCAGATCCATTCAGCGGCGATCAGGAGAAAGCAGGAACGACCCAGGGATCTGATACCGAATCAGAAACTGTTCTGGGCGCTCATAAGCTGGTTCTCTCGCAATGGCATCATTTCAAGACAATGTTCGAGAGCGGGTTCGCGGAGGGCGGCAGTGGGACCAAAAAATACGAAGTCAGGGACCCTCGTCTACAACCTTGTAGTTTCTTCCTCGTTCCATGTGCACAGGTAGGATCCCGAAGACACCAAACCAACAGCTATGTAGATGAATCCGCTCAATACACAGGATGATTTGAACTGAGAGTCGTTGTATCTCGTTGCCCTTCGCTACGATATTCAGGATCAATGCCGGATAGCTCGCGACACCATTGTAGAGACCGAATGCTAAAGGATCACTTCCATTCTTGTTTCACTCGGAGCACCTGTTTGAGATCTGCGGGAGCCAGTGATTAAGTATGTGGCCAAGACATGTTTGCCCTGGATCGCTTCAAGGGAGATCCACATCAAATACAAGCACCATCCGGACATTGGTATGTTTGGCGAGCTGTATGAGCTGCACCAAATTATCCTTAGGAAAGTGTTTTTTTTTTTTTTTTTTTTTTTGCATGAATATCCCTTTTGAACTTTTTAAATTGCTGTACAACATGATCAAAGTACGCAGGTGCGCGGTAAATCGTCAAGGTGCTGCTCGAAAAATGGGCAGGAAACTTTCAGAATGCTTCGCATTGGATATCAATTTCGTCAGTCCTTTGCAGCAATTTGGATGTTTTTTGCCACTTCCTAATATCAACAAAGCAATTGACTTCCGCAAATGCTGCTATCCTTCACAATCTTTCACCCTCCCCCCCCCCCCCCACATCTCATCCCAACGAGACCCTCACACACGTTTTGCAGCACTATGCCTGCCGCCTCTCAGAAGAAGGAAGAGCAATATGATAAAATCGACGACAATACCAGGGAAAGGATCATTGAGGAAGGGGGGGGAGGGCGACGACGAAGACGATGATGATGAGGAGGAAAATAACAACGACGAAAGAGAAGAAGTACAGGAGGATGAAGAAGATGAAAACGACGATGAGGAGGAGGAAGATGCAGCTCGATCCCTCGTAGTAGGTGCGCACCCGATCGGGAAAAAGCGCGAAATTGGCGGTTTGAGGAGAAGGGTAGAACACAACTGGAATGAATGGCGCCGCTAAAAAAATTTCTGTGCGCTTTTTCGGGGGTGTGACGATTTCAAAGTTCCTATGGAATAAACCTGCTTAAAAGTGACATATTAGGTAGCACAGGCCTCTTCCTGTGATGTATTTTTGTCCCTCTCTCCTTACTTCTCGTCTCTTCCTTCTTTCTTTTCTCTTTTTCTCCCACGCGCCCACACACCCATCAACTTGCATGCTTCCTTGCCGCTCTTCATAATGTCAACTACTCCTCTCGCCGCATTACAATATCTTCCAGAATCAAAGACCCAACGCCTCATATACCCGGAGTTCTCCTTCAATTTTCGATGGCCAGTAGTCGCACCAAACAACGTTTCAACCAACTCAATATACCAGACAACATACAGTAGCTCCTTAGGCAACTTCACCTGCATTGTAGAGCAGAAGTTCGAGTCATTTTATCTCCGAGTTACTTTCCACGGCTCTCGCATAGCCTATGGATTTGCTCAAAACTGCAAGATCCTATCCTTGGATAAAAAATGTCTCGATAGTATCGAAGGTTGTTATAATCCAAACTGCAATCGTTTGACATTCGGTAAGTATGTACGTCTGTTGAAGTTGATTAATGCGACAAATATCCTTTTATAACAACAGCTTCGCTTACTTCAATGGTAGCCACTTCTGTATCCAGGAGCATGTTGATGAGCGTGGATAACTGCTGTGAAATCATTTTTCATTTTTCGGACCAACCTTTAAAGCCGCCCACCCCTTCATCACCAAAGCGATCTCCTATCGACCTTCTATTGGAGAGACTCTACGAAGACACCGATAGCCAGGACGTTCACTTCATTTTTGACGACCTCTCAATGTCCAACAACAAAGCTACGCAAGGAAACTCTACCGCCGATCGACTTCTATACGGAACAATCGAAGTGCCGGCTTTTTCTGATCAGCCGAGAACAAAGAACGATGGAAAGGGAACAATTCTTGGAGGTCATAAGTTGGTTTTGCGCCAATGGTCATACTTCAGAACCATGTTTGAGAGCGAATTTGTTGAGGGTGGCGATGGCGATATAACGATTCGGATCAAGGATACCTCGCCAAAGGCCTTTCAAATGCTGCTCCGATTTATGTACACAGGCAACCTCCCAGACAATTACAAACCGACAAAAGTGTATGCGGATGTCTTTAACAATCACACGGACATAAGCTGGGAGACTCTGTATCTTGCTGCACATCGGTATGATATCCAAGAGCTGTGCCAGATAGCTCGGGACAAAATTTTGGTAAATTTGAACCCGACAGGAACCGTTCCGTTCCTGTTCCGCTCGGCGTACCTATTCGATGATCTTCGGAAACCGGTGATCAAGTATGTGGCGGCGTCATGTGGCTCGATAATAGCCTCCAAGAGTGCTCGAGAAATATACATGGATCATCCTGAAGGAGCACATATATTCGGCGAGTTGTTTGAACAATTTTATGACCATGCAATGAGCGTCGGGCATTGAAAATAAAAACATGTTCGTCAAATAACAGTCACATTGCAATTTTCTTTCACGTTTGGCTTAAGTTTTCACACGAACCATCCTCCAGTCTCCTCTTCGTTGTATCCAAGTTCCTACACACACTCTTTTGAATTCCATCGCTATTTGTGCAATATCGCCACCATGCCAGACACCTATCACTTCAACAAGGAGACGGGAGTGCATACTCTCAAGTTCTTTCTTACGATGGAAGCTAACCGAGAAACGGGAGCCTCTTCATGGGTGATTGAGGAAGGCAGGGAAAAATTCCTTATACATCCCTATCAGTTTGTAGCCAGGGACAAGCTATTATCAATCTCATTCGAACTGTCAAATATGGATGTCGCCGTTCCTCCCGTGGAACCAGTGGCTCCTGTTCCTACACTCGGAGAACTCGCACTGGATAAGCTTTACAGCGATGAAACACACAAAGATGTGCTCTTCGTTATCGACTCTCCTTCAGATGCCACTACAACCACAGGAGGATCTGATGTCACCTCGGACACTGTTCTCGACTCTGACGTGGATGCCAGAAAATCGACCGAGTACCCTCTATAGTCAGGCGAGGAACCAAGCAAAAAAATCGAGGACAAAGATCAATCAAACCAGGCACATCTCACACGCGAACTTCGGGACAAGATACGGTTCGAGCCCACAAGCTCACACTCTACCAATGGCCATATTTCAAGGTAATGTTCGACAGCGGCTTCGCAGAAGGTGGCACCGGCAACAAAACAATTCGGATCAAAGACGCTTCGCCCAAGGCTTTCCATATGCTCCTTCGATTCATGTGCACAGGGAAACTCCCCGATAACGCCAAGCCGAAGGCTGTATTCATGGATCCACTGAACAAGCACACAGATGCGCGCTGGGAGTCTCTGTATCTCCTCGCTCACCGCTATGACATCCAAGAGTTGGTCGACTCTACGCGAGAGAACATACTGTCCAAGCTTGATCCTGAGGGAACTGTGCCTTTCCTATTCCGCACTGCATATATTTTTGCAGACCTTCGTGAGCCAGTGGTCAAGTACGCGGCCAAATCATGCGGATCCACGCTTGCTTCCAAGAGTACCCGAGCAAAGTATCTGGACCACCCCAAGAGTGCAGAACTATTTGGCGACATGTTGGGGCAGATCTGCACGATCAACAAGTGAGGTCAGAATTTCCTTCGCAAAGACTTTTGGGGAGTGCAGATGTTGGCCGAGGCATCAACGTTAGTCTTTTGTTTTTGAAAATTGAATAAACAGTCACTTCCGCATCAGAGCATGCCCGGATATTTTTTTTTTGTTGTCGAACAGCACTACCCTTCCTGTCCTTGCTTTCCTGGCACACACCCATCCTCGATCCAATTGCCAGCTTCGCCATGCCAGAAGCATACACCTTCAACAAAAAAACAGGAGTGCACAGACTTCAGTTCGGCCTTAATTGGCCTGATAACCATGATTGGGCAACCGGTTATTACTCTTTTTCAGACGGCTGGGGAAAATTCGCTATCAACGGCAGTAATAATGGGTGTACCATTGGTTACTCGGTAAAACTTGACGAAGTTAACGAGGCCAAATATGGTGTGTTCAAAAGTTGCTCCGTTAGTGTCAAGGGTGGCAAATGGTTGGCATACAATGCCATTGAAATACTGCCTAACGTCGTCGATAACCAATTCTGTAAGTGCAGCTGTATGAATGCATCACAGAAGGTATGCCAAACATATTTCTTTCCAAGTTGTTTATTTCCAGTGTAAAAATACCTTTGAAAATGAATATATAGTGGCGACCATTTTGAAGAGTCAACTTCCGGGCAAGAACACCAAATTCATTCTCGAGTTCATTCTCACAAGCAATACCGTCACCGTCCCCCCATCGGAGCCTGTGGCTCCTGCTCCTACACTCGGAGATGTGATCTTGGAGAAACTTTACAATGACGATGTACACGAGGACGTATTCTTTACTTTTGACCCGCCCTCAGATGTCATCACAACCGCAGAAGAAACTGACGTTGCTTCAGACAAGGTTTCTGGATCCAACATGGATGCCAGAGAATCGACCAAGCATACTGGCGAAGTTCCAAGCGAGTCAGGCGTGGACCTAAGCAAGTCAGACAATGTCAGCAATTCACCAAATCCATATGTAGCTTGTGCAAGACGCTCCACTGCAAGCACAATCGGAGCCCACAAGCTAGTTCTCTGTCAATGGCCGTATTTCAAGGCGATGCTCGATGGTGGCTTCGCAGAAGGTGGCACCGGCAACAAAACAATTCGGATCAAAGACGCTTCACCCAAGGCTTTCCATATGCTCCTTCGATTCATGTATACAGGAAAACTCCCAGATGACGCGCAACCAACAAGTGTATACATAGATCCGCTCAACAAGTACACGGATGCAAGTTGGGAGTCCCTGTATCTCCTCGCTCACCGCTATGACATCCAAGAGTTGGTCGACATTACGCGAGAGAACATACTGTCTAATCTTGATCCCAAGGAGTCAGTCCCTTTCTTATTCCGCACCGCATATCTTTTTGCAGACCTTCGTGAGCCTGTGATCAAGTACGCGGCAGAATCGTGCAGATCCACATTTGCTTCCAAGAGTGCCCGAGCTAAGTACTTGGATCATCCCGAGATCGTGGAACTATTTGGAGAGTTGTTGGAGCAGATGTGCGCAATCGAAGAATGAGTGTTTTATTTTCTCCGCAAAGATTTTGGGACGTGTTGGCCAAGGCATCAATCTACAATGAAATACCACTCCTGGTTTTGAATAAACAGCCACACCTGTGTGTGGGTGGACACTCACGTAAACATGCTTCTCATTTCCTTCTCTCTCAAGCCGTTGTCTCGAGTCCACCCATTCTTATACACACAATTCTCTCAATCGCCTAACTTGACGTTTTGCAGTCATGTCCCATACTTATATGTTCACCTAAGACACAGAAGTGCATAGCCTTTCTTTCGTTCTGAAAGTTGATCGCCAACCTGAAAAAGATTCGGTTACCGTTCTATCGAAGGCTGGGGAAAATTCATTAATTTGAGTGAGAGAGCTCGAGACATGTGAGTGTATTCGATCAAGGTCAACGATACCATCGAAAACAACTACAGCGTGTTCAAAAGTTGTGCCAGCAGAATACACGATGGCTAATGGCTAGCTGGCAACAGTGTTAAGATATTGCCCAATAGCGATCAAATTCAACAGCGTGAGTATACAAAGACAAACTTAATGTCACTAGTAAAGAAAATATACACAATTAAATTAATCTCGCTTTCTTATCTACATAGGAGCAACTATTCGATCCCACGAG
The DNA here is from genome assembly GCA_000739165.1 of Podila verticillata NRRL 6337. Taxonomy (NCBI): domain Eukaryota; kingdom Fungi; phylum Mortierellomycota; class Mortierellomycetes; order Mortierellales; family Mortierellaceae; genus Podila; species Podila verticillata. The sequence goes on along the minus strand of KN042416.1, from coordinate 463,498 downwards.
TTTACGTCCAAGGATAAAGTATTCATGATTTCATTTGTGCTGTCAAGCATGGATGTCACTGTTACTCCTTTAGATCCTGTGATTCCTGCTCCTAGGCTTGGAGACGCCATCTTGGAGAAACTTTACAATGATGAAGTGCACAATGACGTTCTCTCCATTGCCGACACCCCTTCTGATATGTCTACAGCAGCAGAAGGATCCTATATCTGTTAACATGGATACTCTAATGCCAACTGAGTATCAGCAAGATTCAGGCATGGACTCAAGTAACTCCAATGAGGGCGACGATCGAGTCGAACCCCACGCCTAGCGTGAGCAAACCTCAGGACAAGATACGATCGGTGCCCACAAGCTCATGCTCAGCCAATGGCCGTATTTTCAAGGCGATACTCGAGGGTGGACTTGCGAAAGGTGGCGCAGGTCGAAAACAATTCGCATCAAGGATACTTCGCCCAAAATCTTTCGCCTACTTCTCCGATTCATACACACGGATATTTACCCCGATGACTCCAAACAAAAGATGGTATACATGGATCCGCTCAACAAGCCAAGGGTGCAAGTTGGGAATCCCTGTATCTCCTCGCTCATTGCTACGACATCCAATAACTGACCGAGGTTGCTGGAGCCAGCATTCTGTCCAAGCTCAGCTCAGAGGAGATCGTGTCTTTCCATTTTCCGCACAGCATATCGCATCACGGATCTCCGTGAGCCAGTGATCAAGTATGTGGCGGCGTCATGTGGCTAGGTTCCTTGCCTCCAAGAGCACCCGACTGGACAACGTGGACCATCTCGAAGGTAGTCAGATCTTTTGGCGAGCTGTTCAAGCAACTTTACGCGATCAAAAAGTAAATATTTCATTTCCTCCGCGGTGGCTTTTGGATTCAGCTAAAAATGCCAACCACGCGTGCTCAGCACATCAGATGTAAACCGCTACTAACAATGTGGTGTTTATTTTTAATCAAGGATCTAAATGTGCAGCAGTCCAAGCTACCATTTTTTTTCTCAAGGTACTGGACAACAAAGTGCACGCATGTGCATATGTACAACTGAGGAACGAAAATGGTGAAAAGGAAAATGAGCGCACGGCCTCAATTTTAACCGTTTGGAAAGAAAGGAGCAGGACGGGTGGCTGAATAACAGTCACAAATTCTCTTTTTTTTTCTCAGGGCATGAGAACACTTTGTCTACCTTCCCTCCCTTCCCATTCTTTTGTTTCCAAACGCACAATCATCCCGCCTCCCACGCTGCCATATCCTTTATTTATACGCATACGCCAAGTTCTTTATATTCATATATCTTCCACACACCAGTCTCAGCTTTGGCCCCCGACATGAAAAACAGACTTTTCGTCAGCGCAGACACAGGAGCACGCACGCTCGGATTTTTCTGCGCGTGGAGGGATTCAACCTCCCTGGGATGCTTTACACACACGTTCCTTCCTGGCTGGGGATCGTTCCGGATCCATGTTCACAGGAATGAAGACAACTATGTCTGCTCGATCAGGATCGACTCGTCGGATGACACCAAAAAATACACAGAGTTCAAATCCTGCTCCCTCAGAGTTCATGAAGGCAACTGGCTGGTTTCCAACACCATCCAACTACAGCCTATCCACACGATCGATCAGCATTGTCAGTTCAGTTTCATGATGTTATTGTTGTTTTTATTAGGTAAAAAAAAATATGTTATTGTTTCGATACTAACACGATCGCTTCTTGCACAAATGATATTCTAGTGACGGCGGTTCAGAAAAGCCTTCTGGTGCCCGCAAATGGCAAGTTCATTATAGAGTTCCGTCTTTCCACTGCCCTTGTGTCTGCTCCCCCGTTGAAGTCGGTTCCTCCTCCTCGCACCATCGCAGAGACGATCCTGGATAAAATTTACAGGGAATCTGCTCATGGAGACGTGGTTTTCATTTTCGATCAACCTGCAACGTCACTGTCAGCCACTCAGGAGCCCGACATTACTCAGGATTCGGTTGCGGATACGGATATGGACTTTGGAACTTCGCTCGACTATCAAGGCGATCAGGACGAACAATCTCAATGGACGCAGACTCAGGAGAAGCAAAACAAGATTCATCAAAGCCAGGATTGCAATAAGTCGACACCAGCAGTAGCTCGCACGCAGGCCTCGGCAGTTTCGCTCAGAGCGCACAAGCTTGTCCTTTGCCAATGGCCGTATTTCAAAGCCATGTTTGAAGGCGGATTCGCAGAGAGTGGACCAGGAGAGAAGCGGATCCCTATCAAGGATGTCAAACAGTCTGCGTTCCAGTTGATGCTCAAATTCTTGTATGTCGGAAAATTGCCAAGGGACATCAACTCAATGGTCGTGTGCGCCGATGAACTCGTGGACGAGAAAAAGTCATCGTTGGAAGACTTGTTTCTTGTGGGTCACCGATACGATGTCCAGGAGCTGTGCTCTCAGGTAGCGGAGAAAATTCTCTCGAGGCTTGATGCTTCCAACTGCATCCCTTTCTTGTATCGATCGGCGTACATGTTCCATGACCTGCGTGGACCAGTGATCAAAATCGTGGCCGAGAAATGTGGAGACCAGATCGCAAAGAGAAGTATCCGCGATTCGTACAAGGACCACCCGGACTTTGTTGATATCCTGGGTGAATTATTTGAGCAGCACCATGCGCTCCATGACAAGTAACCACTGAGTATTAAGGCAGCCCACTTGCAAATGAAATATAAAAGTAAATAAAAATAAAAATTCAAACAATAGAACCTTTGCATGTGGAGATGGCATTCCATCGGTCTTTTTCTTCATCCTGCTGCTGCTCTTCTTCTCTTTCTTTTTATTTCTTGATCTCATTTTGAATACAATCCACTCACTCATCTCACTTCGCGACGGAAAACTCGACACGTCTACTACCAGCCTGCAACAGCTTTACAGCCGCATAATTCCACAAAGGCAGCATTACAGACCATCCACCCGAAACTCGCTTTCAACTTTCGTTGGCCCTGGAAACCGGATAAGCTCTCCAAACCTACATACAGATGTTCTTATGAATGCTCTTCCGGCATCTTTACTTGTTCCATGGATGAGTACTCAAGAATGCACTCCTTCACACTCGATTTCAATATCGAACACAGCGCCCTAGCGTTCAGTTCGTCCATCACTGCGACATTCTACCTTTGCAAGGGAGGATACTCATCTCAAGGAAAGAGGGCCCGGGCATGGTGTTCATTATGTACTTGTGTTACTAAGACACATCGCGGATATGTCCAAGGTCCGAATGAGCTCTTAACCAAGTTTTTTTACCTTTCTCTTTACCATATCCACGTTGTCGTAACTGCCAATGTCAAGAAGCCGGATGTGCAGATCAAACAGGGCTGCGGTGAAGTCGTGTTCTTTCTTTTGTCCCTCAAATCCTGGGCCTCACTTCCACCAGCAAATGTCGTGATTCCAGCGTCATCCCTGGGCGACTGTATCCTGGAGAATTTATTGAAAGATAAACAGAGTTATGACGTGTTCTTTCTTTTTAAAAGTGTCAACGATGATCCCACGTCCGATGCTTAAGACAGCGACGATTCCTCAGTGACTTTGCGATCGAGAAATAGCATGGAGATGAGCCTCAGTAGACTCTCTGGACGGAAAACCGTTATCGGTGGCCACAAGTTGGCGCTTTCCAAATGGTCGCACTTCAAGAACAAGTTCGATAATCAAGGTGCTGGCGACAACACGATCAAAGTCGAGAATGTTCCACTGAGGACATTTCGGCTGCTTCTCCGATTCATGTACTCTGGGTAGCTGCGAGAAGATAAGAAGCCAAAGGATATGTACACCGAGGACACGTTGCCTGGCAGCGCGATTGTATCCTGGGAATTTCACTTCAAGGCGGCTTATGATGAATTCAAACTTGGCGAGTTGTGCAAGATGGCTCGCGACTACATCGTGGCCGATCTGAGTCCAGAGAGGACGATCCCGTTCTTGCATCGCAACCGCGTATCTGTATGATATGCTCCATCCGGTGGTGGAGTACGTGGCGACGTGGTGCGGTACGAATATTGCTAGCGAGAGTTACCGAGAGGAGTATGTGACAAGGAGCCTCAACTAACACAGTCTCCCCCAATGTGTTCTTGGTGGAAGGGTCAGCTTGTCTCCCAGGAACAGTGCACAAACCCTCTCACAGGCACAAACACACCTGAGGGAAAGGTACACGTGCAAGTATTGCTTTTGTGTATGCCCACAACCATCCTTGCCAGCTCCCAATCGTGCCCAACCTGGTTCAAATGGCCAGTTGGAATCCAAAACCTGCACACTTTCTCTTGGTTTGGTGGCAAAGTATGTTTTCTTTCCCACGTTAGTATTTCGATTTTGTGTGTTAAAGATCCTTGGTATCTATCACGCTGGAAGCAAATGAGGCTGCACGCACAACAGAAAATGTTTGGAAGCAAAACACCAAGCCGTGATTGTTCCATTCCTCCTTATTCCAAGCCAATCAATCAAGATAGCTCAAAGAACAAATTAAAAAATTTGAAAAAATTCGCCTTTTGAAGAGCAACAGATGGCTTTCGACATTCTTGGTGAACGAAAGGGGTGACATGAAGAGATATTGTTGTTTACTGACAATGGTGTTTCATACTATCACAGCCGTATGAGGAGGAGTGATGCTCATTCATGTCTGAAAAGAGAGAGAGAGAGAGAGAGAGAGAGAGATGAGGAAAAAAAAGAGAAAGAAAGGTCACCGTATCCGGTGCTCCTTCATGTTGGCTTGTACATTGGTGCGTTTCACCGCGATGTGATGGCATGCCAAAATATGATCCGTGCAGCCCAGGGCCACCTCACTCAGCAACAACAGCCACTCTACCTCCTGCCGACAGATGACAGTGGCAACCCCGTCTGGCTGCAGGACAATGAAGCCGGACTTCAGTAGCAGGATCCACCTCCAGCGGATGAGGCAAGATCCGACAACAAACTATGCAGCATTATCAAACTGCTTTTAAATGAGGGTAGTCTTTTTTTTTGGGTCTCGATATTTTTATTTCTTAAGGGTTAGATAAGTGTTATTCGCGTTGCATCTTTTGGCGTTATTGGACATAGTGGTGTAAAGAGCAGTCGAGGGTAGGAAGGTGTTTTCTAAAAAGACTTTGAGAAATGAGGGTAGTCGAGGTAAGTCCTCCACTTGATTTTGCCTTTTTTAAAAAAAAAAAGGAACTAACCCCCTTAATCTGTTTTCTTGAGTAAACTAAGGTTTCCCTCAAAATTAACGCGTTTGAAAAAAAAAAAAAAAAAAAAAAAAGTCCAAACTTTGTGACAATCCATCAGCATGTTCGCCAGCTACGAAAAGAACATGGATACAGAGCGGGAACAACTCACATTCACATGCCGGTGGCCCAAGGACTCCGCCAAGGAAGATGTGGTTCATTTCAACTTCAATTCAACCCTGGGATCGTTCCGTGTTTGCATCAGCGAGGAGGCATCTGACCCTGAACTCAGCATTACAGTCGAAAAGACGGACAACGATCGTTCTACCCTCCAGCGCTTCACAAAATGCTCCATTAGCTGTTCGCAAGGATCACGAACCATCCTTAGTCCATTTGTCTACCAATTCTTTGGTGATTACAGCCTTGGTATGGCATCCATCACCAACCTGGGAAATAAGTGAGTAGGAAGACCAATGCGTTGAACAGTGCTACTTATGCTTTTTTTGTTATAAATCGTGTGTTGTACAATTTAGAGGAGAATATTCCACTTTCGCTTCTCGAACCTCAGGACGACTTCTTCGAGCTTGACTTTTTCTTAACAACCGACGCATCCCCTCGACTTGTCAGGGAGCCTATCTATGAACACGCGTTGCTGGCAAAAGCCTTCAGCGACCCTTCAACATACGACATCTATTTCATGCCCTGTGAGAATAACTTTAACGTGGACTCGAACGGGTCCGAGGCATACATTGATCCGGCCCAGCCACTGGAGACGGAGAAGCCGGGATCTGAAAAACCTCAGGCATGTAAGGAGCGAGCTCAACCAACTAAGCCCGAAAAGTCAAAGTGGACCTTTTTCTTCATGCAAGCGGCATCCAGCACCACCACTACCGACTCTCTCAAGAGCTCAACTAAACAGACTGATGAATCGAAGGACATGGCAAGCAAGGAACAAATGAACAACGAGGAAACCGACAACAGTCGTGACCAAGAGGCAGTTGAGGACGCACCCAAAAAGATCGGCGCCCACAAGATGATCCTGTGGCAGTGGCCATACTTTCGCACGCTACTGGAGAGTGCCCCCGCTCATAAACCCTTTGGACCTGTGACGATCAGACTCAGAAGCACCGATGCCGACACGCTCAAGATCATGATCCGGTTCATGTACATTCAGATGTTGCCAACTCGACTGTCGACGTTCCAGGACGAGGAGGATGACGACACTACATGGACAAGCACATCCAACTGGGAAAAGGTGTTTATCGCAGCGGAAAGATTTAATGTGGACGAGCTTCAACGAATTGCGTGCTCAAAAGTTCTGGACGGCTTGAGCGAGGCTACCGCAATCCCCTTTCTTTTCAGGACGGCTTATCTCTACAGCGACTTCAGAGGAACCGTAGTCGAGTATGTGGCGCAGAACTTGCATCATGTTGTGACCAAGCGGCCCTTCCGGGATGCTTATGGCGATCACTCGGACTTTCGGGAGCTTCATGGCGAGATCTTTCAAGCATTTGCGGAAAACTCGGAGGGTCGGCGGCGCCGGATCGTCTGATGAATGAACGAAAGAAAAAAAAAAAAACATCCTGTTCTTCTGTACATATTGCATATCTTCATTTTCCCCCTCACTACTTGCATGTCTAATTTTGTTCACTTGGTTGAATAAAGCAGATTTGACGCGCAAAAAACCAGGAAGGCGGGGTTAATTTCACGTGCTCTCCTTTCTCGCATTGAGAACTCTTATTCTCTCCTTCGCTTTGATTTTCAATTTCGAGCGTCGGCCGGCCATCAACCACAACACACACCACATACACCACCGCAGCCATTATAACATGTTCCCAAACTATCACCAGGACCAAGTCGCTGGAAGGGGAAGGGAAACACTTTACTTCAACTGCCGATGGCTCAAGAAGACTGACCAGACCCACACGCAAATTCAATTGACTCCCAGTTGGGCAGTTTCAAAGTCCTCATCATGTGGTCCTTGACTCGCCAGAACAAGGTCGCCATCATGGCCAAGCAGGAAGAGAATGCCTAAACACTGCAGCGATTCACCTAAATGCACTACCGACAGTGCACACGGACGCCTGTACAACCCTTGGTATGCCGCGACCAAAAAAGAAATGCGTCGAGAAGGAAGGCTGGTATACATCGCAACCAACGGTGCTACTAATGCTTTTTCTTTTGTGTTTATGCATTTGATCAGTGCATTCGCCTCTCGTCTGTCAAGCATGTCAACGTGGTCTATGAGCTCGACTCTTGCCTCTCCACCGACCCACCCCCAAGAATAGTCAAGCCTCTCGAATAGGAACAGGCTTTTCTCGAAAAGCTCTACAGCGACGCCTTGACTCACGGTGTCTTCTTTGTCCTCAACAGCTGTGACTCAGGAATGAACATCAAATGACTAGAAGCAACAATTGAGCCAATGCTGTGGAACCCCAGTCATCAGCACCAGGGCAACTTCGATGGATTTTTTCTTCAAAATCAGCATGCTAGATTGGAAAGCTCGGAGCCGCGAGAGAACAAGAGACAGTTGGTCAAGGGCAGCATCAACGACAGGGAAACGGCGAGACAATGGTCTGTGCACAAAAGTCTGTTCTGTACCACTACGACTACTTTGATGCCCTTTTGGACAATGCGACTCTGCGAGGAGCCTCGGGACCTTTGAAGATTCGGCTCAAGGATCTCGACACGGATATACTGAAGCACCCTGTGCGACTCATGCACATCCGTCATCTGGCTGCCAAACTCTCGACCTTCCAGGACAAGGAGGCAAATGGCGACCTGGGAGAGCTTGTACATTGCTTCTGAGCAGTACACTATCCACAAGCTTAGGGACATGGCGCGAACCGCGTTGTTGAACGGATTGTATTCCCCCACGGCGATTCCATCTCTGTTCCGGATTGGATGCAAGCACCAGAAGTTGCGCGCCCCAACCTTGGAATAAATTGGAACTGAACTCTACTCGTTTGTGTAGAAGCGACCGGCGCTGCCAACATCCCGAGTTTCTGGATCTGTTATGACATTATGGAGGTGCACATAGGATGCTTACTCCGAATGCCGGCGGCGGAAAGGTTCGTAAGTTTGCGAGACGAAGGAAGAACGGATAGCTTGTGCTTTTTTTTCTTCATGAGTAGTGCTTTTTCAAGTGCTCTTTTTTTTTGCCGCCGCCGCCGCCGCCAGTCCGTTTGCCCAACGTTGTTTTTCAGTTGTATGGTTTTTTTTCCTGTAGTTCAATAAATGAAAGGTTTTCAACTATAGTTTTCGCCGACTGGCACACTGATGACGAGATCCATGGGCATGCCTTCCTTGTGCTTTTGTGGAGTACACAGACAAAGCGTAAGTGCTTGATGGGCGAGGGGCGAAGGTGAGGGCTGCCAAATTGACAGATCGGACGTCTTAAATTCTCGCGCACGATCAACGATATCGACTGTTCAAGAACTTCTTACTCATTTGAGTGCGTGTGCTTTTCTTCTCCTTCAATCTCACTCCTCTCTCCATTCCTCTCCATTCCTTCCCATTCCTTCGCTCCATTCATCCATCCATCAAGATCTGCGAAGGTAAGCACTTCCATCACGACATTACTCAAACGGAAGCGAATCCCTTCTCCTTGGCTTTGTTGAATATACCACTGGCCTCAAATGTGTTCTTCATTCTTCTCTATCACCCCTCCCTCCACTCAAAATTGCTTTTCTCCGGGCTACTTACACTCGCTGGTCCGTCTACATTTCATCGGCACTCCCAGCGTATTATCGCCAGGATGGGCCAGAGTGACCTCACCTTTAGCTTCAATAGCAGCACTGGAGAGGATCGTTTGAAATGCAGTCTGAGCTTAGAAGACGAAACCGAGACTTCTATCGCATACAGCTTCTATTCAGGATGGAGACGATTCCAGATCCGTCTCGAAGAATGCGGCAACAGCTACATTGCCTCGTTTAGGGTTATGAAGGCCTGCCATGAAATTGTCAAGTACGCCGCCTAAGACTTGTTAACATCAACAATCACAGGGAATCACCTCCGTCTTGCTTCTCGCTGATGTTTATCTAACAGTTTGGGCTCTCATTTGTTTTTTTCTGCGAATGGTATCTAGTGGCAACCATTCCAATCGACCATCCTGTGTTTGAGGACGGCGAAGTTTCTCTCGATTTCGTCCTGTTAAGCAAGGAATTTTCGATCGCGCATATTGTCCCTGGCCTTACTCTCGCCGAGACTATATTGGAACAAATCTACAACGACCAGGCACATAAGGACATCTTTTTCGCCTTCGATGGATCATCGAGCAACATCGGTCATGGACACTCTTTAGACACAGGAGCCATCACCTCCATGGATGCCGGGACATCGGACGGTGATCCTCGAAAGTAGAGCAAGGTCACAGGCAAGAAAGACGAGGGCGGGTATCACAAGAGACAAATCGCAAACAGAACGCCAGATTCAAGACCCTCTACAGTGGGAGCCCATAGGTTCATTCTCTGCCAGTGGCCGCACTTCAAGGCGAAGTTGGAGGGAGATTCACAGCGAATGGCCCGGGAGAGAAGCGATTCCTCATCAAGAATGTCAACCAATCGGCGTCGAGGCTATACTCAAGTCCATGCACGTTGGAAGATTGCCACAGGATGTTGACACTATAGTTGTTTGTACCGACAAACTCGAGGACGAGAAGGAAGCGTCGCTGAAGGACTTGTTTCTCGTAGGTCATCGGTACAACGTCCCGCAACTCTACAACGAGGTGGCGTCGCTCATTCTCCAGAAGTTGGATGCTTTCAACTGCATCGCCTTCCTGTTTCGGTCAGCCTACATGTTCAACGAGTTGCGCGAGCCAGTGATCGAGATCGTGGCCAAGACACGCAGGAATCAGATTGTCAAGAGGGCAATCGCAATCTGTACCGAGACCACGCTGAGTATAGCGATATTATGGGCGAACTGTTCGAAGCATACCATTAGTATTTTAGAATTCATTAAATCCGTCAAATGGGTGGCTTGGCTCATTGATGTCACCTGAAATAAAAAAAGTATGCTTCCCTTCTCTCATTTATCCTCCACGCAGTTTCTCCTCTCCTCTCTCATTTCCATTGGGCCACAACTTCACTGCAACTCATATGATTGAGTCTATCGAGAACACCATGGATGTCGACATAGTGCCAGCTGTCTACTCTGTCGATGATGCGGATGAGGTATCCATGCTGTGCTTAGCGTTTCTGATCGCTAAACGATATACGTCGTTTTCGTATGAACCAATTGTACGAAACGAAAGGCTTCGTATCAGTTTCGGCTTTGCTTAAAACCCGAAACGATTACACGAACAGGAACGCTACCATAAGCGGTATACGAAAACCGAACCGAAACGAACCGAAAATTTCGTTTTTCGCATGAACAGTTTACACGAAACGAAAAGTTCCGTATCGGTTTCGAATATACGAACAGAGACGCTAAGCCCATGTACGATATTTCAATGGTCTTAGTTTCCTAAATACAGCTATAGCCCTTAAATTACGTACATGTCGACCTTTTATATGATAGAGCGCACTGCCTAAATACCAACGACGCTACCTAAAACTCTAACGAAGCAAGGATTGAAAAAGCAGGCATCGGTGGATGTTTGCATGGAGTTGACACGGGTGCGATTACATTGGGTTGACACTGCGATTTGCACTGTCTAGAAACGGACAATTTTGCATGGCGTTCATAGGGTTGACACGGAAGATGTAGTGGCTTGTAATAATCTGGAACAATATTTAGTCGCATGGTTATTTAATACAGAAGATATTCTAAATGTAGTTATTAATGATCTTTATTTCTTTACTAAAATTCTCGTCTTCGAGGCGCATGTCCGTCAAATTCTTGTCTTCGAGACACGCGACATTCTGACACATGTACAAGTGTAAGTAACCGCAATTTTAGAGCACGACTTAACAACGCGAGAGAGAAGGGGAAAAAAAAGAGAAAAAAAAGAAGAGAAAGAGAGATGTTGTTTTTACGAACAAATCTACAGAACAATGGGCTTAATCTCAGCAGATCGTAGCAACAAGGCAACTCTACTGCTTACAATACCCCGTTCAATTAAAGACGTCTGCAATGGATTTATCACTTCCAGTATTTGAAATTAACATTAGCAGGAGCCTCATCAAACCTTTCCGTCTGACAAGACCACCCCACGTAGTATGATCCAGAGACCGAAGTCCTATTCGTATTCAACTAAAAATCGGAAAAGGCGGTAATCGTCGCGTTCGCAGTTCAAATTCCTATGCTCATCGAGCTACATTTCTAGCAT
>KN042416.1:397811-445295 GCA_000739165.1 Podila verticillata NRRL 6337 | reverse complement strand
ACTAGACTGGACTACATAAAACAGCTATTGAAATATGTGAATATGAGTGACAAGATGGAGATAATCCGATATTTGCTGGGCGGAAGCGGGGAGTGTGGGTACGGGACCGTAGCCACTGGGGCGGCGTGTTTACGCTGCTGGCTACGAGGGTTCGGAAAGCTTCTTTTCGTAGAAGCTCGGCGCGAGATGGATCGCGCGGATAGAGATCATAGTTCAGTGAAGGTTCGTCGCGTGCGCTGGGAAAGCGGGCATGAATTTAGCGGTCACAAATAATTTGGAGACAAAAACAAGCTTTGCTCTTTTATCATGTAATCTCTGCTCAATCCGGTCTACGAATGCTAATTCGTGACATCATCATCACTTTACTCGTCATCATCCCCGTCACGGTCACGTTTTTCGGCCTTATGACTAAGATGCTCCGGACACATCCCCTCGATTTACCTGAGATTCGCTCAAGAATAGCCAGCAGTCTGGGCCTCAACGACCTTGCGACCTGTGCGCGTGTGAGTCAGGATTGGAACGACTCATTTACACCGCCACTCTATAAGTCTGTCGTGTTGTCAAAACATGGCTTCAGCATGGAATCTCTCGAGAGAAATAAGCAGTTTATACAACGCCTGAAGATTCTGAGCTCTGCCTATAAAAAACTATCATCGACATCTACACGAGACAAATTTATTTTAAGCGTCATGGCCAACTCGACTCTAGCTATTTTGGACTTGGAGAACATCTCGATCGGAGAGAGCGGAGCTCAGGCGCTGTCTGAGGCACTCAAGACCAACTCGACTCTAACCACTTTGATTCTGTATGAGAACTCGATCGGACCCAACGGAGCTAAGGCGCTGTCTGAGGCACTCAAGATCAACTCGACTCTAACCACATTGGACTTGCGGGAGAACTCGATCGGAGAGAACACAGCTCAGGCGCTGTCTGAGGCACTCAAGACCAACTCGACTCTAACCACTTTATACTTATCGAGCAACGCGATCGGAGATAACGGAGCTCAGGTGCTGTCTGAGGCACTCAAGACCAACTCGACCCTAACCACATTGGACTTGGGGGGGAACTCGATCGGAGAGAACGAAGCTCAGGCGCTATCTGAGGCACTCAAGACCAACTCGACTCTAACCACTTTATACTTGTCGAACAACTCGATCGGAGAGAACGAAGCTCAGGCGCTATCTGAGGCACTCAAAACCAACTCGACTCTAACCACTTTATACTTGTCGAACAACTCGATCGGAGACAACGGAGCTCAGGCGCTGTCTGAGGCACTCAAGACCAACTCGACTCTAACCACTTTGGACTTGAGATACAACTCGATCGGAGACAGCGGAGCTCAGGCGCTGTCTGTGGCACTCAAGACCAACTCGACTATGACCACTTTGGATTTGCAGCACAACTCGATCGGATTCAACGGAGCTAAGCTCTCCTCCGTTGCTATTAAATTCTAAAGTAATAGTAGAATAGTAGAATAGTAGAAAGTAGAGAGCCATATTTGAGTTTGTTTCAAATATATTCAGCTACGATAGATGCAAATATGCCCCTTAAATATAAAAAAGACCACGTATCAGCGCAGAGCCACTAACATTTTTTTTTTTTTTTTTTTTTTTTGGTCTCGATATTTTTTATTTCTTAAGGGTTAAATAAGCGTTATTTGCATTGTATCTTGCGGCGCTATTGGACATGATGTTATAAAGAGCAGACGAGGGTAGGAAAGTGTTTTCTAAAAAGACTTTGAGGAAGTAAGACCAGATCCCATAGAGGCCACTAGCCATAAGTTGGTGAGCTTTGATCGAGTGTTTCTTCTGGATAAGTGTTTGGAGGCCAGGGCACGATGGCTTGAGGAGGTTTTCCAGTTCTAGATCTGTCCAGTCGACTTTGTCTGTGTAGTTGTGCAGTAAATCCGTCCATGCTTCTCTCTTTGTGGGGCAGTGGAAAATATAGTGGTATAGGTCCTCTTGTGGAGCGTGGCAGTCTGGGCATTCTGGGGATGGAGCTGTGTGCCATTTCTCAAACCGGAAGGCGGCCGTGGGAATCGCATGGTGAATAGTACGCCACCATAGGTTCCTACTCGAAGCCTGGATATTTGCCTTCCAAAGAGCCACTAACATGTACACATACACCATATGCAAGCACAGGACAGAATATACGAGCCCCTAAAGTAAAGTTTATTAATAAATCTTGACAAGTAAAAAAAGCATCGACAACACGACCTAGGAGAGAAAGAGCCGACATCGAAGGATCAAAAGCAACGTCGCTATGAACGCTTGGCTTCCATAAGCTAGTTATTGAACAGAGTTCTTGTTTACAGCACCATCCCAAGGGTTCGCAATACCAGCTTGTTGTAATCCATTTTTATTGGATGATAGAACGTTTGCACAACGGACTGAAATTAGATCACCAGAGGAACACTAAAAGGAAATAAAAGTATTTACAAGGGACTATCTCGGAGGTGGTGGCAGTATTCCTCCTCCCCCAAAGAGATAAGTGGCCATCTGAGACCCTGCCGCTGGTCTCCCTGCCGCAAACATATTCAGGTTATTTTGGTCGAGGTATTGCCTGTTCATCGCATGTTCTGCTATTTCCCGGTCGAGGTAATGCATGTTCAACAAATGTCCTGAGTTTTTCAGGTCGATGTACAACTTGCCATCATACTTGTTCCTAGCCAACGGGTGGTACGCCAAGACCCCCGACCGTGCGAAAAAGTCACGCTCATTTGCAAAGTGCTCAATGCGTTTAAGGACGTGGCCACCATGCATGTGGTTTGCAGCAGACCCAAACGTATACACTTCCAACTTCTTCAGGAGACCTTCTCCTAGGGTAGCGAGAAGGCGATCAACGACCATACTGGCGATGATGCCACCCTGTGGTACATCGGATAGAAGATGAACATCATGGACAATAAAATCCAAAGTTCTGCACAAACCTTCTTTCGAATGCAGATTAATACGCACCTGCGAATGAGCAATAAGCACCACTCTCTTGTTTTTCTTGTCAAGGAGCTCGTTCTTGGTGGCGGCATAAAGATCCCTGACGTCGTCTGTGGTGTATCCGAAATCCCTTTGGATAATGCATTCCAACAAATCGAACACTGGGCCGAACGTGCGATTATGAATCCCAACAATCTTGCGACCAAACAGCTTCGCCAGAAGTTCGCAATTTAGTTCCAGCCACCCTCGATCGGTAATAACTCCATTGACGAACAACCAGCTCTCGCCGTTAAACTCGGAACCATGGGTACTTGTATAGCGGTTGCTTCTTGTCAGCACGAACCAGGCGATCATTACGAGAAGAGTGGCAAACACGCCAAGAGCAAATCCCTGGGGAGGAAAGAACGCAAAGGAACCGACGAAGAGGACGATGCCCAAAAGTGCAAAGAGTACAAATGCGTAAAAGAAGAGGAAAACCTGCCGGGATATGCTGACGATGTTGCTGCCACTCAAGAGGTAGAGTTCGTGATTGGGGTTGTGGGTAAAGATTGAGAAGGGCAAAACAATCAATGGGAGGAAGAGTGCATTCTGGATTAAAAGGGCGGCATCGTGGATTGCTAGATGCACTGGAGAATCGGTGTCGGGAAGGGCGGAAGGGTCCTGGGCACCGAAGGGGTTTTGCCAGAACATGGCGATATGTCTTATGTTTTCGATAAAATGCATTTTGGCAATTTTGATGGAGGGAGAGCAGTCTGGACTTAATTTATAAGCGCACGGCACGTATGAGCAGCAGCCATTGTAGCCAGCCTGATAAAAAGTCATGCATTCGTTTTCAAGGTATTTCCTCCCTACCCCAGAGAGTATTGCCACGAGACACCAGTTGCCAGTGGCGCATGATTGTCATATCATTAATTTCTCTACAACTCTAATAATTCCCGGCAGCTTAATCCTTGTGATACTTGGTCTAGATGTCCTTTTGGGTCCCTGCGTTGTTGACAGAGTATATAAAAATGCGAGGTGAGACTGACTTGAGCTTTTTTTTTCAGGTTTCGGAGCACCTAGTCGCAGAGTAGATTTACGTGCATGTCTAGGCTTAATGTTTGAACCCAGGTAGTGACAAGGATGCTAAACCTCCTTGGCAAAAATTTGAATGGGCGACAGTTTGAAGCGACGGACCCGTTTTCAGATGGTCGAATCATGTCATTGGATAGAATTCCTCTCCGGGATCTAGACTCGACTCACTGGCATATGCTGGGCTGCGCTTCTTTGATTGAAGTTTGTGCATTTCTCTTGCTCAGAGGCTGAGATAGCGAAGTGACGCACTTAATTGTTTTGGAACGCAACCAACTTTAATTCACCCCAGAAAGTATGCACGTCTAGCCGCTGACGAATTAAGCGAAGTCAGGGACTGGCGTTAAACCCTGATTGGCTTTGTATACTCGCATTCTGGGACTGGCGTTAAGTTGGCCAATCATATGAAGACAAAAATTCTCGATCCGGACTAGAACAAAAAAAAGGGACTTGAATAAGAAATTTAAATGTGAGTTCTGTCCAATAAACAACAAGTGAGGTGGCGCAATTTTAGATTTCTTATGCGCTACGCGTTATTGATGCTTGGTCCGTGCAAGGTGTCTCAGTAGAGGAAATTTGTAGTTTCGTTCACATAGACTATGCTAGGATCCACCTCTCATGCAGCCAATCAGGTTTAATACCAGTCCAAACGTCGCTTAACTAAACGCGTCACGTCGCAATGCAGCTCCATCCATTTGTCAAAGCGCCGCCGTACACTTTCTGTACATACTTGACAGCCAGTGGCAGTCTTCTTTTTTTTTTTTTTTTTTTTTTTTTTTTTTTTTTTGGTTATTTAAGAGCGGTGATCAACGTTTATTTCCAACAACAACTCACTCACGCAAATGCCAGCTGTCCCCCCAATCGTTCCACTGGCCGGCTTCACCAAAATATTCGTGCGAGGCGGGCCTGATTACCAGAATCACTGCTATCAATATGCCTCAAGTTCCTATCCTGTGGGTCTCATCCAACCAAAGTACATCATCTATCCCAATGGCGACAGCGAAGTAACCAAAGCCATAAAATACGCAAAGGATAACAACCTTGCCATGGCTGTTCGCACGGGCGGTCATCAATACTGCGGCGCATCGTCCACAAGTGGAGACAACATCCAACTCGACCTGTCCAACACGTACCTCGACTTCGCATGGGAAGACGACGATAAAACCTTGGTGACCGTAGGCATCAGCTACTCACTGCGCACGTTCCATGATATGCTCGCGAAAGAAGACAGGTTCGTGCCACATGGTCAATGCAGTGATGTTCATCTCGGCGGGCATGTCCAAACCGGCGGTTACGGTCAGCTGGGACGAAGTTTCGGGCTTCTTGCCGATCACGTCCAAAAGATCCGAATCATTAACGCTGATGGTGAAGTGCAAGAGATTCGGCGCGCGATTGTGAAAGACAAGGATGGCCAATCGAAAGAGATACACTCGAACGAGGAAGAGAAGGACCTATTCTTTGCTGTCTTGGGCGGAAGTCCTGGAAACTTTGGGGTCTTGACCGACGTCACCCTTAGAGTTCATCGCGACGAAGATCACCCAAACTCGCGCGGCCTGAGGATCTTTTATCCCTATGATCGCAATCGTCTCAAGAGACTATTGGATGTCATGGTGCAAAAGGCCAATGACAAGTCGACCCCGGGCGATTACGACTACTGCGTGACGGTGCTGAGCGGCGGCTCTATGTTCCCTCTCTCGTTGTCACCCATTTCTAAGGAGCAGATCCTCAAGGAATATCCCAACATTGAAGGTCCGGATGACTTCCTTTATTGGCCACCAATGATCCTCGTTTATGCGCAATGGGCCAATCTTGGCGGGAAAAATCAACCTTACGACAACAAATACTTTGACGAGATCAAGCAAGCTGGAGATTTACCTTTGATCCTGAACGGGCTCGAGCAACTTCTGGGCAACAAAGTCGATGGCAACCAACACATTCCGCTATCTGAGTTAACTGGTGACTGGATATTCCGGAATGTACGCGAGTTCGAGAAGCCTTATGTCAAGCGCGTATACATGTCCAACTCCCAGCCGCTGCAGGATGGCTGGACAGAATATGTTTGTAATCACATTAACGAAATCCAAGCGGATAAGACAAACGGATGCTACTTGTCGGTGCAGATACAGCACTTTGGCGGCGACAACTCAGAGGTCTTCCTAAACAATGATGGAAGCACCGCTATCAGCTGGAGGGACGCGAACATCTGTTGCGTCTTGGACATTTTTTATGATGAGGAAAACTCCCGTGCTCAAAACACCGCAATCGCGTGGCAATGCGAAAACGACGCCAGCGTAGGTTATCAGGGCGCTATTTTTTGCCCAGAGGACCGCCGTATACTCTGGGGTTCGCACGATCTGGACTTGAATCAGGAGCATGCTCACTATTTTGACAACGCTGTCCCCGTCTCCGGGCAAACAAAGTACGAGCGGCTGTGTAAGATAAAGGCGAGAGTCGATCCCAAGGGTGTCTTCACTCCAAACAAGTTCTGTGTCCAAGCGCCGCCAGTTACAGCGGTTATCCATGATCGCAAAGAGGCCGCACAAGCGCCGCCAGTTAAAGCGGTTATCAATGATCGCAAAATGGCGGCCTCATTGCGATCAAGCCGAAGAAAGCACGGGGCATAACTGGAGCAAGAAGCCTACGGTAGGTTCTTGAAGCATAAGAGTGGTTCGCCAATTTGACGCAGGGCGTGCGTTTTCGTTTTCCTTACTTAACCTTGCCTCGTTTTCTGTTTAGTTCTCTACAGTATCGATCTTAGGCTACTACTTGTACATATCGCCAAGCATCGACAGTACTGAAATCAACTATCGACAGTAATGAAATAAACTGAAATGAACTATTTTTTAAGTAATAGCACCTGTCCAAGTGGTCGTGACGACACTATCGGTTTCAAGTGACCGTTGTGGTGTTGCTAAATAAAAATAACCTAGAGTCAGCTCTAGCTGGAAGGGATGGTAAAATACCAGAAAGAACAAGGCTCGCTGCTTACAATGGATACGGACTTTGGTCTCTGGGCCAAAAGGGACAGACACAACGGCGTTGTAGGGTCAGATACAGTCTGGGAGGAGATTGGACCCAACAGAACGAACGCAGGGCGAGCAAAAGGATCAACGCAAGCAAGAAAGAACTGAATGAACACCAAAGTAACTTACAAGAGAGCAGGCAGGTCCTAACTTAGGTCCTAACTTTGGTCCAAACAGGGGAACAACAGACTAACTAGAGACAGACTGCAAGACTTTTACTAAAACAACAACATAAAAGGGGGGATGGGATCTAGTCAGCAGAGCGTGGCAAAAAAGGACCCTTGTCTGGGGAAAGGGAACAAGGTCTCCTAACTGAGGGTTCAGAGAAGATTCGGTGGGTTGGGTTCCCCAAGCGCCAGTGAAGGCCTCAGGGGAGGGTTGCCAAGATCGTGACAAGCCCACTCAGAAGAAAAGGATCATCGTTTATACCTCGTAGATCAGCTTAGCCAAACGGAACGAAGAGAATGATTGTCGTGCCCACCGTTCAGCAGCACTACTCTGCACACTAGACCAATGCATATACAAGTACGAGTGAAATACCGTACATATACATGTAGATAGAATACTGTGACGTAGTTGAGCAGCTTGCATTGGGCTGTATTAATTTCTCAACCATGCGCAGCCCAAGTAAGTCCTACTTCTCTTCTCGATTACTCAACTCAGGCACAACAATGATAAACCGAGGGGAGCGTTCAGGAGCGACACTCGGCGGAAATATGCGATTGCGCCGGCGGACCAAAAGATATCGACAGGCGGTTTCTTGGAGCTTGTCAAAGTTGGACAGGGATTTCTGCGGAGAGTTCAACAGTTCGAAAAGGTTGAAAAGGTCGAGAATTGATCGAGATACGTCGGATATACGAAGGGACGTTATCGTTACTGAGAGTACAAGACGGTTCTGGAGAACACAAGGGTCTGGATGTATCAAATGGCAGTAGACTAAGGGAATCAAATATTGCGTTGACGGCCAGAAGCACAGAAGTGAATTTTTTTCAACAGCCTGGGGGGAGGGGGGAGGGGGGGGGAGAGAAATAGCAGCAATGGCCTCTAAATAGAACCCAAAATGCCACTGAATAGAGGCCAAAATGACGCCGAATAGAAGCCACAGCTTTTGATTTTGGACGGCCTGCATAAAAGCAAATGTCGCTCCTTAACAGACATTGTGTAACAAGCATCGTGCCTATGTTGCTCAAGAGGTGCAGAAGTTGGGCTTTAAACTGAAAAGCCTCAGTCCTTGGCAGAAAGAGATGAAGCAGTTAGGATGCGAAAATTGTGTTATACTCGCTCAACCGCCCCTCAGCTTCTGGAATCTCTGCTTGCAAACAGTTAACACGAGTCTTTCTTTTCGAGATACCCAACCAAGGCTTGTCCGCATTGGTAGTATAAAGTTTGGCGTGGAGGACGCCATCGTTGAATGACTCTCGCTGGAACTCATTCACTTTAAAGTCCGAAAGGTCGTGTTGACGAAGGCGTAGAAGATCCGTGCTGACTGCAACTGGCAATGAATGAGGTCTCTTGAGATCGCCATAAAGTATCTCCTTCTTTCCGTATTTGGCTTACACAATCTGGCTGACGAAAGTGGTCTCCCTGCTGAGGTTTGTTTTCCTTAGGGCCAAGGTCAATATCACCGTTGTTCACTTAGGCTCTTACTAAAAACACTCCCATTTTTTTCTCCTATAGACACCACCATAATCGTCAAGCGATCCATCGAATAGAACCAACCCG
This sequence comes from Podila verticillata NRRL 6337, assembly GCA_000739165.1. Taxonomy (NCBI): domain Eukaryota; kingdom Fungi; phylum Mortierellomycota; class Mortierellomycetes; order Mortierellales; family Mortierellaceae; genus Podila; species Podila verticillata. Next base: position 436,546 of record KN042416.1, on the reverse strand, counting down.
TAATTGTCGTGTGCATGAACCACCGCCTCAACTCATTTTGTTTTCTTAGCTTCCAAGGAGTTGGAACAAGATATGCAAGAACATGTTGCCTTTTCCTCTGAACCGGTCTCCGAATACAATCAATCGATCTTTAATTGGGGTCTCAAGGATTAAAAACTCGCCTTTGAATGGGTTTGGGAAGACATTCATGCCTTTGGAGGTCAACCCAGGAACGTCACGGCTTTTAGGGAATCCGCAGGATCGATCTCGATTCATCACCTTATGCTCTGCCCTGCTCATTTCGGCATCTTTGATCGAGCCATCATGCATTCCGGGACCCGGGCCACTTTGCCCGCAGCACATGTCTTGACCGATGGTCAGTCGATTTTTGAAGGAGTTTTGAAGAAATTGAACATCCCTATGGATCTAGACGGACCCGAGAAGATGAGGCGATTGCGAGCTATTCCTTCTGACACGTTCGTTAGCCGTCGCTGGCAGGGATCACACCGCGTTGTCCGGATTCCAACTTTGTTATGATCCTAACCACAAAAACACTACCCTCCCCTCCAAGGTACCAATTCAGGTCCTATGTCAGGATCCCAACGCATACGATCTCACTCTTCAGTCGGTGTTTATTGGCGTCAACAAGGATGAAGGGACAGCCTTTGCAACTTCGATCCAATGGCCTTGCAACTTGAGAACTTCACCTGATTTTCTTCAAAAGTTTGTCCCTTTGCCGAAGCTCACCTCTTTGTTTGAATCCGAATTTCAAAAGATGCTACCACCCGAGACCGACCCGGATGTATTTCAGATTCTCGCCAAGTACATGGGAGAGAATTTGACATAGTACCCAACTTATAAAGCATGTGAAGCTCTCTTGATCTTGCAAGACCAGAAACCGAATCAATTCCACGTGAACCGATATTATTTCGATACCGAGATTCAAATGATGAACGAATTTATCCCGGGGATGGGAGCGCTTCATGTGGCCAAGATTCCCTATGTCTTTCAATCTCCTGCACTCGAGACAGTCTTGACCGTGGAAGAGTTAGATTTAAGTCGAGAGATGCAAGATCTTTGGATCACCTTCGCTCACTAGATGCCCTTGTTGGTGGAGGGACGGATCGCCAATGCCAATGAGGCCATTATCTTACAAAAAATCATCAAATCCAGTTTGGAGCAGGGGTTCGGTTGAGTAAGGATGCCTTGGCGTCCTGACCCAAGACCGGAGAACGCGCGTTACAAAATTGACAGGCGCATTTGCTCCGGCGCGAAATTAAGTGAGGTAAGAATATATTCATATTTGTTCTCGCCTCGACTCAGAAAATAAACATTCATCTTGCACACCTTTCATTTTCTGTTCTCGTGTGCACACACTTCGAGAGATGAGAGGAAAGCAGAATAGCGAACAACAACAACAACAACAACAACAACAACAACAACAACAACAACAACAACACAACAACAACAACAACAACAACAATAACAACTACAACAACATAGGCATATAGAAATTTGGTCCAGTGGACTTTGTATAAAGGAATAGGTATTAATATTTTCATCGAAAAAGATAGTCTTACTCCCGGAGTGAAGTGCCCAATATCACGGCAGGCGTAAGAAGAATGCGAACAATATCCTTCTAAATAGAATGGATAAGTTGAGGGAGGGCGAAAGATGCTAATCTGAGGCATCGTGAAAGAAGTCTGAGATTGCTTTCAATGCTTTCTTTTTTTTTTTTTTTTTTGCCACCTTGTCAATGTTGGATCGGCATACTCTGTGAGTTTGTTGTACCTCTGTGTGCGTTGTGATTGCTCCGCGAACTTTGGGCTGTTGCAGATGTAAGTATAGCCCTTCTTAGCTCCTCATGGGTAAAAGGCTCAAACTGAATGAAATCCAGAGAATAGGGTGAGGGTTGAAACACGCGAATGTGTATTTTAGTAGAGAATCGAAGATTAGTAAATGGATTGTTTTTAAAACAAATAGGGATCAACACAAAGGCACCACTGCAACCTCTACAGATCGGCGATCAATAGTCAATTAAAGAATTTGAGTTCGTTCAATTAAGGAGGGTGTGCCCAAATTTCAATTGAAATTGTACACGAGCACAAAGCAATGCACGGCATATGGACATTTGGCGAAGTCAGACGTTGTCATTTGAGTGCATGAACACAAGCACATAGGACTATAAATCGTCCTAGACATCAGACGAGGAGAAACGGGAAGAGCTTTTTTATCCCCATTGGTAGCCTCTGGCCCGAGAGGCAAGTGCATCATGCAAAAATGGTCTGACCTTGGGCGTCTAACAGCTGTTTCTTCTTTCTTTCCTTTTTCCTCTTTCCTCATTTTCTTTCCCCTTAGGAAGCGCGTGCAGACCATGTAATTGATTGGAAACCATGGCTCGTCTATTTTTGGTAAAAAGGACAGGTAGCCAGGAGCCGATCTGGCAGTGAAAAACAAGAAGCCCGATGGACATCCTTAAGGCACGCTTTGTCCGTGTGACATAACCTCGTTTTCTTATCTTCTGTAAAGCAAACAAGGCCACAACGTAATTATGTTTGCCATGCGGACAAAAATAAAAGACGAAGCCGTAAATATGCAGAATCATTGGAGAATGAGCGCATAGCCTTCGAGTTTCCTTTTTACTCGAGGATATGTTTTGCAAGTCGTACAATAAAAACCGTTACTTTTCCTACTATCTTTCTTTGCTCGATCAGAGAGGAAGGTGAACTGACAGTATAGACGAGCCTGTGGTACTGTCAACAAGAGGAGCATAGTAATATTTTTTGCGAGCAGAGAGCAGGTCGTCCAGACGACATTGAGGGATGCGGATGAAAATAAAGTTGTAATTCGACTTAGTAGCCAAGGAGTCAAGGAATAAAGACCAAAGACATGCACAACGGAAAGGGCACATTACACAATCTCCTTGTCTCTCCTCACGCAGTCTTAGCCATTTCTGATCGCTAGTACTTCTGCCAAAATTTTCATTTGAGCAGCGCAAAGGGTAGAGAGGAGAAAAGGTAAAACTGCGATTCTTTTATTATCCTACCAGATATCCGAAATTGCTACCCGATACCGCATGTCGATCAGCTCTACAACCTCCGCATGATCCCCGGAATAAACCCCCCTCGCCACTGAAGCCTCGAACTGAGCCAGATTCACTGAAGGTTCACTTGCCTTGGCAATCATGTCCGTGGCTTGCTTGTTCATTTGCCGGAGGACATCAATCTCTTGAAGTAGACGCGCATTGTTCTCTGTAAACTCCTTCAACTCTTGAATCGCCCCTGGATGATCGCGTTGTGCAGCAGTGAGCTTTTCTTGTGCGTCCATAATATTTGCCTTAAACCTTTCGGCAAAAGTCGTGTAGAACTTGGCATGCAGCACTCCTTTCTTGTATGCTTTCCGTTTAAAGTCAATCTCCCAGAACTTTTCACCTTCTCCACCTCTAGTGCGTTTGATATAGATATGCTCCTGGACAATAGTCACTCGATGGATAGGGTAGACTTGCGAGGGAAACGACACGGTGTGGCGGCGGTCCAAGTCAACGAGTCTCCAAGGCTCGTTAAAGTCAAGCTCATCAATGAAAATATAATCTGTCGTGTCATGGATCTTGATGTAGTCCGACATTTCTGATTCGGTTGCCAGGATCATATTCAGCTTCGTGTCAAGCTGGATGATCCTATCCAAGACAGCGCTCTGCTCAACATCCTTGGTCTTGAGGGTTTCGATTCTGGCAGTCAAGATAGCGTTGTACTTGTTGATGATGATCCTGTCAATGGCCTTCATCTTTGGCGTCTTGCGGACAGTCTCAGTACTGATCGACACTGGCAAGTTTGATTTCGCCTTCATGAGGATCTCTCGGATTGTGTTCTGGGTGATGCATCTCCGGATCGGCTTGGTCGTCTCAAAGTTGCAGTCAATCACAAAGTGCTTGCAGCTCGTCCGGCCCATGATTTCGTGCAGCTTCTTCATGCGCTCGTCCATGCCGGCGAGCTTGTCCTTTCGAAGAGGATGAAAGTTGACATAATCGAACTTGGTATGCACAAACGCAATGATGCCTTGGAACTCGGGAAACACATCCATGTAGCACTCGAGAGAAGATTGAAAACCAGGCGTGAAGGCAGAGCCTCCAACAATGACGAGAACGAGATGGATGCTACCGGCTGTCTTAAGACTCTTAATGATGGAAGCAATGTGAATTTCATCTTCACCATTGGTGTCGTCCAGGCCAGGAGTGTCAAAGAGATGGATGTGATGCATCTCCTGCTCCTTGGGGTCATTAAGTCGATGAAGTTTCTTCTTCTTGCGATCGTCGAGTTCACTTTCATAGTCCTCCCAGTCGCTCTTGTTCTCGTCCAAAATCGCATCGACGTTGACAGCAGTAGGCTCAACCCCAGATAAGGAAGAAGCTTCTAGGCGGACCTCGTGCACGGGATACCGGGTATTGACGCAAGATCGGTGTACAACCTTGGTCTTTGAAGTATTGCCACCGCCAATGGTATCCTTCTCAATGATATGACTTGGGTTGGCGTATTGTTTGACCGCTTGGACAAAAGTGCTCTTTCCGGCCTGGGTCTCGCCAAGGATGAGGATATTGAAGACGTTGGCGCCAGATCTTTTGCAAGGAGGGACGGATATGTTGGGAAGGCTGGTATTGTTGAAGTTATTGCCTACCGCTGCTGAAGTTGATGACAAGGATGAGGTGGGACTCGCACGATCGCGACCGTGGCTGCGGTCATGATTATCGCCTACCATTCCTGCTGCTGGTACTGTTAGCTCCGAAGACTTTTCCATCGCCCATATGTACTTCTCGATTATTGTCGGCCGCGAATGGCCATCCTTGGAGGTAGTAGCTACTCCAGGCTTTTTGTGTGAGGTTTGCATTCCTACTAGTTCATTCCCTGAGGAAATTTGGCCCAAGATGACCCGTTGCTGCTTTTGTTGTTGTTGCTGGGGCTGATGTTGTTCTTGTGAGTCAGCGTCCAGCTCCATTTTAGACGGAGCAAGAATTGCAGGACCAGCATTAGCTCCTGGAAGAAGAGGTTGAACTCGAGCTGGGAGAAGAGGAGGAAGGGATGTAGGGTCCTCAACAGAAGTAGCCATCATCGTAGAAGACAGAGGAAACGGTGGATACAATTGGGCGTTTCCCGATGCCCTCTGTGCCGTCATTGGAGCAGTTGATATCATCTGTGAGGCTGGTGGCAGCGGCGCGTACGGGGGCGGTGGCGGAGGCATGATTTCATTTAGACTCTCCGGGATCTTGGTCAGTTGACTGTCTCTGTTTTTTTCGGGCATTATGGTCGTCGTCTGATGATAATAATGGGCACCAATCGAATCCATGAGTGCTTCTGGGGTCGATTTGGTTCCGATGAAGGCACGGTAGAGGTTTTTACGGATTCGGGTCGACGCCGACAGTGTCCTCTCGGGCTCAATCCTGAGTCCTTTGCTCAGAGGCACAATGACATGATCGGGAGGAGCTTTATGAACGATGATCGTCAATGGATCCCGACTGTACAGCACGCGCAGAGGCATACGCCTTTTTATCATAGAGTATGGAAATAAATATCAACAGTTAATTCTTTGTTTGACGACTGAACAACCTCGGAAGATAAAACAAGCTCTTCCCTCATCCACCCATACTTACATTTCCTGGGAGTCGTTTTTTACAAAAGTAGTGACCTTTCCATTGTTGTCCTTGAGGTAAATGGCATTCTCGTGCAGATGCATGATGTCGGTCCAATAAACGACCAAGTCTCCAAAGGGATCCTTCTGAGTCTCGATCTTGATCGTATCCTGGTAAGTCTTGTGTGTATCGAATATCTTAAATTCTTGAGCTGGCAGTCTCGAGTCATATCCATTCGCGAGCGAGTCTGGCGGTATGATGGCGCTCCTGGAAGAGAGCATGGAGGAGGTTAGTTGGATGAAGGGTACGGATGGAGAGCGTTGTTAGGGAAGAAAGAAAGAAATGGCGTGGAAGAGCGGTTGCTAAAAAAATGGTGGATGAAAAGGGAGTATACAACACAGCGGGCAAAGAAGGCGTTGAAAGGCAAAGTAAAGGCAAAGAAGCACAACAAAGTTTGGAGGCTCATCGAGGCGAGAGAAAGTTGGTCACGAAGTTGAGAGCGATTGGACAGAGCACGCATGGGTTTGTATGATCAGGAAAAAAAAAGACTCAAAAACTGATTGGGGATGGCAAAGCAGAAGCCGCACAATTTAACTTTGCCATCGGTGAGTACAAAGAAAAAAGACAGCCCTCGCGCCATTGGCCGACAAAAAGATAACGTCGCCCATGGTTGCTTGTTCCTCTTTTATTCTTTGCCATTTTCCCACTCTCTTGCCCCTCTCCAACGACCCATCGCCACTCACACAGTTTCACATCCTCTCATTATGTCCGTCACTCAAACTAATACTACAACCTTTACTTCTGGCTCCACAACACCATCGGCTGCACAACACTTGCCACCAGCCCAACAGTTCCGAGTCGGCGAAGAGGGCATCCTTGTCCGAGTTGAGGCCCAATGGGACAAGAAATATCAACATTTCTGTTATTATGTCGACGAGTTAGAAAACCACCTGCGCGTCAAAGTCGATCGCATCAGGAGGGCCGAGGACGGTGTATACATAAACAGGTTACGGGACCATAACGGTGAGATGTATGACTTCAAAAGAGGAACCTTGAGGTTGCACATTGCCCTTGCTCAACTGATTCTTTTACATGACAGAGCGAGAAAATGACAAACATGCTCTGTTTCATTTTCTTCTTTTTTAGGTGTCTACCCCACCGATACGCGCCCACGCCAGGTATCCTGGAAGCTTACACCAACACAGGACCGCCGCCGGAGTCAAACGCCTACGAAGCTTCAGGAATCGTCAACCAATTCGACCGACTCCACATTCAGTACGACTCCGCCCGTCGAGCAATGAACCAAACTGACGCCACAGAGTATCTGGCGGCGATGTATCAGCAACATTTGACTCTGCTTCATTACAAGGATGACACCGCCAATAGAGTATTTGTCAAAATCCAAGAGCTTATGCTTTATCCCGTCCCGCGACGGTTCTTTGTCGTCCTTCAAAAAAGGCACAAGTTGTTTAAGCACTTACAGCTCCACCTTCTCTGTGAGTGTGGTGTCTACGACGATGAATTGGATCCTGCCCTGGAGGAGGAGAAAACCGCTCCCTCAGAGATCGATAGCGCCTTTGGTTCCGCAAACGATGACAATCCTACTGTCGGATATTTAACAAGGACGCATCTTTCCAATCATGGCGGTTACAAAGTCAAGGAACCAACAAAGTTGTGCGAAGACCTTGGGAGCCACCTCTTGCCGGTCCTTAAGTTTTTGCACTACAGTGCCATCTTTGCTGGAATAGTTGTCCCAGCGTTAGCCTCGATCAACGTCTCTGGATGGTTTACTACGGCCCAGTCCTTTATTAACTACAACAATCAGAGCTGGAGCGAACCCTGGCTCAAGACGATCAACTACGTCGCAGACCTTAGTAACGGTCACGTGTCTCTAAAAGAGGACGAGATCGAGTTGACAAAAGACGATATCCCAAAGGCGATCGATTACCCAGAGTACAGGCAATTTAAACTCCACCTAGAGAAACTGGACCCCAGCAAAGTCTACGCAAATCTGATTCCAATCTTTTGTAACCGGTCCGGCCGCCTGAAATACGTGTGCAAGGACCACGACGACGAAAAGTTGAAGGGCGAGGGCCTATTTGATCGTCTCTACACCCTCGGCAACGCCATTGTCCTGAATCGAGCCAAGGGAGAACTGAAGTTCAAGCTCGAGTCCGAAGAGATGACGGAGCGGTTTTACCGCTGCCTCCTTGCCTCTCCAGGGATCCGAAAAGTCAACATTGAGCTTGGGCCAAGTACAGGTGCGACTGAGCTCAAAACCTTGAGGGAAAAACTGACCGAAGCCAACATCGACAATATCGGTTGGAGTGGAATCAGTATCACGGCTCCGGGATCTTGGTATAAAGAGGCTTTGGAGCTCATGATCAACCAGCGGTGCCAATCCTTCACCTTGGACGGATTCAGGGATTTCTATTCGCATATCTCGGGCACCATGAAGTCGGGTACTACTCGACTCAAGACTTTGACTTTACTCTGCTACTTCCATATCGATCAGTGGGAAAGGTTGAGAATGATTCTTAAGCTGTGTCCCGCTCTCAGGAACCTCACCATCTGGGCAACCTACAGCGACCAACTGTGCAACAACATCCGGAATGAGCTTCCTCACCTGAAGCGCCTCGAATTTTTTGGTCCTACTCACACGATCATGACCAAGACAACCAAGGATGTAAATGGAAAACTCGAATACACCGCAGAGCTCAACGTCACTGGTCCGCGCTCTGTCCCTACTCTGACATGGGAACTGTGCCCTCATCTTGAAGTCGTCCGACTCAATTGGCTCCCTGATCCTGAAGAATACCTCAGATCCTGGCTGACCACCGCCTTGAAGCACTGTTCACAGCTTCTGACTCTGGATCTTCGCATTCCCTTGAAGTATTTTCACACGCTGGTGACCATCCTTAAGAACGAATTCGAGACCGCCAATGCTCTCCATCGCATTCCGGATTCTAGACGAATTGTCCGACTACGATCCATGGAGAACGATCACGATGTGACCATGATCGCCAAGTTCCAAGGAAATGTTCCCGATTTCGAGATCAATATCGAGATGACGGGTCCAAAGAAGAGCAACGCGGCACTGAAGACCATTTTTCGAAACTATGGACCATCTATCCGTTCCTTGGTCGCTAACCATCTTTTAGACGATAGTTTTCTTCTGTCCCTGATTGAAGCAGTTCATGAAAAGCCATCAAAACTCGCACGACTAATCATCGACCCAGCAGGATTGAGCAACAGCTTTTTGATTCAGACGCTCGTACATCGGTTACCGAGTCCGAAAGAGTTTACACTCTCGTTTTCGTCCCTGGAAGATGAGCTTCGACGAGGTCAAGCCCTGGAGTATCTTCAGCACTATGGAGAACAAGTCTCAGGTTTACTCCTACGAGGAGCAGATGGAATCCCGGACTGGATATCCGAGACTATCCCAGTTCGATCAGATTTACCCAACTTACTCCACTTAGAATTGGCGTTTGAGGGCGATCAAGGACACTTTGAGAATGAGGCAGCCATCAGACAAGTTCTCCAACTCATCTCGACACCTGCAACAACCACAACAACATCATCGATCAAGGATGCGGTTCCGTCGTCGTCTCTCCAATCCTTCTCTCTTTCTCATTGCGATCTCACCTCGGGGCAATGGAGTCAAATCCTCAACTACCTGGATCTGAAGGCGCTGAAGCATTTGAGCGTCGAAGATACGAATTTTGGAGCGAGCGAATTGAAATTGCTCATGGGACGACTACCGAGACCGACGGCGGTGCCAGAACTTATTCAACAGTCGCGTGCCTTGCCCTTGGACGAACTCGTGATCAAGGATACACCCTTGGTCACGGATGCGCAGATACTGGCGCGTTTGGAGACCCAGCTTTTGATGCTGGTACCTAATATCAAAGTTATTTTAGATTAAAGGCATGAATGAAGAAGATATTAAAAAAATGAGAGGGTGAGAGAGAATGGTGGTTTATTCCAAGCAGGTAGTAAATCTCTCCGAGTTGACAAGAGGGGACACTTTCTATTTGCGCACTATCATCATGTGAACTGCGACTCCGGAACGCCTAACAATAACTAGTAACACATATTACTCACTCATGTTTTAACTGTTCGTGGCAAATAATGGAGATTTGGATCATTGTATGTCAAATATCGATTGACATGAAATGCGCCAATACGAATGCATTAAGTAGTCGAGGGCAACATAGACCCAGGTTTAAAGCCATGGCATTCACGACATCGTGGCGCAAACATTGATTAGCCGTATCATCTGTATGTGGCAATACTGCCGGTGCTGTTTGGGGCACAATAGTAGCCGTCTAGGTTTGGAACTCTAGCAGCATTTTCAACCATAATCACATGGCGAAATTAAGTAAAATATCGATGCCCGCCCCAAACACTAAAGAGGGGCCGGCAGGAAACCCGTGGAAAGAGGGAGTGATCTCAATCTCCCTATAAGGTTATGTTTTCACGCTCGCCGCAACATATGGCATCTTACGCCCACCGCCGATCTATCCATTTTACTAAGTAATGGCCTTTATTCTCACTCCTCTGACGGGGACGTCAAAATGAGGTTCTCACGGGGATGTGGGATTATCTCGCTCTTACTTTATACATCGAAGCAAACAGGCGTCCCGCTTCTTGCAAAAGATAATTTTTGTGGTAGAGGGATGGGACATCACACCAAAAAAGGTCTTGCGAGACACCTTGCTTCCTCAGCAATAATTTTGTTTGCACCAAAACCTCCTAAGTTGCAGCTTATATGACATCAAGTTCTAAGTGCACGCGCAACAAAGAGAAGACCAATCAAGGAGGATCCACGATGTAATTAAGGTCAATCCTTGCCCACAAGAGCTGTCAGTCTAACTTTCTCTCTCTATCTCTTTATTGTTCACATATAGGTTAGCACCGTGTAGTGCTGTACGTATGTAGATGAGTTACACAGAGCAGTAATAGAGCTGTGGGGAGCAGTAGTGAAGTTGAGAGTAGAGAAAGGGAATGCGATGCAATAGAGAGGTGCGATGCAGTAGAGAGGTGCAGCTTAGACGGGTGCGGAGCAGTAGAGAAGTGAAGATGGATGCAGTACTGTTGCAGACGAAGCAAGGCAATCCAATACTTACAAAAAACGAAAACAAGTATGATATTATAGTAAACAGAACAGGTTGATTACCGATGGGCGAAGTGACTAAATTAATTCACTGCATTGGTTGGCTGGCCAAATTGGCGATGGAGCTATTTTTTCTTTCGCATTCAAAATGAGCACGAAATAAAAAAAAAAAAAAAAAAAAAGCCCCCCCCCCCCCGATGATATCTGCTGGGAAGGAGATCTACTTCCTTGGTGAATGGTTGTCATGACAAACAAATATTTTTCGTGGTGCAGTGCTTTACCCTCAGAAAACCAGGTCTCCTAGCTCAACATCCCTTCGTAGGCTTTGAGCTCGTTTTTTTGCAACACGGCGTCCACTTTCCGACATCAATAATCCCAACAGCCACGAATGGTAGAGTCTTTTTTATTACAAATTACAAGGGCACAAAAAAAAATACTTGAGCGTCAGAAAAAACAATACAAACAGGACGGGTGATGGTGAACATGCAAAGGAGGAGTAGGTGAACATACAAAAAACGAGACTGCGGATGAAAATGGATGAGGAGGTGGGGGGTATCTGAGAGACTAAGAGAAAACGAGTTCTTTACACCTGGATGCCGGCAAGGTTCATCAACCCTCCAGTCCACTGCCGTGCAACATCAAACGTCGACGCAATCCGGATGATTGTAAGTGCCAGCATCACCAGCAGCACGGGCACCCAGAACAGGAACAGCATCTTGTCCTTCTTCAGGCGTTTCATCTTTTGGTGATATTTCGCCCGCAGCTCTTGAATATGGCGGTTCTCGCCCACAGCTTCCACAGCGCGCTCTGCAACGGCAGCTCCACCGATCACAGCTCCATTGTTCACAATCTCAGAAATGATTCGCCGACCTCCACGAACGACAGAAGACTCGCCAACGTCCGAGACAGGGGCAGGCTGCTGTGGCTCGGATCCCATGGGTGGGTAGAAGCGGCGGACCTTGCTCAGAGGCGAGGTCACGGTAGCAGTGCTGGCCATACCGTTGGGACCAGGAGCAGTGGTCAAAGTCAGAGGAGAGTACGTCTGGTCCTGAGTGGGCATAGCGTAGCTGTTCACGGGCTGCTGCAGCACCGAGGTGGCCGAGAAGGGCTCGTGGTACACGTTCAGGTAGCGGCTAGGGATTTCTTCTTGAACAGCGGCGGCAGGGGCAGTAGCGGCAAGGGGTGGCGAGGTCAGGTTGTTGTTCATGGTCATGTTGTCGGGACCAGAGTGCAGGTTCCAGAGTTCATGCGAAATAGCCTTCTCGTCCAGCATGGGCTCCATACCGAAAGAACCAGAGCGCTCATGACGGTAGGGCTGCTTTTCAGGCATCTGGGCAGTGTTGTCGGTCACGTCGGTCTTGCCGCTAAAGTTGTAGGGCATGTAGGTGCCAATGTTGGCATTGAAGGCCTGGATCGAGGTGGGCATGCTAGGCATGTTCATTAAGAAGGCACCCTTCTCGGGTAGGATATGGTTCAAGGCCTTGACAAACTCAAAGTCAAAAGCGGGCGAAGACGACTGAAGCTGAGAAAAAGCCTTCTGGAACCAGTTAGTCGCCATCTCGGTGGCAGCGGCATCCTTAGCCTCTTGGGACAAAGGTGTGGCCAGCGGGATCAGACTGGGTGAGGAAGGAGTTTGGACAAAGTCGGCCTTCTCGGGATTGGAGGGGACAACGTGGGCGATGTCCTCCTCTTCTTGCTTGCCTGAGTCACTGCCGCTCCACATACTGGACTCGTCCGAGAGCTCCTCGCCGATCCACTCACCACGATCTTGCCAATCAAAATCTTCAATCTCGGATCCAACAAAGCTTGTTGCTTCATCGTCTGATTCGCCTTCCTCCTCGTCCTCCAAAATGTCGCTGTCCGTGGCAAAGTGTTCCAACCAGACGCCGCTGTCTTCAACATCCTCCAGGGTATCTTCCAGGGCTTCGAGCTCTTCGTCCACCTCGGATTCTCCTTCAGCCTCGATGGCAGACTCGTAGCCGTCCACTTCCTGCGCACCGGCGTCCACCCAGCTGTTGCTCGTGCGAAGAGCCATGATGAGATCGTTAAAGACGGTCTCCTCATTCATTCCAGCCAAGTCAACACATCCAACTCCCTGGACACTGCGCAACGTGACGTCGGCACCCTTTTCGACCAGCATCCTGACACTGTTGATTTCGCCGCGCCAGCAGGCGTAGTGCAATGCGCTGTATCCGTTCATGTCCAAACCGTCGACCTCGGTTTCTGGGTTCGACAGCAAAGCCCCGACCAGGCGATCCAGACCCTTCATGGCACTGAGGTGCAACAGGCGGTGGCCAGTGTCGCGACGTGCCAAGTTGATAACACCATGGCTGGGAGCAGGGAGCTCGGAAAGGACAAGAAGCAGAGTGAGGATCCTGTCTTCAAGGCCAGCTTGAAATTCGGCGTCGGTTTCTTGATCTCCAAAGGACAAGATCAAATCCCGAACCAGTCCAGCATAGTTCATCGAGTTTTGCTGTTGACCGCCCTGTTGTCCTTGTTGTTGCTGCTGACCTCCGTTGGCGACCTGGCTTCCGACGATACGCAGAGCAATGTTTCGGGCGTCCTCCAAGCGACCAGTCATCTTCAAGCCAACAACCTGCAGGGCCAACTCCATCAATGCCTTGTCACTCTCGTCCACGTAGGTGAAGAGCATCATCTCGTTGACCTCTCCGTTCTGAGGCAGGGTGATCGCGGGGTGCTCCTTGAATGTGACAACAGTGGTGCCTGGCTGGATTCGAGGTGGTAGAATGCAAATCAAAGTATTGGGCGACCAGAATTGAGTTGGGAGAGCAGGGGTCGAGTCAAACATAGCGGTCAATCCAGCATAAAAGTTGGCGCCCAGGACAGTGATCTCAATGCCTCCAAAGCAAGGTCCTGAGTTGGGGATGAGTCGAGTCATTCTTGGAACAATAAAGCCTGGAGGGACCATGGCTAGGCTCGAAGACAAACCAAGGATCGAAGGGAGAGGTGCGGGCGAAATCATGGAGGGGGAGGAGGCCATGGAGACAGGGTTGATAGGGCTAATAGGTGTTGTCATTCCTGGTTGAGAGGTTGCTGAAGAAAGAGGGTTGTTTGCCACAGGAGCACGTCGGCGCCGGAGAGGACCCACACCTCCTGAAGTGCTGGTGCGGCGAGTCTGAGTTGATTGGGCGGAACTGGCACTAAAGGCATCTGGGAACAAGGCCTGTTGTTGAAGTTGCTGGAACTGCAGGTGTTGTTGTTGCAGCTGCATCTGCTGATGTTGCTGTTGCTGGCGTTCCTGCTCCTGCTGCAGCTGGTGTTGTTGGTTGAGCTGGTCTCTGGTTCTGTTGGTTGGTGACATAGAAGGTGGGGCAAGTGAGACGGGGATATCGACCAATTGCTCGGGAACCATCCTGTCATTGTTGGTGGCGTAAATAAAGCTATTCATTGTCTGGAATTGTTGTTGTTGAGCATCAAACGAAGTGAAGTCTGGTGATGGGGCGGTCTGACAGGCCTGTGAAATTCTTTCTGTAGGCGTAATGGGGGATGATGGAGAGGGGACCTGGCGAGCGTCGTCATGGGGCGAGAATTGTGAGATGAGATCCACGATGGAGAGCGAGTTCGGGTCATAGTGGATATCCATAGATGTTTGGAGTGGAGAGGGCGAGGCATTGGACGATGCAGAGTCCAATTCTGATTCTTCGGTATCTTCCTCTTCCTCGTCGTCATCGTCCTGTCCGGTGCCCATGTCGACCTCGCTTTCGATTTCGTCGCCAGGGGTTGTTGGCGAGCTTGGAGGAGTAAGAGTAATGACGCGGTTGGCGGAGTCAACCTTCTTGGAGCTGGCCTTTTGCTGACCGGCTTGCTCGGGCTTTTTCACTTTGGAGGCCTTGTGGTCGTCTGTGATCATGATGGGTGGAGAGATACCGACTGCGACAATGTTGCCAGTGAAATCACGCAGTGCAAATTGGATGCAGAAGCCCTGTTTCTCGGCGTGGTGGCGGCAGTAGCAGGTGATGCGGGTGGGAAGGACGAGTTCGCCCGAGCTGAACTCTGCAATCTCGGTGCAATTAAAGAGGAGAATCTTGCGCTGCTCAAGAGCCATGAGCTCTGGATCGTCATCTTCAAGCACAGGTACTGTGGGTGAGAGGCCAGCCTTCTTCTTGCCGAGGCTCTTTTTGCGGTGGGCTCGCTTACGTTCGCGGAGGACACACCCTGTGCAGGTCTGGATGACTTTTGAGCGGTCGCTCTGGCAGACGACGGATGCCTCAAGGCTGAGGCAGGTACCGTTGTTCATTGCTTCATAGACATCCTGGCCTAAGAGTGATGATGACGGTCGAGGGGGAAAGGGATAGGTCAGCAACTTGTGTGTGGTTTCAATGTGCATTTCGGATAATTTAAAAGAATAATCTTTGGTGGACCAAACGCATTGGTTTGTTTGTTGGGGTTGAGTTGTTGACATGATGTGCTGTATGGCGAAGGAGAGAGAGAGAGAGAGAGAGAGAGAGAAGGCGCCTGTTGATGTGTGATGGCGTGTGCGCATGCAGAAACAAGAGATGGAAGGAAGCAGAGGGAGAAAGGGAAGAGATATGATGCCTCCTTACCAACATTCTTGGCGTTGATGCGCTTGTTCTTCTCTTTGGCCACCATGTACTCGGGTAGCTTGATATGGGTCCATGCGCCGACAAGCTCGTTCTGCTGGTTGACCAGCTGGATGCCGAGCTTGATCTGTGTTTCGACTCGAGACTTTGCGCCCTGGCCAGGGATGCCTGTGATATTCACTCGGAGACTATGTTTGGTTGGTTGAGAGAGAAAGGCCATGGATGGGTAAGTGCGTGCGTGCGATGTCGCGGGCTGGCTGGAAGAAGAGAGGAGCGGAAACATACCCATTCTGGGACATCATTTGCCTCGGTGCTTATGATGCTGATGTTGAATGAAGGTGTCTGGCAGTTGATTCGGATGGGGAAGGTTTGCGAATGTGAAAAATAAGGGGGTTGTAGTGTGTGCCTGTTTATTATGGGCGTACAACAGAGCCAACTCTTTTCTTTTTTCTGTGGGGTAGGGATTAGCTCGGGTATGGTGATACGAATTGGAATGTGTGTGTGTGAGTGAGAGGGTCGTAATGCGGTGGGAGGGAAGAGGTGTGGGTGCGTGTGGCTATAGGATGGATAAGAATGACCGAGATTTGAGACTGAGCGGGAGGGAGTGGATGGTAGGATGGAGGGATGGATGGATGAATGCGAAAAGACAGAAAAATGTGTGGAGCGAGAAAGAAGAGGAATGGATTAGGCGAGAAGAGCGTGGAGGGAACAGTGAGACAGAAAAGAAGAGTGGGAAGGAAGGAAGGAGGGACGGCACCTTTGTTCACTTTCAGCAGCATGAAGAGAGCACACCTTTTTCTTTCCTTTTTTTTTTGCCCCAAAAACATGAGTGAGCGAGTCTCGTTTTCCACGTTGCGCTCTCATCTTCCCTCAATCGAATGTTGCTTGGCTGGCCACAGACACAGGCGTGCTGCACTCGAGATCCAGGCGGAGCAGCAATCTTTTCTTTTTCATGGCCAGATGTGCGTGGTGCGCCCCCAAAAAATATAAAATCGAACATGTTTGTTGCATAGGATCAGATAGACATGTTTGGCTGGCTATCAGAAAGCGATATCAATGGCCAACACGCACTCGTTCTCCACATCTCTCGATCCTCTCCTCGTTCATGCCATATGTGCTGCGCGAAGGCAGCTTTGATGGCCATGGGGACGACAAGACACAGGACAAGACAAGGCAGGAGAGAAGGAAGAGAGGGTGAAGATGTCCCATAGATAAAACGTACCACCAAAACGCACTGGCTTTTTTTTTCATTTGCGGCTCTTGAATCGTTTCTCTTCCCTCTCGATCAAAAAGATTTGTTGGGCACAACCCACCCCACCACCCATGTGAACACCGAGCAGGAAATAAAGACATCTACATTGTTCGGAAATAAAGAGGTATAGTGACGCATAAGTACCTGTCAGCCATGTGTTTTCTTTATATTCTATCCGTCTTTAGTTCACGACATCCCTTTGCCGTTGACCGTGCTCTGATGGGCTGTCCTTTCCTTCCCTCGCGCTGAGTGTGTGTGCCTGGTCTGCTTGGCAGGGAGGAGGCAGAGAGGGGGACATAGTGCAGTGGGAGACAATTCAATTGATGGGAAAAATAGCCATCTCTTCTCTTTTTAATAATTATCTCTCCATCTCTCCATCCATTCATCCATCCATCCCATCGCTCTCACCCACCCCCCCACTACTCATCCTCTACTCTCACAATGTCGCGTCTTGCTCCCGTTGTCATCGACAATGGCACTGGGTACGTCCTTCATCTATCCTTCTCCACACTTGTGTTCACCACCCCAACGACACAGGCAGTCACCACACCGCCGGCATGGATGCCTTGGGCGCGTTTGGACATCATGGGAGACCAGCAAAATGGACCTTGCCTACTAGGATGGATAGCATCAGGACTTGCCTTGTTACGCCAAGGAGGACTGTGACTCTACCAAACGGGCATCCACAGAAGCTAACGACACAAACCATTTGCTTCTCTTTTTTATTGTGACGTGTGTGATATATCTCAGCTTCACAAAGATGGGTTTCGCCGGTAACAACGACCCCTCGTTCATCCAGCCCACAGTCATTGCCACCCGAGACGGTGGCGCCAGCTCCTCGGCACCCTCAGTTCCCTCCAAGCCCTCGTTCCTGAACTCGTCAGCCAGCTCCAACCTCGCCTCCAAGCGCGGCATCGAGGATCTCGACTTTTTCATTGGTGACGAGGCTGTCGCCAACTCAAAGACCTATGCCCTCAACTACCCTATTCGCCACGGACAGATTGACAACTGGGACCACATGGAGCGCTACTGGGAACAGAGTATCTTCAAGTACCTGCGCTGCGAACCTGAGGATCATTACTTTTTGCTCGTACGTTTTATTATTGGATCGAAAAAATAGCCGATGACGTTAATTTGGTTCTTTTTACTTTTTTTTTGGTTTCCAAGATAAGCCATGTTTTCGTGCTGCTAACGCGACACACTCTTGGCAATTGCTGTATTATTGGTTATAGACTGAGCCTCCACTGAACGCCCCCGAGAACCGTGAGAACACAGCAGAGATCATGTTCGAGTCGTTCAACATTCAGGGATTGTACATTGCCGTCCAGGCCGTGCTGGCCCTGGCCGCCTCATGGACGTCGAACAAAGTCAGCGAGCAGACCTTGACCGGAACCGTCATTGACTCTGGTGATGGTGTCACTCACGTCATCCCTGTTGTATGTTTTGCAAAACCACGGGAGAAGCCAATCGATTGTTGTTTTTCGGAGACTCGATTTGACTGACAAACCTCTTTGACTTGTGTTGTACATAGGCTGAGGGATATGTCATTAGTTCAGCTATCAAGAGTGTGCCTATTGCTGGACGCGATTTGACCTCGTTCGTGCAAAACTTGCTCAGAGAACGTGGTGAGAGTATGATTCCCGCCGAGGATTCGTTGACTGTGGCTCAGAGAATCAAGGAGCAGTACTCGTATGTCTGCCCCGACATTGTCAAAGAGTTCAAAAAGTACGACCAGGAGGGCGACAAGTACTTTAAAAAGTACGAGGGCGTCCATTCTGTCACTGGCAAGGTATATGATGAAGCTGGAATTAGCCCGGGAAAACTATTTGGAATGCGCTGTTTATGGCGCTCGACTTCCTCAACGCTCTGTCTAACCTATTGCTTTTTCTCGCCGTGATTAGTCCTATAGCGTCGATGTCGGATTTGAGCGTTTCTTGGCACCAGAAATCTTCTTCAACCCAGAAATTGCCAGTTCAGACTACTTGACCCCTCTCCCTGAGGTTGTTGACAACGTTGTTCAGACCTCGCCCATCGATGTCCGTCGTGGTCTTTACAAGGTACAGTCACTAGCACAGTGCATAGAATTTGGGACAAGCAGCTGGAATACACAGGCCTTTTTTTTTCTTTCGTTCATTGTTATTTACCAGCATCACTCTTTTGTCCATTTGAAATAGAACATTGTCTTGTCTGGAGGATCGACCATGTTTGAGAACTTTGGCAAGCGTCTGCAGCGTGATATTAAGCGAATTGCCGATGCTCGTATTCGCCGCAGCGAGGTTCTTTCAGGAGGCACCATGAAGTCGACTCCCATGGATGTCAACGTTATCTCCCACAAGAAGCAGCGTTACGCCGTCTGGTTTGGAGGCAGTTTGCTCGCATCCACAGTACGACTCATATTCTTGTTCCTCATTGCAGCACACTGGAACATCCCTTTTTTTTTGATCGCGAAGCTAATGCCAACCTGTCTTTTCTATCGTTCGTCTATAGGGAGAGTTCCACTCTTACTGCCACACAAAGGCCGAGTATGACGAGGTTGGACCCTCCATTGCAAGACACAACGTAAGCTATGGGCATGCACTACGGATCATTGGACTGTTCGATATGCTTCAAGTTTATACTCACTCTTGCCAACCCTCTTTCTACATAGCGCGTCTTTGGTACCTTGGGTTAAACACCTGGTTCGAGAGAACTGTTTTAGAAATCAAAAAGAACTGTTTACGCTTGGTTTTGTTGCCAAGGGAGTGTGGCCAGTATGGTGCCTAAAGGGCCAGTCATTGTTCCTTTTGCTAATTAATAAAGCGAATATGAAAGAAAGTACTCTCCTCGTCTGTCGCATGCATATGTGGCCTTCGACCATTGGAGCCAGTGCCCCTACTCAGGATTTGGTGGCTCAACCGCCAAATTGCATGCCACTCGTGTGAGTTGGAGCAGGTAACGTGACTGCTTCGTCTTGACAAAGGTAAACATAAATTTTTCATACTTTTTATTTTTCTCTTCTTTTCCCACCCGTTTCACACTTAACTCATCTCATCCCTAATCAACATGAGCAAGACCGCCCCCAAGAAGCTTACCGTCGCCGCCCAGGAGACTGAGGATTTCACCGTCGCGTAAGGAGAAAAGAAAAACAATAGCCAACAAATCAGGGCGATGCAAAAAAGTTGTGGGTAGAGAAAATGGCAGAGGGGCAAGCAATCATGAGAGAAAAACAGGCTTACGAGTCGTGTAATCTTCAGGAACACTAGTTGTGGATGTCTTCAGTGTAATGGACTGTTGAACAATGCAAACGACGCATACTTTGTTCTCATAACACGTTCTTGGACACGAGTTTACTCAACAATACGCCAAAATGCACCACTCCCTACTCCTGAGAAAAACAGAGCAAACCGTGTTGATATATTTGCCCTTTCTTTTTTTCTCACACGCCCTTGTCAATAGTAACACCGATGTCCTCACCAAGTACAAGGCTGCTGCCGACATCACCAACCGTACGTCTTTACCTCCACCATGCTTTTCTTGCGTCCAATTGCTCAAAAACGAACCTTTGACAACATATTATATGATATTTATTTAACCTATCCACCGTCGTTTGTTCTTGCTCCACAGGTGTCATCGCCCAGGTTGCTGCTGCTTGCGTTGACGGTGCTTCCATCTTTGAGCTCTGCGTGAACGGTGACAAGGCCATCGAGGATGCCTCCAAGACCGTCTACACCAAGGGCAAGATCCAGAAGGGTAAGAGACACACGCAAAAAAAATGCCTAAAAAATAGTTGACAGGAGTTTGGGGATTCCTCTTTTGCTAACATCCTGTTTTACCTATGCTTTTTATTTAAAAAAATGAACAGGTGTTGGTTTCCCCACCTGCATCTCGGTCAACAACACCATCTGCCACTTCTCCCCCCTCGCCACCGAGGCTGCCCAGACCCTCAAGACCGGCGACATGGTCAAGGTCGAGCTCGGTGCCCAGATCGACGGTTACGGTGCCATTGCTGCCACCACCATTGTTGTCGGTGCCTCCAAGGAGAACCCCATCACTGGCAAGCAGGCCGATGTCCTCATGGCCGCCCACCAGGCTGCCGAGGCCGCTGTCCGCTTGATCCGTGCCGGTAACGCCAACACCCCCGTGACCGACAACGTTGGCCGCATTGCTGCCGCCTACGGTTGCAAGCCCGTCGAGGGCATGTTGTCGCACCAGCAGGAGAAGAACGTCATTGACGGCAAGAAGCAGATCATCCTCAACCCCACCGAGGGCCAGCGCCAGGACTTTGAGAAGTGCACCTTTGCTGAGAACGAGGTTTACTGCGTTGATATTATGATCTCTTCCGGCGACGGCAAGATCAAGAACAACGCTTCCCGCACCACCATCTACAAGAAGACTGCTGTCAACTACAGCTTGAAGATGCAGACCTCCCGCGTTGTTCTCTCCGAGATCACCAAGAAGTTCGGCCAGTTCCCCTTCAACTTGCGCCAGATGGAGGATGAGCGCAAGGCCCGCATGGGTCTTTTGGAGTGCACCAAGCACAACGTCGTGACCGCCTACGACGTCATGGAGGAGGAGAAGGGCGAGTTTGTTGCCCAGTTCTTGTTCACCGTCTGCGTCATGCCCTCGGGCCCTCTCCGCATCACCTCGACCCCTATTGATCTTGAGACCATCAAGACTGAGAAGAAGATCGAGGACGAGGAGATCCTTGCCCTGTTGGCTTCCGAGATCAAGCCCAAGGCTAAGAAGGCCAACAAGAAGAAGAAGGCCGATGCCGCTGCTGCTGAGGAGCAGAAGTAAAAGAGTTAGTCGAAAGTCATCCCCCCCCCCCCTATCAACCCGCCCATCACCCGATAACCCAACACTCAGAATGAAGAAATCATGTATTTTTGAACATTTTTTTTTCTTGACTTTTTTTTTCCTGCTTGAATTTATTTCGAACGTGTGCTCAAATGCTGTGAGGCTATGAGCTATGAGCAAATACGAGGCCTCCTCCCGAAAACTTGAAAGATAAGGCTTGTTTACACACGCTTTGGAGGTGTGGAAGGCGTCGACGGCACCGGTGTGGCCGGCACCGTTGATCCTGTGGATATCATACATCCAAGGTGGTTGCCAGTGAGCTTGGGGACTGCAACGTGAGAGGCAGAATTTGTGGGCACATTGGGCGATGATCCTGCAGTCGATCCAGATCCAAAGTAGTTCATGAGAGTCTGAGTCTTGGGGAAAGCACCGTTGGATCCAGAGCTCGTGGCAGATGGTCCAGGAGTTGCTGTTGATCCAAGGCCAGTGGAGAAAATGGGCGCTGAGGTGGCAGACGTCCTGGGGAGCGAGAATGGTGTTCCGGTGCTTGAGGCTGGCACAGTGGAAGACGATCCTGCAGTAGTCGATGCAAGTCCTGTGGTGAACATGGGCGCTGGGGTAACTGTCGTGTTGGGAACAAACACGAATCCAGATTTTGTCGTCGATCCTGAAGACGGTGTTGCAAGTCCAGTAGAGAACATGGGCGTTGAGGTGAGTGTGATCTTGGCGGACTTGAACGGGGACTCAAAACCTAGGGAGGATGATCCTAGAAGTCCATTAGTGACCAAGGGGGTTGTGCTGGTCGTGGTCGTGGTCGTGGTCTTGGGGATCGAAAACAAGGGGCGAGAGTTTGTGGTGGGCGAGGAAACAGTCGCGGCCGTAGATGGTGTTGATGTTGGTAAGTTTATGCAAGAAGGTATGGGTCCACCAGATGCGGCAGACGCAGCCATTGATGTCGTGTATGTCGAACTCGAAAACGGCTTGGCTCCAAAAGTCGCTCCACTCTCCAAAGGAGGAGGCGCCGCCTGAGTATGAAGACTCCAAAGCTCGGCCATTATCTCGCCAAAGATGGCGCTGCACTCAGGGTGAGTCAGGTACGTCTGCTGGATCGCCTTCTGCACCACCAGGGGCATGTTGTTGGCGACCACGAATCGAATTACGTCCTGCCTCAGGATCGAAAATTTGTGCCCCGTCCTGAACAAGAACGGGATCGCCCACTTGCCGTCCAAGTTGGCAGCAATTTTGTCCGCCGCGAGGGCTGCTAGCTCGGGGACCTCATATCGGTGGGCGATCAGGAGCATGTCTTCCCAGGTCGGTACGCCGCGACTGTCCTGGGCTAAGATGTCTCGCGTCACAAACAGAGGGCTCGTGCGAGGCTTGAGCTGACCCAGGTAGAGAAACTGGAGCAGGAGGCGGAAAACGGCGGGTTCGTCTTTTGTCATCCTGATTACCGCTTTTCCCGCTGACCGATCCATTATAGGCGAAAAGGTCGATTCGAAGTACTTGTACTGGGAAAGCACGCTCAGGTGTGCTCCAACAGTCACTGTCCGCGAGACTTGGTTGTCTTTGATTGTGGGGTTCAGGTCGTTCTCGGTGTTTTCAAGGGCAGGCATCGACGACTCAGCAGGCGTTAAAGACGAAGCAACTTTGTCTTTTCCCTTGCTATCCTGTCCTCCAGATACAGTCTGCTTTTTCGCAGCACCTGACCCATCATCGCTTTCCATGTCCCAGCCACCTGAAGGCTTCTCTTCAGCCAAATCCACGTCGTCCGAGGGCTGTTTCTGTTTCGACCTGGGCAATGACCAATTTGTGATACTGTTCATCGCGCTCGCATCCTCGGTGACCTCGAACTCGAAGAACACGTCATGTGATGCCGAGTCCTGCAAAAGTCTCTCCAGCAGTGTCTCGCAGTGGTAGGCAGGATCGGACTGGACCATAGCCGCAGGCTGGTTCGTGAGCATGATCTGGACCTCGTAGACGCCATCCTTTGCGACCATAGATTCCTTGGGGAAGACTAGCAATATTGTAATATTATAAATTGAAAAAAAAAAATTGGGTGTGCAAAAGTTAATAGAAAAAATTCAAGGCATGTCATTCACGAAAACACGAACAAAAACAAATATGTGACTTACCAGACATTCTGTACTGCAAACTGGATCCAAGCGGCTGAGTGAGAGCCGCGTACACCGTCCAAGTTCTCTGCATATCCTGAATGACGGCGCCCTTAAACATGCCCAGTCGGTTAAACTGCTCCACAGTGGTGGCAGTTAAGAAAAAGTTGAATCCAAAGAGCTCATGCACTGTACAAATGAATGAAAGGTTTCCGTCCTTGCTCTTAATCAATGCCTCGTGACACTGTTCCTTGCTCGCTGCTGAGTCTGGCCATGCAATTCTGAACGTCAAAGACAGTGCTGAGTGTGCTGTCTGGTTCCCCGCTGATAAAGTGACTGGTGAACCAAATAGTCCAGTGGTCGTTATGTTCGTAGAATGTGTCTCAAAAATGTGTCCAGGGTTATTGGTGACAGGAGTGGCTCCAGATGGACCTCCAGGTGCTCCAAAGAAGCCTCCAGTGGGTGGTGTGGTTGTTGTGGACGGCGCGCCAATGAGACCTCCAGTCGTGGTTGCTGATGCTGAGGAGAAGGAGGGTTGTTCAAACACCTTGCCGGATGTCGGAGTCGCATTGGCTGCAGAAGGACCAAACAACGCTCCAACGGTGGCGGTGGCTGGTGCGGTTCCAGCAGCAGCGCTTCCAGACCCGAAGACGCCTGTCGTGGGGCTCAACGGCACGAAACTCTTGCGAGCACTTGTTGACGCCGTGGATGGTGGTGCCAGCGTAGTAACAATAGACGCAGGTACGGGAGCCTTGGTCATGGCAAGGCTGGGTGTTGCAGTAGCTGCACCTGTCGTTGTGGCTGCTATGGGAGTAGGAGCAGCTGTGGGTGCAACGAGGGCTGTGGTGCCTGTAGACTGAGTGGCTGAAGCTGTGGAGATCGTCGTTGAATTAGTTTTTGGGGCGGTTGTTGCCGGGGTAATTGTTGCGGGTGTAGTTGCTGGGAATGATCCAGGGGTGGAGAAGGATGTTGACGATGGCTTTGATGTGCTCCCTCTCAGCCAATTGAAATACTGATTGTTGCGTGGTTGTAGTGCGAATGCCGTGTTGTTGTTTGAGTTAAGTTGTCGCGGCACTCCTTTGTTCGAATTTCTCGGTTTCACGTAGATGTGTGAGGTTGCATTGGACATGATGGACACTGAGGCTAGAAAAAAAAAGAGGCGTGCCAAAAACGTGGATTCATTACAACGGATCAGCGAGGGTCAAAAAAGAGAGCGTCGAACTTGGTGGCGCATGGAATGCACGTGGCGAAGCTGCAAAGCAACAGGACACAAGACGGTTGACTTCAACGTTTTCTAGGAGAACCCATGCGGAGCAAACGTCTTTATTGACCATGAGAACCTCTCTGAAACTAACTTTTCTTGAGGGATGACTACGGATTTGCTGATGTAATGTTACGAAGTCAACTTGGTCGATACTCATTTTTCGCTTCATTCTGGATCGATACTCCTAGCTGAACCATGCCTCTCAAATCGACGAACTTGGATATCGAGAAATTGAGAGACGAAATGTCCTTCCTTGGCAAAGCCGTGCTTTTTATGGGCGATACTCACTGCATACCCGGTGACTTTAGTCAGGAATCATCATATGGCGGGTACCAAGCACCTTTCGGCCGTCTTCGTCCTTTTAGCATTAACCCAAAAGCCTGAAAATAACACAGACTTTAAGGATATGTGTTCATCGCTTGTACAATGAGCTCAGGTTCCCATCGTTTGGTTGACGTTTTGCTCAGTCTCCATATTTGAGTCTGATGCTGCTTTTAGATGTAAATACTTGCACGGATATCTTTTGGTGACTCCGAATGATCCTGCTTCGGGGATGCGTACTTTTCGAGAAATATACGGCCGGTAACGTATGACTTTGAAATTGAATGACGGTTTTATCGGCCCAAACAAATATAATTTTAGGCCGCTTGGATAGACTGTTGCAATGACCGTCGTGACCCCTTCCCACCTGTGAACCATGTTTCTATGCTATTGCAGCCATCGACAACTTCCATTCACGTTACTAGTGTTCCCTGCCAAAGGTCGAAATAGCTGGTGAGTCATCGCTCTAATTTTTGGTTTTCAGTGTGAGGTCTCTACTCGTCTCGATGAGAAACGCGAGGTGCTCATTTACTCGTTTTGGGTTTCATATGACGAATAGTTGGCGGCGAGCAATGACCGCCTTGTCCGATACGATAGTACAAGGATATGTTCTGGGTTGTACTCCAGCTGAATGGACTGCCTAGCGGTACCCATGTGTCAGGACCCACCACCACCTTTAGAGTACTTTGCCAAAACACGCACGATATGCTCTCACGACAGTATAATTCTACGATAATGTGTTGAGCTGTGTTGCTGACAGGCGCGTTTCACACTCTTCCATGTTTCTTCCCTTTAGAGACTCACCGGAATGCGTGTGATCATTTAGTCTTGTTTATTTTTTTTGCCCTAGAAGATAAAGCCGCGTCAGTATTAAGCTTAATTTGAAGACTGTCATCGCTGCAACGCGATAGTGCGTTGAGTTTGTTCGATTGTGCCTTCAACAACGTGCTTAAAAGGATGCTCCCGTACCTACAGCTATATCCAGGAGGATATGGCTCTCCGTTTGCAAAGGGTTGATTTCGGGTTGCCTTTGATAAGTTCCCGCTTGCACACTGCACGCGTCACTCATGCAAATGTAGTATCCCAAGAGGAAAAGATACATGGATTCGTGAGTGCCTCTTTCATGGCTCGATTTAGATTTTATCATGGTTTTAAATTGTGCCTTCTCAAGGAAATGGTTTCTAGACATTTGAAAGATAAGCATAAGTGGTCGAAATCCTGAATTGTAAACGTTTGATGAAGAATCCTGCCTTCCGCCTTCTGCTTGTGGTTTCAACTGAGCAGGGCACCTGCAGCTCGATCCCATTTTCCGAAACCAAATTTCGCACAATCGGCTTTTTTTTTTTTTTTTTTTTTTTTTTTTGGGAGGGGGCCGGTTGGACTGATGATGTGAGGTTGAGAACCGTACCAGGCCTTTCCAATCATATGCGTTCCAACCCTGCATCCATCAGGCTCACGAGGATTTAGCCTTATTGCTAGGCAATGAGAGCAACTGAATAAACCGCCGATTCGTGTACAAGAAGTTTCCACCACCCACTCGACAATATTTTTTCGCTGCCCGCCGAATCATTGCTTATTGTTGAAAGCCTTCGGATTCGCATAGTTATCACTCGCCGAAGGGTCCGCGCCACATACTCGACCACTGGCGCCCGGTAGTCGTAGTAGAGATACGCGGTCTTGAACAAGAAGTGGATCGTCGTCTCCCCGCTCAGATCGTGAAGCACTTCCAAGCATGCCATCCGCTGCAGTTCTTCGACCTTGGACCGCTCCGGAGCAATGAGCGTCTTTTCCCAGCTGGATGTGGCTGCCCAGATGTTGCCATCATCCTCCTCGTCCTCGTCCTGGAATGTCGCGAGCTGCGTTGGCACTAGCTGAATGTACATGAATCGAATCACGATTTCGAGTGTGTTGACATCCATGTGCTTCAGTCGGATCGTTGCAGGTCCAAAATGTTTCAGGGCGGGGCATTTTTCAGCTGTTTTCGGAGGTAAGGCCACTGCCGTGGAATCATCTTGTGTGCCCCAATTTTCTTGACAGCCGCTCGTTCGGGGCTGCTGACTTCTTCACTGTTCACTTGTTCCTTGCCCATGTCTTTGGATACTTTAGTCATTTTGAGGGAGTCCTTGAGCGTCAGCTGTGTCGGTGTTGGAGTCTGCTTGCTTGAAGAAAAAAGGTCAGCTTGATCTTCTCGACGCATTTGGTCGGGTTAGTATAGTGCAGGTGTCAGGTTTGTCAGAATCGTAGTTTTTCTTTCTCAATTGTCTGGGTGCGCTCAATGTATGCCTTGGGCCCGTTCAGATTCATGCTGAGGTTGTTCTCGCAGGGCATGAAAGAGACGTCATGGGCTGAAGGATCGCTGAAAGTTTTGGCTAGCAAGGCGTGTTTGCAGTTTGGCTCCGTGACAGGTCCAGAGGGTGCGTTAGTCATCAAGCAAAACATAAGCTTGAGGAGTCGTCCTGAGGTAGGAGAAGAGAGAATGGGGAAGTCTCGACTATGTTCCAGAACGCAAGAATTAAAAGAAATCGAGCATCAATAGCTCTGTCCATTTCATTTCATTTCCCCACCTACGTGTTTTTTTCCTTCCTTGTCAGTGATGCTATGCTAAGGATGTGGTCATCAAAGAAATGGTAAACGAACGGGCACATAACAGTTCATGATCCCTGTGGGCAGCTGAGTGTGCATTTCGAGACGCGTTGGAGGTAAACCGGCCGCTAGCTATATTTTCAAGTGTGATGCTGCGTTCGTCGTTCTGCGCTTCCCCCTTTGATATTCACACGAAAAGATCCCAGGGTACAGTCGAAATTCAAATGAGTCTCTTCTTTGGCGGAATCCTTGGGCCACTGGTATGTGAATTTGAGCTCCTCTCGCTTCGTATCCAGGTCCTTGTCGTAGATGGTGAGCTTGTTGGTTGTGAAAGGCAATACAGGAATGGCCTGCGTCCGATGATTATCGGAAGGGGGTGGAGGAGCAAAGAATAAGAGAGCAAGTAGGAAGCCTATTTTTTATGGAAATTCTTTTTGACAACCTAGGTTGCACGTTTATATTTGACACCCTCTCAAAATTCCGTGCCTACTCCATGTAACACCTTTTTGCCTAATAATCTCTATAGCGTCTTGTTTTTATAATACACTCTCAATTTTTTTTACGCTAATCTTCTTGCCAGCTTCTTGGTCCCTTACAATCATCATCATGGCTTTAAATAGCAACAAAGCGACATTTCCGACAACAGGGCTTCAATGACCACTTCTGAGACTACACAAGTAACGCTACAAGGGAGAGCGAAGGAGTGTAAGTCGTTCCAAAGAGTTTTGCCCTTTCCCTGCACGTTTTGACTCCAAAAAAAAAAAAAAACATACATGACTTGGCACGGAAATTGAGAGGGTTGTCGAAAAAAAAGAACAACCTAGGTGTCAAGTAGATTTCCCCTGGTTTTGTTAAACGGGTTCAAAAAAAACAAGGTCACGTGCAACAGGCGATTCAAGTCATAATACAGGAGTGCTGCCTTTAGTGAGGAAAAAGGTAGAAGAAACAAAGTATACTAAGGTAAAGGTAAGAAAGGAAAGAACATCGTGTAAAAAGAGAAAGGCCGGTCTTAGTTACTGCTGCCCACACCATTGGCTCCAAAATGGCTCTGGCCCATGTTGATCATTTGCTTGTGCTGTTGCTGTTGTTGAAAGGAACCAAGCTGCTGCTGCTTCATGTTGACAGGATCGTTCGATGACATGTTGAGGTGGTTGAGCAAGCCAGAGTGTCCCAGCATTTCCAGATGGCTTGAAGATCCGGACAAGATGCCAGAGCTAGGCGTTGCCAGGCTTTGGTCTCCTCCGACACTAGAACCTCCTGAGCTTGTCGCAACACCGTTGGGCAGGAGGGCCGGCGGTGGGGGCTGTCTGCGCTCCTCCAACGAGTCGTACATCACAATAAACTCCTTCTTGACCTTCTCCCAGCTGTTGGGATCAAAAAAGATGTACGAGCCACGCTCAAATGTCGGCGTCTTGGTCTGCTCCGATGACTGGTCCTTGGTCAACCAGAGGCGAAGTTCCTTGTGGTAGCGCCAGTGACGGTTGTAGAGCTCCATCGCTGCTGCATCCTGAAGGGCGTCACGCGGCATTGAATAGAACATGTAAAACAATGTCTCGTCCAGTACTGAGCTCAGCTTTCCTTGGGGTGGAGGTGGTGGCTGCACATTGTAACAAGATGGAACGTGGAAGTCGACTTCTGCTCCTGCTGACAATGATGATTCGAACCATGGCGATGCGAAGGTGTTGTACAATGGGCTTTCGGGTCATGCGAAATGATTGTAGAGAATAAAATAAAAAAAAAGATAGAAAGAGAAGGCTTGGTTGAGAATCTCTGCACATGGGTGATACGGAGCATTAAGAAGCATAGCAAAACCTCGGAAAAAAAACCACAACATACTCGGGTGAGTTGAGGCTGAGGCCCAGGGTGGTCAGATCGCTTCCCAACGCCAGCGTCGTGATGTCCTGATCAGTCATGCGGATCACTCCAAGCATGCCAAACAGGCCGAAGCGATCGTGCTCGTCCAGAGCAGAAGAGCCCGCTGAACCTGCAGAAGCAACGGTTTTTGATGCCGCTGACAATAGACCGCCAGGTGCTGAGGATGTTGTTGTTGTTGCCCCTTGTCCGCTACTTGACCCTACTGCGCCACTGCTGCCTTGTCTTGATGCGCCGTTAGGTCCCGAGGTCGGTGTTGATGTTGCCCCCGAATTGAGTGAGGAGGAGGTCGGTAGGTTGTTCAGTGATGCCAAAATTCCCGATCCGTTGCCTGCTTTTGTCGCGTAGCTCTATAGAGTGGATCGAATGTCAATATGGATCGAGGCAGTTTTGGGAGGTAAGGAAACAGAAGACCCTTACATTCGTCGGTTTGGAAAATTCTCCTGTTGATCCGCTGGGACTGAGACCCAAC
The DNA here is from genome assembly GCA_000739165.1 of Podila verticillata NRRL 6337. Lineage (NCBI taxonomy): Eukaryota > Fungi > Mortierellomycota > Mortierellomycetes > Mortierellales > Mortierellaceae > Podila > Podila verticillata. Next base: position 406,618 of record KN042416.1, on the reverse strand, counting down.
TGAGAACTTGAACCGCCTACAAGTTCAACGGTGGGAAAGCAACCAAACAGAAATGGGTTATCAGGATATGAGCAATGTCCACAGAAGACCCTCGGTCAATTTGGAGACTGTTACACTGCGGCCAAAAAGAGTGTTCCGTCAAGACAATGACCTTACCGTTTAGTTGAGATTGGGCAGAGCTTACTTGACCCAATTGCCTTTGCAAGAGCTGCTGCTGTTGAGCCAATGACTGCTGCTGCTGGAACATCATGTCGTTGGCGAGCTGCTGCTGGAGTTGGAGAGATTGCATCTGTGCTCCTGACGTTGGATTGGACATGGGTGAGTATCCGCTAAGTCCATCCTGCGACATCATATGTTGTTGTTGCTGTGACCGATGCTGTTGCTGTTGGTGGTGCATCTGCTGCATCTGCTGCTGGGACAGAGACTGGTTAAAGCTCCTGCCGTTTCCAAGTCCTGCAGAAGAGTTCGGCCTTGCGCCTGGCAGCGCAGGAAAGTCGTCCTCTATACTGAACTCTTGAGGCATACCGTTCGCTGATGATGCGGCGTTAGGATTGCTACTTGTCCCTGCCGTGCTGGCGTAGCTTGCTGATGACAATCCGGTGTTGGATGATGCGTTGTTGGCGCTGCCCAACGCTGGGAAATCCGACATGTCTGGGATCTCCTGATGTGAGTGGTGTTGCGAGTGCTGATGTTGCTGTTGCTGCAACATTGTTGGCTGCATCATGCTTGGGAAACCAGACATTGGAGGCCTGCTCTGATTCATCCCTGGCATAGGTCCAGATCCGAATGCCCAGCTCTGGCTTGGTTGACCTAGAGTCCATCATGATGAGATATGATTTAGTCTGGTTGTCGACAGGTGGTAGGTGACCTTTGATCATCACACCGCACGCATTATTTGTGTGAGTGTGTGAGTGAGTGTGCCAAAACGAGTAGTTGATGCGCTTCCTCACCCATTTCAAAGGATCCATGTCGTGCGTTGGGCATACGTCCTGCTTGCATGGCGGTGCGCTGCTGCTGTTGGATTTGCTGTTGGAACTGTTGTTGTTGTTGAGGTGTTTGCATGATTGTGTTTTGCAGAGGGGTGTGGTCTCAAAACGCGGGAAAGGGTAGGTTGGTGAAGAGATGGAAATGTTATCCCTTTTCCCCCAAAAAAAATCTAAAAATTCAAAAGGTAGCGCGCGCGGGGGTGCCGATAGCAGTGAGCCACAAATAGTCCAATGACAATGCTACTCGCGTGACGAAACAAGGAAAGAGATGGAGGTGCGGCTTTTTTGGTGCGGGGGACTGGTGTCCAAGGAGGCTGATTAGCGAAGGAATAGAATAACGGGGACGAATTCAATGGGGAGTAAGAGACAACGAGGGCGAGAGTGAGGGTCGTCGAGATGCCGATGCAAGAGCGAAGTCCGCTACGTCACTCTCGTCACGTGAAATCAAGGCTGACCAAGGGCTGGTGGCGAGAGAACTCAAAAAAATTAACTCGCGATCCAGGTCTTGAAAAGACGCGCCTTGCCTGCTTCTTACCGACCATTTCCATGCCGTCAATAGAGGCCGAGTCTCCCTGCTGCATTGTGGAGTGCGCTTGGACGCTTTGAATGCAGCTCAAATATGGCAAGTAATAGGATAAAGACATACTCGCCGCTCCCTCTCCTTCGACTTGGGACTGTGCAATTCTTCCGTGGCCAAGATCTGCCAAGCCTTTTTTTCTTCCTTGTTTGCTACTCTCCTTGCAACAACTGGGAGCCTCAGGGAAATCCGAAAACATATAAATGAAAAGAAGCGCCTTGTGTTTTTGTCTTCCAACACTTTGCTCACACCAACAACACCTCTTCTCTCATCCTCAACGTCCATATCCCTACTTGCACACAAATGCACGAGAAACAACAAGGCGGCTTCGTTCTTCCGATCGAAGAGGGCGCCCCACTCCTATCCCACAGCAGCTACTCCAATGGCCAGCCCAGAGGAAATTGCACTCGCGGCGTCTTCTGCAAACGATGTAAGGGTTACCAAGATTCTATTGCCCTTCCTGAGCTCTAGCTTCATTAAACAACGATACTCACATGCAAGCCTGTATTTTTGATCCAAAACACAAAAGGCGTGTCTGGGGCCCACAAAAACAGCCGCAAGAGAACCATGGTTCGCACTGGATTCATTGCCATCTTGGTCGCATGGCTCTACTGGTCCGTCTTAGGCCACCCAGGATTCACAGGAGGCTTCCTCGGCGGCCATCACGACGACCAATGCCGCAAGAACCTTGTGCCCTGGAATGGACCTTCTAAGATCGTGACCTCGGCCTCCAATCTCGAGGTCAAGTTTGGCAAGGGAAATTTGGTCACTACCGTTCAAGTCTTGACCGGCGATGTGTCCCAGCCCACTGTGATCATCCGTGCCAACGTCTCAACGCCTTATGGCCATCACCCAGGTGACAATGACAACGACCATGACGATGTAGTGGGCACTACAGAGACCTTAAAGAACTATGAGGACCACGGTTTGCACCTCGAGTTCCGAGAATACGACGGCCAGTCTCAAGTGTACTTTTGGGCTGATGAACATTATGGCCATCATCATCGAGAGCGGTTCTGTGGCAACATTGATGTGGATGTTGTCTTGCCCAAGAATCTGACCGAGTTTGGCCGCCTGGCAGTTCTGGGTACGTTGCTCAAAGTTACAACTCATGATATTGGCGCGATCGCGTTCGAGAAAGTAGAGCTTAGCTCCACAGTCGGCTCTATTCTTGTGGACAGCCTTGTGGCGGATAGTCTGGTCTCGGTTCTGACGAACGGCCCTATTGACGTCAAGGCACTCACCGCGCCTTTGGGCGCTCCCTTGAAGGCCAAGCTATCGACCACTGTAGGTCAGGTGGTCCTTGTGGCGACCGCAACGGTCCTTGGCGATGACTACGAAGGAGATGGTCATGCTGTAGACATCCGCACTACCACCGGCGATATTCATCTTCATGTTGGTCCTGAACAGAGCAAGAAGAGTAGCCACGGTGTCCCTGGCGACATCCATGTCACCACTTCCACTGACGTTGGCTTGACCGCCAACAACATTGACTTGGCCGATGGCCAGCTACTCTTCCTGCGATCCAAGTCCACCACTGGCACCATTGACTCTACGGTTTCGGACAAGTTCTTGGGCCAGTTCAGCCTCAAGACTGATATCGGAACCGCTACAGTGGTCGAGGCCGAGGACAGTGCAAGCGAGATTGAGTATGAGAAGAACAATCCCCGTGTTAAGATCGGTCGCAAGTTTATCAAGACCGACGACGGCGAAATCCAGCAGGGCGAAATAGCTGCCTCATCTGATTTCGGCCGAGCCCTGCTCACCTTTGTATGAAGACAAAGTACTGCACCAAAGGGCAACCCCACAATTGAGTGAATAAACCCAAGGGACAGCGAACTTGCTTGGAATTGATGATTTATTATTATTACATGTTCGTTCGTTGCGATGTTTACCACTAGCAAGGAGGAGAGTGAAGAAAAAGGTTGCGTCAGTATGAGAATCCTTCCATTGAACGTCTCCTCTTTAGAAGGCCTGATTACCTTGTCTCCCTGGACATGACGCCGGCGGTATTGGGCGTACTCGCTGAAGGCGTAAAACACGAAAAGAAATCCAGCGAGAGTCGCACAGGTGACTCCTGTGTACAAGCTGTTGAGTTCAGGAACTACAGATGACAATGGAGAGACATTAGTTGTGGTTGATATAACATTCAAGTGGGACTTAACGCGAATACAAGGAGGCGCATAGCTCTTTTACCTGTCGTCTGGCAATCATTAATATGCATTTGGCTGGTATAATCTTTGCAGAAATTTTTGAGGCCGACTCCAATGATGATGGCGGTTGCAAAAGAGATGAACGCTCCAGCAGGCGAGATCAAGAGTGCCTACACGAGGAAGAAGCATAGGATGTGGGTTAGAGACTACATGCAGTACCGTTAATCCTGCCCCGGCTATCAGTGTCGCATCCATCCTTACGGCGACAGAGGCGCGCTTGCCCTTGAAGTGCTCGGAACGCTTCCAAGTCACAAAGTCCATAGCAAAAAGTCCCACTCCTCCGGCAGCAACAAGGAATCTAAGGATCGAACCAAAGCCAAAAACACCTTATCAGTATATATATCTTAGATTTCCTTGGGCATTGCGCTGAGCGATTCGAGAATGGTTACCCTGCAACGGCACTCCAGACACAGGCTGCATGGTTGTAAAATCCTTGCACACCCGCGCCAGCCAGAATACAGACCGTTCCGATGCCGCCATAGCTAAAAAAAGGATTTTAAATGATTAGTGAACACTGGAAAGGCGACTTTCTTGCTTCATCCAATTTATTCTCTCCTCCTCTCCTTCCTTTCCTTACTCAAAGTAGCTTTTCTTGGACATGATGCCAAGGACAATGAGGCCCAGCAGAGCCAAGATGGAGGACATGAGAAAGTCAGTCTTCAGGTACCAGCCCTGTGATGAGAATGACATGGTGAATGAAGTGTGTTGGTTTGCTTTCAAGATGGATTAGAGTAGGTATATGTTGCCACTGTTTGTGTTGGAGACGAATGTTGATGCAATCTCCTTGTTGAATGTTCGTGATGCCCGTTTTTTCTCCAATTGCGAGAGTCGAGTCCTTTTGTGGGTTGTCTGGCCTGGGAGTGCTGTTGCTGAGACCAAGAAGAAGAAGAAGAAGAAGAAGAAGAAGAAGAGCGTGGCCTGGAAGTAAACACATGCATCAAAACGCCAGTGATCGCAGCTTGAAAAGAAGCTCACTCATCCGACCACCACTCCACTGTACTCCACTGCACTCCACTGCACTCTTGCTCTTATTTTCATGAAAACCTTCCCTTTTTTACTCGAACCGAGTGCGAGTGTGGGCGTATTTGAGAGAGAGAAAATGAGAGCCGTGGAAGAACAAGAAAACTCTGCTGACTTTTGAGTAGATCGATACCCATCTGTGTACCATCAGGAAATACGTGACGGAGGTTGAAGACTGGGGACATGAAATACAGTGTCTACCAAGGGTGGTTTGGTTTCTTCTCTGCGAGAAAACATTAGGCTTTGGTTTGTGGTTGGACGACTGCTTTACTCACCGACGCTAGAAGTTGGTGGCGAACACGTTCATAGCAAGACAACAAGAGGTAGAGGCTGGACCAAGCCTGATCCGCAAGCTCCACCTCAACGACCACTCTCATCACAGCGCACAATGAAAAAAAAAAAAAAAAAAAAAAAAAAAAAAAAAAAAAACGTTGAGCAGCTGGAACAGTGATTGGCCATTAGTAGCCAAGGTCCAGATTGATCGTTTACATGCTTGTGAGCAAACGCTGCATGTCTCCCGAAGATTCCCCACTTGTTCTCTTCTCAGGTACCCTTCATATTTGAATGTTCAATTAAGATTGGCTACGAACAAAATAAAGTGGAGGGGGGCTGCTTGAAATTTGATCCTCGAGCCGAGCATTCTTTGCATCGCAATCAAAAAAAGCTGGCTGTGCCAGGAAATGGAGAACGGGTGGAAAATAGAATACGCAGTAGGAACAGGGTGCTCATCAATGCCTCCTGTGCCTTCATTTCGACGTGCATTAGTCTTCGAGCGACTCCATAGGACTAGTGCAAAGCAGGACCGAGTCATAAATTCTAGCCTCCTTCCAACCTCATCACCTATCACCAACACTCACATTGGTTTCGTCAAGAACAATCTGCACAGGGCAGTAGCTGCCACTTGGGAAGCTCGTTCGGGCTTAGCAGTCAGGGTGCGGATTGATTGTTTGTATGCATAGAGTAAACAGCGCATTGCTTTTCAGTCGCCGTCGTTTCTCTCCGTTGTAGATGACATGTCTCATAATAATTTTGGTGGCGGAGACCGGTCGCTCGAGCAGGTTTTGTCGTCTGCACCCTTTGAGTCACCTATGCCTTTCATTTCTCAACTTCCTGTGGTGACACTCTATTCATCCGACGATGCCATGTGGCAACATGGGTCCATTAAGAGAGAAAATTAGTCTAGGTGCATGATGGAGAAGGTCGTTAAGCTTCTTCCTCTATCCGTGGTCGCACTTGAAGAAGTAGATATAGCATGGCTATCCATTAATATATTATGCTCGCACATGGTCACATCAAACACTCTGGCCAAAGTAGTGAGTGCTGACGGTAGGACAAGAACTCGGGCCTTCTTGCGAGATTTACCAGGGCGGGAAATGTAGTGCAATTGGTCGACTTTCTTTTTTGCCAAGGAACGAGATGTCAAATGGAGGTAAGCAGGGTCGTACAAAGAAGGATGTCGATCGAGACCGGAAGGCAAGGGCCAAGGCCAGGGCCCCCAGAGCAACTGGAGGGTGAGGTTGAATTATCACAAACCATGTGCCACGGTTGGTTTGAACTTAGGAGTACTGTTCTTGAGTTTCATTTTGTCGATGAGAGGACAATCGACAAAAGGAAAGGGTGGACATGAGTGGAGGGATTACGGCAAGATATGAGATAGAAACAAAACAATGGTCACTTAACAATGGGCACCACGGGCAGACCCGATTTGTGCGAGGAGTAAACAAGAGCACAAGGACCCAAATGAAAATGGGCCATTGTTGGTTTCTTGTCAACTTTTTTTTATTGGGCAACACAGATCGCATTTGTTGTTGCAAACAAAAAGGAAGAGCACCTCTGAGGCGCAAAAAAGACGAAAAAGAAGTGAGGCAATGCAGGCAATGCAAGGAATGCTTGAAAGCCATTGAGCGCGATGGTGGAGTATCTGGACCGGGGGCATTGTGGATAAGATGGACAAAGGAGAGTGAAAGAGAGAGCAGGGGGAGATGGGTCGAGCGGGATTATTTCGTGATCCCTATTCATGCCCTGCATCTGCATGCGAGCCCCGGATACCACTCGTTCATCCCTGTCTCCCCTGCCAAATGTCACAGTCCTAATTTGCAGATGAGATACATGTGCCAACACCATAGGTTGAGACACTGCAGGAAAACGTTGATTCTGAGGGCTTTATTGAAAACAAGTAGTCCCTCCCTTGAATGCCGTCGTGTCTTTGTCTCCATTTGCTAGTGTGTTTTTTTTTTTGGTGAAGGAAGAGGACAAAACGAAAAGAAGGGACGTTGGGGTGGATGGACAGGTTGATTGCTCAGACTCTCTGCACGAACCTCTTCCCTTCCACTTTTTTTATCTTTTTATTCCCAGCCCGTTTCAGGGGGGATACATAAAGGAACGAAAAGAGAAGAATGGAAAATGCCGTGAGACTAAGCTCATTCTGTCCATCCCCGGTGGAATCACCTTATTCACCTTATTCACCTTGACCGTCGTAAGACTGAGGTTGAGACTGGGCTCGAAGTACTCAGCTTTTTCCATCATTTTTCTCCAAAGTGATTTTGTCCGCATGCACAGAAAAGATGAGAGCAGCTTAGTGCTGGCTGAAAATGAAAAAAATATATACATACAAAAGATATGGCGAAACGGATATCAACATCGATCTATTTACTATACTTGCGATAGATGGACAATTCGACATGGAGAAATGATGCAGCGAGCCATCATTTTGGATGAATGTGGGAAACCGGTGGTCTTTAATCCAGGGACCAATACAATCCACGCCATACATGCCATCTCGTGGTCTTGTTCGTAATACGTGGCGGACGTTTTTTTTATTCTTCCCGTTCTGCTTCAACCTCAATCACACTTCTCCCAGTGGTACAGACACACCACCCGTGTCACCGTGTGTTCTGTGATGTACTCACAAAATGGCCCATGGCCCATGATCCATGGTCCATGGTGTGGATGGATGCATCAAAGAACTCTTAAACGGCTCACTTTCCTTCTCTCCCTCCCTCCCTCCCTCCCTCCTTCCGTCCCTCGATCTTCTCTTTCCATCTCTCTATATCCACCACATGGCCATTGGGGCAGAGCAAAGTTCATGTATTTCTTTCTTGAGTTGTTGCTGTTCTCTTTAACAACCATAGAGTACAGAGTATAGAGTGCAGACAGAGGCGGATATGTATTTGACGTGGGTGCGCTCTCAAACAAACAAAATTTTGGCACTAATTGCACCCCCCTTCCCAAAGGCATGCCCATCTCCATCCATGCGCGACACCCAAAGACAAATAATACCTTGCCATTCAAACAACTCTTAGTCTTGTATTGTTCTGTATTGCCATGTCTCGACACATTATCTCGTGGACTAACAAGCGTCCCTCTCTAAACAAACAACAACATTACCATCAGCAATTAGCATGCCCTGCCTATCCTGTCAACAACAACAATAACAACAATCATTGACTGTTATTTTATCAAGATTCTCTCGATTCTCGTACCATTCGCCATGTTGCTGTTGTGCCTTCTCCTTGTGTTTCTCTTTCTCTTTCATTCAGTCCCACCCCCCAACGACAAAAAATAAATTGCCATCCCCCTCGGACAACTGAAAAAGGAGGAAACATATATTGGATCTACATTTCTATCTCTCGCTCTCTCCTTCCTTCTTTTCTTTTCTTTTCTGCACTTCCACACATCCATTCTTTTCTCTTCTTGTTTTTATTCTTCACACACATAATACATCCTCACTAATCTTGCATATCACTCATAATCTTTCAATACCTACACTTTACACTGTTTGCTTCCATACCTACATCTCAGCCTCAATATCAATACCATTGCGCGACACCACTACTCTTCATTCTTCTCCAGGTACGGCATTAATCAACTTCATTGGTAATAGCTGACTCCGACATGGCTGCCATATCCCAATCCCATCAAAAAAAAAATCTGCCCAAAAGGAACAAGGGAATGGGTTCTCGTTCCTCTTGCAACACTGCTCCATCCAAACACCTTTACTTTGAGCCTCCT
>KN042416.1:345234-396786 GCA_000739165.1 Podila verticillata NRRL 6337 | reverse complement strand
CCTCGAATGAACAGTGCCTCCTTAGCACTGGAACGCACTGCCCGTATCCATCCAATCCCTCCACTTGTGTCTTTTCTCCTTGTATTCTCGACAAACTACCATCCCTCGCTTCATATCCCTCTGCCTCTGTGTCTCTGTCTCTTTCATTTTCTCTAAAGCCTTGTCCCTCCCCCTTCGTCTCCATCTGAGCTCATACTCGTACCTCGACAATTATAGTCCAGGGATGGGACTGAAGACAAACAAACAGACAGAACAGAGAGACTGCCATCGATGCCAAATGCAACCTGTATATCATTTTGCAACACTACACAACTCCCTTGTTGCGTACATACAAATATACATAGATACTTCATAAGCCAGCAATTTCACCTCTCTGCAACAAAAAGCAACAACAACAGACTTGTATACTAACAAGGGGCGTTTTCTGGTCAATAGTTCTTTGCAACTTGTATTTTCTTCTTCCGACTGCGATCCAGATCCGATTCTGCATTGCCCTACTTTGCCCACAAGATCCATACTCCGCACTCCAAAGGTAAAAAAGGTCTCGTCTTTGATGTCAAAGAGGCGGTGACATGAGATGAGATCGCGCGAAAACCTTTGCCTTCTTTCATGGAAATGGCTATGAAAAAAAAAGGCCGAGAACAGAGATAACATGTTGGTGACCAGAGCAACGTGGGAGATAGTTCTCTCTCTCTTCTTGATTTTATTATAAATGTGTACATTGCTTTGTCTTTCATCCTTGTTTGTGGATGGATGGCAACTTGGCAAGTCGCTCTTCCTTTTTCGTTTTCCTCCCCTTCTTAAACGCGCATTATGTGTCTGTGCCTTCCAATCACATGCACTCCACAATTTACAGACCTCATTAATGCGCTATGGTGTTGAGTGCATCGTCAAAGTATCCAAAGAGAAAAGAGTGCTATGCGGGTGCACACGTCCATGTGCGTGAGGTACACGGCATGAACATGCAACAAAAATTGATATTCATGCGTTTATTCTTCTCTTTATTTATTTCCACAGCGCTGTGTTTGTACACCGTTCCGTTTGGCCTTTGACTGTTGTTCTGGGTCCATTTCCACTTCATCTGTAAGTATAAAACAGCTATATCCTTGTCTTCCCGCGTTAGCTGTTTTTTTTTTTTTTTTCCTTGGATGATTGTTGCTATGGTGTCCTTTGGTCTTGGACCAACTGGGCGCTCTCCTGTCCTCTCCTGGGTCGCCACGATGAATCGTCGTTGGCATCTCCTTTTTTCCATCCTATTCCATTTTTTTTTCTTTTGTTTGTGGGGCTCCGTTCAACTCCTTATTCGAGAATTCATACTTTGGCGACAAATGATAAATGCCTTTTTCTGCTTATTCTATCTTGCAACATTGGCTTGGTCTGTTTTCGCACTATATGTGCCTTCTTGCTTGGTCATGGTTGCGCATTGATGCTAGTGTTTATTTGTTGGAGGGAAGGGCGACAAACCGTTATTGGCCACATTCCTTTCCAGGTCCCCCATGTGGGTCAGTGCGGATCATGAATCCAGGGGAGAGGGAGAGAGGGCAGAGGGTGACATGCTTCTGGATCTGTGCGTTTGGTGGCAAAATGCACCGTAATTAATCAGAGACGCGGTGAGATATCGAAAACGCGGCCCCATTTCGGCGACGATGAACCCTTTAACATGATGGCAAATACCTTTCTTTTTTTTTCTTTCCATGCGTTATTTCTCTGCCTTTTCACCTTTTTTCTTGCACCTGCCATTATCCCTTGGGTTCTACGTCGCAATCGGGAAAGATGCTTGCTGCTTCAACGCCTAGATCTCTCTTTGTTTTGTTCTGCTTCATCATCAATGCTACGTGTTATCTGTGCATGGTTGGAGGAGAGCATTGACTTTGTTACAAACCCTCAACTTTCTTCTTCGCCAGCATGCCATTTCGTTCTTTTGCCACCTTTTCCTGTTTCAACCTCCTTTCTGTCCCACTTCCTCTCCCCCCGCTCACTCACTCATCCACTCGCATATTCACTCCTGCTCTCTCGACCATTGACTCCTGTGACTCCTTAATCAGTCCTGGTTTCTCATGTGGCGCCCGCCCTTTTTTTAGTTCACCAGTCCAGTTCATATATTTCTTCTACTCACTTCTATTCATATCAGGCCCCGTCATCACTGGTTGCTGTTATCCCCACTCTTCTTCCGCCTTTTCTCTGTCTCTCTCTCTCTCGCTCTCTCTCTTTCTTTCTTTCCTTCTCTCCGTTTTTCGCTTTCATCCTTTTCGGTTCCGTTCACTCTATCCCACTGTCGTCCTATTCTTCAGACCCCCCTACAAGAACCAGATGCACCTTTGTGATTGATGTGTGTGTTCCCTTGCGTTCTACAAAAAGCATCCATCCCATTCAACCCTTTCAACCCATCCACAGTCATCATCCCAGCTTGGTCCTACAGTCACTACTAACAATCCACCAATTGCCCCAAATGGATATTAACCACGTTATCCTTTTCTTCTCTCTCATACTTCTACCTTATCTTACTAATACTTCCTACTAACCCTACTAACAATGCTATGTATGCTAACCTTGTCTATTACATGGCCTCTTCATCGGATTAATATCTTCAACGAAAACCTCGACAACACCATCCATCCCGACCTGACTATCGACTTTTCTCATTCGCCAATTTCAGGAACCCATCTCGACAACTGAAAAAGTCACACGTTCGATCTTTTCCCTCCCCCCCCCTTCCCCGCTCACTTCCACCCCACACACCCATACCTGAGCCATGTCTAATAACCTCAGACTGGTCTCGAGTGCCAAGAATTTGAGAAGCCAATTTAAAGGCATTAGCAATGGCAACTCCAACAACCTCAACACGTCCAGCAGCGCCAGCATCTATACTACAGGCAGCAGCGTCTCTCAGAGTCGATCACTGGATCCCTCTGCCTCGGTACCCGGATCTCTCTCACGGCAAGGCAGCCTTCTGCGGTCCACAAGCAGTGGCAATCTACGCCGAAGCAAGAGCGTGCAAAAGAAAACTCTGATCGCCAAAGTCTTTGCGGACGAGGCTGCGCCACAGGACTCGCACCCAGACTTGTCCATGGAGATGACATTGTTGGTGGTCAAGCGATGTGTCAAAGAGATTCGTGAAAGAGGTAACCGCTTGAGTGACCTTTTGAACTGTCGTTTATTGCTATGTCCGTTTCTTAACCAACAAGTGGCCTTTCATTTCGACATCAAACGTAAATCTAGGACTCACAACAAAGGGCATCCTTCGCCAGGTGCAGATGGGACAGAGCAAAAAAGTGATCATGGACACAATCAACATGATCTTGGATGACGATGCCTCCACAGAACTCTCGGCCCTGCGTCAGATCGACGTACACTTAGTTGCCCAGGCCATGAAGTTTGCCATCCGCTACTCAGAGCAGACGCTCGTCACCTACGCCGACTATGAGTCCCTCTACATCGAACAAGGTACGGATCCCACTGAGCGATAGGCCTCGTGCTTTCATTGGGAACAATGATTTAACTTACCTATACTTTTCAATTGTACTAGATCGCAACTTTATTCGATTCGTTCATGATCTTCCTGCAACAAACCGCGCCATCCTACTCGATCTCTTCTCTCTCTGTGCGGACGTCACACTATTGGCCCATCTCAACAATATGACACTAGTCGCCGTCGCTAAAGCCATCTCCCTCAGCATCATGGCCGAGCCCGAGCGCGAGTTTACAACCTTTGACGCATCACTTCAACAACGCAACATGTGGGGCGCCGCCTGCGAGGATTTGCTCCGCGCCTTCCTTCGCATCAAAACCTCTTACGACCTTGCCAAAATCGAGCAAGAAGACGAAGTAGACGAAAACCGCTATGTCGACAACCTGACTCGTGTCGTCAAGAGTGCCCGCCAACGCAGCAGTGACAACGGATCCATGCCCAATTTGCACAGCATGCCTATTTCACTCCCTTCCAGTGCTGGATCCAGTATGCCTGGGTCTGGTTACGGTCGCGCCCAAAGCGGTTATTTCGATCACGTACCCTCACCTCGTTCAGCATCGCCACTTTCTTATCAAATCAACAATGGCCCCAACGGACCTTCGTTCTCGAGATCACATTCACTGGCACAGTCGAATCCCCCTATATCTAGCCCCATGTCACCGTCAACGCCTCAGTACGAGGAAGAAATCACTGAATACGAGGAGATGATGCTAGACCGTACCCACCTTACCCGACTTCGACAGCCTTCTCGAGCAAACTCTGGAACCCTCCGACCCATGGACATGCAGAAACGCAGATCTTCTGTCGCCGACATGGAGAGTCTCTACATGCTCCCTGCGGAGGCGACAGCCTGTGCTGATGGCTACGATTCTGAGCCTGAAATGATGCACCACGACGACGACGACGAGGACGACGAGGACGAGGACGAGGACGAGGAAGACGGCGAAGGCGAAGTCGATACTGAAGAGATGAACGATCTGATTCCCGATTTTTCAGATGGCCTTGGATGGGATTTCTCCAAAGAGGTCAATCCCACCGATAAGCCCTGCTTGGCGAGGTTCGAGTTCCGTGCAGAACCACAATCCTCTCAGCTGAACAGCATCCTCAAGAATGGTGTGATTCGTTCGAACAGCTCGAGCAGTAACGGAAGCGGCATGGGACCAAACGGCCCCATCTATTCTGGATCCCCCAAGAGCGTCCGAGACCTTTCCAAGCAAAATATGACCTCTGTTCGTTTGCGCCAGTTGCAAGAACAGCGCTCTTCATCGTCCATGCCTCCTACTCTTCAAAGAGCCCAGTCACAGCAAGACATGATGCCGTACCGCGACAACACCTTAGGTTCGTCGCCTGTCTATCCAGCCTCCTCCAAGAGTCCTATGGCCCACACGATGGCCATGGGTCGATCTCCTTCTGGTAGATCTCCTTCACACAGCCCACAATATACCCGCCGCAATCCAGCCCTCCGCAGATCTATCTCATTGGACCCTCACACCATGAACGGACGCATCCACAAGAAGGCAACTGAGCTTCGAACAGATATCCTGGCCCGTGAACTTGCTCTCCAAACTGAGCGTGCTCTGGTCGAAGAAGACATTCGTATGCGCCTTCTCGAGGTCCGTGACTCGGAGCAGCACCAGGAACCCGCCCGAGCCAGTTCCGAATTCTCGCTCCAATCTTCTCCACATGATCTGGAACGTCCAGTCGCTACCAGTCGCGCAGCCATCCGAGAGAGCAACCTTTCCATCTCCACACGACCAAGGTCCCCTCTCCCCGATTCACACTTAGAAGTGCATCTCAGTGATGTGGCCTTCAACCATCTCAGTCCTCTGTCCTCCAAGTCACCTGCTTTCTCCAGCGTGATCGACAACGGCAATGGAACAAGAGCCTTTGAGGTCATATCTCGCCCCAGGGACATTGAACCTTCCCACTTGTCGCCAGTCTCGCCTATCTCGCCCAGAGGCGAGATGAGATCCAAGTTCCAAGAGAGTTTCCCCGAGCGTCCCATCTCGCCACCTCCAGGTTATATCCAGGGCCGGAACCCATCCTTGATGCGGTCTCCTGCAGGAAACAGTAGCAGAAGCATGAACAGCAGCAACATCGGCTCGTCGCCTGCGTCTGCATCTTCTCCACCGCGTCCTGCCAAGCACGCTGCCCGAGCTTTGAGTCCAGCCCGTGGTCCACGATCCATGAGCCCAACACGTGATCTGCAAGATATCAAACCCCGCCCTCTCCATATTCCCCAGGGCGTCTCTTCGGCTGGTCCTTCGACCCCCTCACAACCTTCCTCTGCAGTCGAGAACAAGCCCAAGGGTGTGAACTTCATCCGTGCCCTGTCCCACAAACTGCGCTCCAAGCAGAGTGACGACCAACTCAAGCCAGTGCGAATCAACAACCAGGTCGTGGGCAATACTGCCTCGGCTCCAAAGTCGGCCCCAGTCTCTACTGCCATCCCAACGATCACGCCTTTGGTCACTATTGAGCTCCCACGTCTCGAGCTCAACTTCTTGGGCGGCCTGATGGGTCCTTCGAATGGCTCTCAGGGCATTGGAACTGCAGGAGGCAGCGACCACCTGCCTCCGGCTACCGCGCCAGCATCCATGATCATTTCAGGTCTTGCCTCCCCCGGAGGATCTTCTACAATGGACAGTTGGAGACGTGAGGCACAAGAACTCCTCCCTGTCGCAGACCCATCATCCCCCACCACCCCCACTTCGACCAAACCAGCACCTTCAGGATCAGCCTTTGCATCATTAGTATCAGGATCAGGATCGCCCACTGTCATTCGCCCACGCGGATTCACAGGTGGGCGCCGTGCATCTGCCACAGCATATGTAGGTGCCACTGGCAACACACTTAGGGACCAGCAACAGCGTCGCAAGATCAAGAAGCTCCTCGGAGCAAGTGCTGCCTCCAGCCCCGTCACTTCGCCGCCCACGTCACCAGCGGCCAAGAAGAATGGTACGGTTGAGAAGATAAGCAGTCATGTTGGTGCGCCTGCCAAAGACCCGCACTCTGACAGCTCTTACACTACAGACAATAGTGGATCGGCCACCGAGGACGCGCCAGGCATGACTCAGGAATACCTCCCCATTACAGGTGCTACACTCCTCCAGGCCCTCTCTAGCAGCAGCACAGATGCCACGATCCCGAAATCTCCTTCCTCCAAGGGCAAGAGTGGTGAAGAGAAGAAAGAGTTCCGTTTCTCCACTGCCACGCTCCTGAAGGATGGTAAGCTCTATTACCAGTTACAATGGGACCAATTTTCAGAGTTGGGCTTCAAGTCTGAATTTTTCACTGAACCGGAGCAGTATCTTTCGGGAATTCAACAACGACAACAAAAGTCTCGACAGTCCAAGGCGGGTTCAGGGATGAACGGATCACCATACACCATGGGCGAGAAGGCGAGTTCACCGCCCCATACCGTAGAGGGAGCATCGCCGTCGTCGTCTCTGGAGCCGTCGAGGATGTCGAGCCATCTAGGTCAAGTTCAAGTACAAGGTCAAGATCTGGGTCCGAGCCCGGAGCAGCGCGCAGCTGCGATCAAGGCCGCTCAGGAGAGCTTCAAGGCCCTGGCCAAGGACCCCAAGGCCCTGGCGGCGCTCAAGGCCAAGGCAGCCTCCTCCAACGGCCAGGCGACAATCGTCAGCATCCAGTCCATCTCCAAGAGCGCCATGTCCCCACGCAAGGGAAGCAGCAACAATTCGTACCCAAGCCCCGAGCCCAGCCCGGGCAACAGTGTCAAATCGTCCATCTCGAGCGACGGCAACGAGAGCCTGCTGCAACGCAGCTCGATCCAGTCGTCCAGCACCATGTCGGACCAGTCGTCATTGACGGCGTCCTCAGTGACCCAGGGAGCGTCCTTCGTGGATTCGAAGGGCAGGACGCTGCATGGGTCAGCTGTCTCTGGTGGTGCGGGTTCTGGTGCTTGGCACTCGTTGTCGTCAGCGGGAGCGCCTAAAGATTCGAGTGCGGAGAAAACGCCCAAGAAGAACAGGTTGTTTGGGAAGAAGTTCAAGTCGTCCAAGAAGCAGCAGGCGGGCAACCCAGGCGCAGCACAGGCCACGGCGAGGAAGCGGAGGTTGTTGCCCGTAGGAGTGAGGCGCCAGGATGTGATGACCAAGACGGAAGAGTCGCTGGACGAGGTGTTCCCGTGGATGCTGATCGAGCATATGGCGGGGCAGGAGAGCGGATGGGTGCTGCTAGAGCCTGTCCATGATGGAGCTGTTGGATGGGTCAAGATTGATAAGATTGAGGAGGAAGTGAATAGACTGAGGGCAGAGGAAGAGAACCAGCAACAGAAGCAGAAGGAGGGAGGAGAGGCCGGTGCAGGATCATCACCACGCGCATCGGCCGACGAATTTGTTCAGCGGCAGCAGATCGCTGTTTAAGCAAGGACAGAGCAAGAACAACCACCACATTCATCAACACCACCACCGTCACCCACGACTTTAGCCATTTATCTACACCAACCATTTCCACACCCACCACCAACATGGCCATCCGCCATACTCCCATACTTCATTATCGTCGCCACCGCTCATCCATGAATCAAAAAATCAAAAACCGCACCCGAGCGAGAATGTACACTATACCTCACAGGAACAAAACACACCCCTATCACCCTCAACTTTCCTGGCACCACCACAGCAGTTTTCTTTTGCACCATCTTTACCCCTTTGTAACGACCCCACACATACCTTTTCTCCTCCTTTACCATCCAAGTACAAATAAACTATGCTATGCTCATACCACGATATGTTTAGAGCGGAAATGCTAGGAGATGTTGTTATCAATGATGTTCGTCTACAAAATGTCTTCTTTTCGCTCAGTCCACAATCGACAAAGGAAGTCCTCAAGAACGTTCCCGAGAGCGTCATGAAGATCCACTTTCACATTCAGGGTCGGGATATGACAGGGACTCCTATCTTCAGCGAGGAAGACCCTGCTGCACAAGTTTCTGTCGGTGACCAGAAACACCCGGACGCTATTGCCACTCTAATAGAGTCGCATTGTCACTCTCATTCCAGCATAGAACCACTTTCGCTCAAGACAATTTCCTCCACCAAGCACAGTACTGTTCTGACCCCGTTTCTGGAAACCTGCGGCACCAACGATAAAGAGTTCATATCAAGAGTCACACGCTACTTCCAGTCTGCAACGTGTGGTCCGGCACTTGCCTCGTTACATACATTCGACCAACTCTAAAATTTTCTCCCACCATCACGAAGCACCTCCCTGCTCAAGTCGGTAGGCCTAGAAGGATGTACACTAGCAGGGCCACTAGCAGCAAAAACCATCCGTGGCTGCGGACAGCGACTTTTGGACGTCGATATGGCCGATTACCACGGGCTCACAAGCAGTGAGATGATGTCGACCACCCTTGAGGCAAGCGGAGAGCTTTTGCTGGTTCTCGGCGCTTCGTGATCCAGTTGGTTTCACTTAGTACCCAGATTCTGTCACCTTGGGATCCGATTCGATGACCTGTGGATGGAGGGCCCCTCGGCTAAGCGATTTTGAATACAGGATTACAGGGCCGCTACCTGCTCAAGACGTGGCACCAGACGTCATTGAGGACTCGTTGAGCAGTTTGTCTGTCATCCGCAGCCAAACTCTCCAGAGAAAAATACTTAAAAGAGTTTCCAGAAGACATGTCTCTTCAGTTGGAGTCTTGGATAATCCTATAAGGCGGAGTGGGCACCGAGGCAGTTTCACTGATGTTCTCTGGAGACGCCTCAGGAGAGTGGACTGGAAGAGCTGGGGACCCTCAAGAGTCTTCAGATACTCGATATTGGATATATAAATCATAGGATCGGTGTTCCAGAGCTCGAGTAAATAAGGAAGAACTGGACCAAGCTCGGAACCATTGCTGGCTTCTTCGAGAACAAGCAGTAAAAGCACCCGGATGTCGCCGAGTGACTCAAGCACAGCCAGCACGGATGGTTAATGGGTTTTCACAGACTGTGGGGTGATCCTGAGATGTCGAGCGATTCAGATACATCAAGTTAACGGGATTGAACTCCCCGCTTTCCAATAGTCTAGTCTAAAAAAAAAAAAAAATACTAGGCACATTTATCGTGGCCTAGGCTCAGAGCGCGACGCTTTGCACTATTTCTGATGGTGCGCTTACCTGATCTACTGCCGATGCATGCTGCTCTGTCTGGTGGATGAAATTAAAAAATGACATGACTTGCTGCAACAGCATGGACATTATGAACGATGATTGCCGACGGTTTTGCACAACTCCACGACCTCGGGCGTCAAGACACACACCTGAGACCAAGCCAACAGCAGTTCGATTGTTCAGCTGCGAAAAACAAATGGATACACTCGCAATAAGACAATTTTTGGAAGTGTTGTCTTTATTCGTTGTTGGAAGACCACGAAAAAAGTAATAGCGAGCCATTGGGAGGTTATGGAGAGAGTAGAGACGTGGACAACTTTTGAAGCAAGAGCAACATAAGGATCAAAAACATGGTATACGACGCTCATGCCGCTTGTCTAGCTAGTTCTAGTACAAGTTAATTCATGATTTTCCACGATCTGAGAAAAGAATGCCGCTTAAAGATCGCCAGAAGCGGCGGATCCGGCCTCGGCCTCGGGGTCAGGCTTTGCGTCGACGCTGAGGAGCGTCTTGAAGTCCGAAGGAAGAAGGGTGCCTTTGAAAGCATCATCAGAGATGAGCGAGATGAGGCACATGCGCAGCTTGGCCTTGTTCTGGGTGTTGGCGCAGACACACGAGCTGAAGCGCTCGACAACGTTGCACTCGGTGACACCGATGACACAGGTGGCGACGTTGGTGATGAAGCGGGCCTGGCAAAAGATGCTGCCGACAGCTTGGGCCATGGCGGCAGAGGCGAGGCAGGCGACGATGGCAAGGTTCTTGACGAGCATGGTTGGAGTTTGGTTTGGTTTGTGAGGTTGGTGAGGCTGGTTGAGTTGGTTTGGCTGTTGTTGATGTTGTTGATGTTGTTGGACAAGGATAAAAAGGTGAGACGTGTCGTGTCTTCTTATATAACTTGAGAAACGACCAAGAGTTGTCAAGTGAAGGAGGCTGCAGTGGATCCCCACTCGGCTCTTGTGTGTCACTTCCCACGTCAAGGGTCTGCGACGAGCTACCTTGAATGCTGTCATGCACCTCGGGGTAAAATTGTGCTTCGGTGACTTTCCAATGGTGTCCATTCCTCTAATCTTAAGTCCTTCTCCAGTCACTTCTCGGTCGTTATTTCTTTGATACTTGTCGCTACTGCACCCAACCGAGATTCTACCTGTGCGGTACATCAGGGACAATCTCCTTCCTAACCCCTTACTCGGTGGAATTTTGGAGTGAAGGGGAGACGAATATATTTGGTGGCTTAGCACAGTATTGCTGACTCAATTCATGTTCATGTCTGAGGTTCGGGCTCAAGTTCTAGTATCCCAGCTTTCTTCTTCTCGCTGCATGTGTACCCATATTTCTTTCACTGTCCGTGGTCGTATAAAGTTCTTTTGCCCTGTCCTCCGTTCATCTATGAATGCTATGAAAGAGCATTGCGAAGGAAGGTGTAAAGGCAACCGTATCACGTAAATGGACCCAGGGTGAGCTAGAAGCAGAAGGGAAAGAATAAAAAGGCGCAAACTCACACGCACTGAGACCGGCAGGGGGTTGGGAGTTCAGAAGGACAATGGAGGCGATGAGGCTCAACGAAAAAGAAGTCCCACATCATGAGTTTCTAGGAAGAGAAAGATAGAGGTAGGAGCGCTATACATTTGCCGTAGTCAAGAAAGAAAGAAAAAAGGGAGGAAAAGAAGAACATCCTCGTACTTCTAAATTGACGAATGGGGTGAGAAAGTGCAAACAAGGAAACGTCAAGGAAAGGGGATTCTAATAGGAAAAAGATGACCTTGCAAAATCGCCGATAAGAGCACAAGTCGCCGAAAGAAGGAGCAAAATAAGGATACTATCCACGCATAGGTTATCATCCATCCATTTGTTCGTGGTTCCCTTCCAAACTCAAAGAACTGACTTGCCCTTTCGCGTAAAAAAGCATCTATAAAAGGAGAACGCGGTAACCTCCTCATCCAACAACAACCAAACTCAACCAACCCACCAACCTCACCAACCAAACCAAACTCCAACCATGCTCGTCAAGAACCTTGCCATCGTCGCCTGCCTCGCCTCTGCCGCCATGGCTCAAGCTGTCGGCAGCATCTTTTGCCAGGCTCGCTACATCACCAACGTCGCCACCTGTGTCATCGGTGTCACCGAGTGCAACGTTGTCGAGCGCTTCAGCTCGTGTGTCTGTGCCAACACCCAGAACAAGGCCAAGCTGCGCATGTGCCTCATCTCGCTCATCTCTGATGATGCTTTCAAAGGCACCCTTCTTCCTTCGGACTTCAAGACGCTCCTCAGCGTCGACACAAGGCCCGAGGCCGAGGCCGGATCCGCCGCTTCCGGCGACCTTTAAGTGGACTATGGATCCCTCAACAAAATGGGCTGCATTATGCTGAGAGCGAAAACCCGCCCTTGATTGCATTCACATCAGAATAAAAAATTCTAACCTCCATCATGGACTATGGGGTGTGTTTGCTTTGTAATTGGACGAGCAGGGGATAATAGGGTTAAATTACTTAGCATTTCAAGGATAAAATGGCCGGATCTACTCGTCCCACCCCACGTTGTCAGTCTAGCGTTTCTCAAGAATACTCGACTTCCGGCATTCGATTCGATTCAATTTTTATTCGGCTCGATTCGACCTTATTCGGTTTAATAACGTCGAGTCGAATAAAAGTTGAATCGAATAGGGTCCCTATTCGACTGATGTCGAATCGAATGCACTCGATATTCGAATCGAAAAAATCAAATTGAATTCGATTGAGACTCATATTCGATTCGATCCGACAGTAGAGAAACGTTAGTTGTCATCTTATTTTCATCCACACCATCGCAATGACAATCGTATATGGATGAGCAAACACACTCACTCGTTTTACGGGCGGATTTAAGCGGTTTCTGGTGCCACAGTCGTGTTTTCATGCCGGCGAGACTTCCAGCTGATTGTCGTTGCCGCTGATAAGATACTCCCACTTTTGGTTCGAGGAATCAAATGGGCTACCCAGAACAACACTGTGTCCGATTCATTCTGGACTGGGAAGTCGATGGTCAGGGTTTTGTTTCCAGTTTTTGAAAGTATTTATTGATATGTGGTGAAGACATCCTGTAGTAACAGTGGGGGTGAAGGTGACGGTTGGTGTGATTGAAAAAAAAAAGAAAGAAAAAAAATGATATCTCGCTCCATTCCATTGCAGTGGGTGATGGGCACTTCGGTCAGCCAAATGATTTCCTATCAATCAACAAGCCACTAGTCCTCCTTGGCAGAGGTCTTTAGAGCAGCCTCGCACAATTCGCGCAGATCATCGATCCTGTACGTGATGGCAGCATCATGAAGCTCTTCCCAGGTGACCTCCTTCAAGTTCCAGGGCGAGTCCAGGTCCAGGGGATGCCAGCGGAAGATGTCCTTGAGCCGGCCAGTAGTGTCATGAGTAACAAGCGAGGTATGGGGCTTGCTGATTGCAAATTGATTCGGATCAACGTTGCGCATGATCTCCCGAGTGTAGATAAACATCAGTACCGTGCAAAAGCTGACCAGAGAGGCATCGTCGATTGAAATTGTCAAAGGGCCAACCTCGGTGCTGGTGGCCTGATTCTTTTTGGCCTGCTTGATGAGATATTCTAGGATCGGGTACTTGCTGAGGATGGCGCGATGCGCCCAGAGACCGATACCGATATAGCTCTTGTCCTGCGTGAAGGTGATGCGTGTGTCAACCGAGTAGATGTCGCCGAGGATGGTGCGCATATTGTCCTTGACATGAAGCCCCGCTACATCTTTGGAGACGGTGCTATCTGGTTTCGAAGTCATATCCTGTCGAGGGGGGACTGGGTCGAGGTCCTTGAGCTTGGGTTTCCAAAAGAAGCTATTCAACTCTTTCTCAGCGGTGAGAACAGCATAAAATCGATACTTGTCACCATCTTGAACATTCCTGGCGCTGAATGCCGCTATTATTCCGAATCAAATACATAGCACGACCACATTTTAGCGTGTCGTTCTGTTGTCCAAGCGATGGTTGGCAAAATGAGCGTTCACACTCAACGTCTTTAGTTCGTTACCACAAGAGTCGAACTTCCGGTATTGCAGTTGCTCGGCAGTAAGCTCGAACTGCATAGGCACCCCATCGGCCAGGGGAAGGATGTGTAACCACATGCTCTGTTTGATGTGGTTGAATGGCTGGTAGTGCAATTTCAATCCCAATCGCAAAAACTCGTAGGTCCGTGTCAGGCTTATCATCCAGTGCTGAACAAAGAAGTTCAAGTCTTTGACAGGAACCGTGGTCGAGTTGCCGGGTGCGTCTTCGCTGAGAACCGGGGTCTCGATTCTCAAGATGCTCTTGACAGTGTTTGTGACCGCCATGGTGTGAAGAGTATGGGAATCGGTGGGTAGAAAAGGAGGCAGAGAAGAACAAAAGGGGGGGGGGGGAAGGTGGTTTTGCTTCATGCATTGTCACAAAGGTTCTATTTTATTTCTCTTCTCGCATGAAGGACATGATGGTGATGCGGCATAATGAAGCATAGCCCATCAATACTCATCAGATTCTATTTCATGCTCTTCATCCTCATCACTGTCAATGGAACAATGCGACTGAGGGTGGCCCATGTATCTCATCTTTAGTGCTTCAGCAAGAAGAGAATGTCTCTCAGGGTGGTCCTGGTACTTGTTAAACGGATCTTCGCCAGCACTATACATCGTGTTAATATTGCTGGATACGTATTGAAGAACTTCATCCTTGAGATCCTCGAAGCGGTAAGCAAACCCAAATAGAATATCCAGAGAGTTGCGTACGGTCATGGACTGAAGGATCTGGATTCGGCAGTGTGCTCGAAGATCACCCACCTCGTAGCAGTCGGCCAGCAGAAAGAGCTCACTGAAAGACGTTTCGCCCTTGAAGACAGCGTCCGAACCGGTCGAGGCAGGCGAAAGAAACAATTCGTCAAGGTTAGGGCGCTCCTTGCAGGCGATCGAAAAGGGCTTGTTGGGTGGGAAGCCAATTGCGAAATCATCCAGGTCGACTTTGAGCTCGACCGTGCCCGTGTAAAGAAAGTGGATTAAACCACAGTAGCCCTCCAAAGAGTATTCATGGACATGATGAGACTGGATCCCGGAAGCAACCGCAGAGTCCGTGAGTGAATCCTCGACGGATCTGAGCTTGCTGATCAATTTGGCAAGGCCTGGCTGCTGCGATAAGACTGATCGGTGGGCCCAAAGTGCAATGTTGCGAGCGCCACCGTTCAGACCAAATGTCAGCGCCACGTCCATTGATCCAATGTCTTTCATCAGCGTACCCAAGGTGTCCAGGCCGTGGTGTGGGTAGATGTTATCCTTCTTCGGATAAGCTCTTGAGTTCGATTTCGTTGAAAGGACGATATCAAATGTAACGCATTGGTCGGTGGTGACGACCGAGGCATCGATTTTGACTGTGAGAAAGGGACGCATATTAGTCTCTGTGTAAATGTGTAATATTGCGTAGCCTATCCATAAAAATCGTAGACATACCTGTCGTCATTTTTGAGTTCTTTTCGGTCTTGTCGGCCATTTCGGCAGAGACCGACTTCCCGTCCTTGGAGAAAACGCTTAGTTTCTTGAAAATTGTGCGAGTCTTCCACTCGAGTGAGATGTACAGCCATGGATGGATTAAAGTGAACCTGCTTGACCTCAAGCATGGAAAATCTTCAGCTGAGTTTTGGAAAACGACAGGTCGCCATGAAAGGTCACTGAGCTGACAACTGACACTCATAGAAGAGTCAGCCGAGTGGGAGAGTTTGTTGGCGGGCGCTTTGATCATGATGTGGATGGATGTTTTGGAAGTGATCAAGAAAACATAAAGGATTGGATGGGTGGTGGAGTTGAAGAGTAACAAAAAAGAAACAACAAATTTCCTATTCATAATGCTATCGATTGATGGCGAAGCCTGTTTGTATGTATGTCACATGCACAGTACATTGGCGGACGCAGATGACTTTTGGCTTTATTTCTGTGTGCGTCAAAAGTGAGATTGAGGTACAGCGAGGTCTAGGAATAGCAAAGACGACACCTAGCAACGCCAGGTGCCCGTTATCGTTAACCAAGAAGCAGAGCCTTGAAGCCGTGCTATGGAACTTGAGCCTTATCATTTCAGACAGGAGTGCATTGCGCTCTGGGTGGTCGATGTACTCGACAATCGGGTCTTCGCCACTGACAAACATTGTGTCAAGATTCTCGGTCTAGTACTTTAAGATCACTCTCTTGAGATCATCAAACCGATAGGCAAATTCATAAAGAGGAGTCAGCAAGTCACATATGTGCGTGGAGTCGTGGATCCAAGCTTGGCAGTACGCCTGAGATACTGCGCCTGGTAGCGTTCTGCCAGCTGGAAGAGCTCATTTACAGCTCCTCGTACCAAGAGAAGGGTTACGACCTTTTTCTTGCCGGGACTTGAACCTGGCTCCAACGGAGTAACAGAGGAGCACAGTTCATCGACATCACTTCGCTCCTTGTAGCGGAGAGAAAACGGATTGGTTGAAGAGCAGCCGATGGCAAAGTCGCCCAAGTCGACATTGAGCGCAATATAGTTTGTAAAGTAAGTGTATCAAGCAGCAGCAGCTTGTCAGGAAGGAATACTCGGCCACATGGTGAATGGATGTCGGCAGCAGCGGTGGATCCTGCTTACTAACCCTCGACGACTTTCAGCTTGCTGAGGGTCTTGGCCAGACTTGGCTCCTGCGCAAGGTTGGAGCGATGTGCTCGGAGCCCGATGCCGATTTAGCCCTTGTCCTGAGTGAAACTGAGTCTCGAATCGATTGATTTGATGTCTCCGAAGAGAACAACATGTTTTCCTCGATACGCGGGCTTGGCGCTATTACCAGCCGTGTTCTTGAAAACTTCCAGTAGCAGGGAAACTAACTTAATTTGGGATCCAGAGGTTGTTAGACGGATCACTCTCACTTGAGGTGATGGCGTGATATCGATAGTGGTTGCAGTCTTGGACATTTACAGGCATGGAAGGTTGCTGTTACTGTTGTTCAGATAGAAGACGAGTCCATGCCATTTGTTTATTGCGGAATCCAAAGCAAAGTTGAAGACAAAAGCTTTTACTCGACCTTCAAAAGACGTAATTTTGTTCACAGTTGCTAGGTGGTAAACTCGAAATGTGTTTGCTATCGCCCAAGGGGCAAACGTGGAGCCAGAGGTTTCAGTCGATGTTTTCGTATTGTCTGGAGCACCTTGAATCCAAAGCTACTTGCAGGAAGTCTAGGTTCGAGTGAAGGTGATCGTCCACTGGCCAGCATCTATGTTCAAGTCCGTGTTGAACACGTTGTCTAGGTATGTTCGTCGAGAATAGGAGCCTCGATTTAGAATATGCTCTCAACAACGTCAGCCATTCTCATAATGTTCAGAGGGTATAAGTGTCAATGGCGAAGAAAAAAAGCAGGGACAGATAAAGGACAAAGAAAGAAAGAAACAAGAAAAAAAAAGCCCACATGCAACTTTTCTTGTTTGTTTAAGTACGGACAATGTTTTCGATCCCTCCCTCCAAGTGTGGATTTGATGCATGACGCATGATTTATTGAACTTTATCTTGCAGAGGAACAGGCGTGGGGCAAAGCAAAAGAAACTGTCAGGGCTAAGCGAATGTTTGAGTCTGGTCAGCAGACAGGTGCCTCGACGGAAGTCATGAACCTGATCCTCAATGCTTCGGCGAGAAGGGTGTGTCGCTCGGGGTGGCTGTGGAACACCTCGAAGGGGTCCTCGGCACCAGAAAACATTCTGTCCAGTTGAGAAGCCACATATTTCAAAACTTCTTTCTTGAGATCTTGGTAGCGGTAGGCATATCCAAAAAGTATGTCCAAGGCGTTCCCCTCATCCATCAAGTCAAGAATTTGGATCCGACAGAACTCTCTGAGACGTTGAACTTGATAGCAGTCTGCCAGCTGGAATAGCTCACGAAGGATCGCACCTCGACCCAGGACAGGCACCAGTCTGTCCGTATCAGGGCGCCTCTTGCAGGCGAGCGACAACGGCTTGCTGGGAGGATAACCGATCGCAAAGTCTTTAAGGTCAACTTCGAGCGCAATCTCGGTTGTGTACAGAAAGCGAATCAAACGGCAGTAGGCTGCGAGAGAGAAGTCGGTTACGTGATAGGATTGAACACCGACAATAGCAGCAGAATCGGTCGATGAACGTTCAACTTCCTTTAGCTTGACAATCAGTTTAGACAAGCCTGGCTGCTGTGCAATAATCGATCGATGGACCCAAAGAGCAATGTTGCTGTGGTGATTTTTGATTCCAAACGTCAAGGCAACGTCCATCGTCCCAATGTCCTTCATCAATACCGCCAGGACACCCAAATGAGTCATCATACCGCGCTCCAGATCCACGACTGGCGAGAGCATGACATCAAAAACAATATGATCATCGAGGTACACGTCTGACGCACGGATTCGGACTATAAGAGCGGTATGAAAAAGCTTTGATTAACCGTTTTTTCATATGCATGCATCGAATATATGTTTAAACATAATGACGGATGTACATGATATCGGGCTTTTGGTCTTATCCAGTCCTTGAAGAAGCCACGTTTGGACTGGTTTGCCACTACGAGAGAGAATTCGCAGCGAGTTGAACTGTGGACGCAAAGCGAATACCGTATTGAGTGAAGGCGAGGGTCCACTCGCCCAAAGTAAGCACTCCAAGCCCACATCCCGCTTTGTGAAGGCGAACTTCCACACGTATGGACTTGTGGTATCGGTCGTATGTTCAGTAGTGATTGCTAGCTCGTCTTTATATGGGTGGTCAATAGTGATAATGGTCTCTGTCGAATGGGTGATTTTTCCGCTTTGATTTATTGTCATGTTTGGATGGATGGAAGATGTATCGAAAATGAAAGGTAGAAGTTGTTCGCACTCGACAGGAAGCAACATTTTGTAACTGGAAATAAGCCACCTAAACCCGCATTGTGGGCATTGGGCACGTGTTTATTTTTGACAAAACGATGACTCGCTTGAACGACCGATACTGTCCTACCTGGTTCTCGAACAGTGCTTCACGCTCAAGACTTGAACTTGAGCTTCAGTATTTCGGCAAGGATGGTGGGTCGACACGAGACATAGGGTGACTGGTCCAGAAGGAGGATGGTGCAGTTCTGTATGTAAAGGCAGACATCGGCGGGAATGGCGAGAGTAACAGTGTGATCCAGCAGCTCTTTTACCGTACCGAACAGTCGATCTTGACAGTGGTTTCTGTATGGAGTCAATGCTGCGGGCTGAACAAAGAAAAACGAAACAAAAGGGGCACTGCCCCTCTCACAGAAATATCATAAATAAGACATCGCGTCCGAATGTAATCTGGGGGTTATTTCATACGGGGACGTGCTACCGAAGAATGAGGCGGTCGAAGGGATTCGTCCCTATGGACCCGGGACCAAACAGTCAATCCTGAAGTACGTTTTTGTTTGGAGAGTGGCATATTAATTTGTGCCCTGCACATATTTCTCAGTAGACGTTGGAAAGTGAAACTGAACAAAAAACTGTAATAGGAAGACGAAGATTGACATTCGGAAGCAATCGCAATCTATGTTTCCGTGTCAAGAGTTAAAAATCGCTTAGTCCTCCTTAACCGCAAAGTTGAGCGCCGCCTCGCATTGCACTCGAAGCTCATCAATCCGGTAATTCACGGCGGCATCGTGGAGCTCCTGCCAAGTGATGTTCTTCAGAATCCAGGGTGAGTGCGAGTCCAGGGGATGCCAGCGGAACATGTCCTTGGGTCGACCATTTCTCTCATGGATAAAAAGCGAGGTATGGGGTTTTCTGATCGCAAATTGGCTCGGATCGATGGAGAGTGCAATCTTTCCCGTATATATAAACATCAGAATGGCACAAAAAGTGGCAATGGAGGCATCGTCGATTGAGATTGTCAAAGGGCCAAACTCTGAATCGTCATAGGGGCCAACCTCAGTGGCGGTAGCCTGGTTCCTTTTGGCCTGCTTGATGAGATAGTCCAGGATCGGGTACTTGAGGAGGATGGAGCGGTGCGCCCATAGCTCAATACCGATGTAGCTCTTGTCCTGAGTGAAAATGAGTTTTGTATCCACCGAGTAGATGTCACCGAGGAGGGTAAGCATGTTCTCCTTGACGTGTGTCAGTGTCGAGTCCTTGGCGCTGGTATTGGCCACCTTCGGAAAAGTTTCTGATGGCAGGGAAATCATCTTGATTGCAGGCTTCCAGAAAGAGTTTGATAGCTCACTGTCGCACGAGATCACCATATAGAATCGATACCGTTCACCATCTTGGACATGGAAAGGATTGAGGTACACTATTGGCAAAGCAACCAAACCCATCGTCAGTTTGTTGAACGTCCAAATCAATGCTTGATACAAAATAGATAAAAGCGAAGAAGTATGCGAACGGTACCGGTGACAGGTAGTTGCACAAACTGCATCCCCGAGGGGGGAATCGCAAATTTCATAGGAGATCCATTGGCCAAGGGAAGAAGGTGCATCCAGATGGTGAAACCAATGTCCGTGTAAGGATCATCGGTAGCATCCAATGTCACTCGTAAGAAGTCGAATGTTTGTGCCAAAGTGATAGTCCAGTCTCGCCTAAAAACTTTTGGGTCCTTGATGACAACGCTGTGGGCGATGGAGGGCTTGTCTCTGATAGTTGGAACTTCGACTTTGAAGATGTTTTTGATGGAGTTTGCTGTTTTCATGGAAGGAGAGAATTGAGGGTTGGGTAGGAGAAAAGAGAAAGTGAGAAAAAGAAACTATGTTTAATTCAAGCACAGACAGTAAATCCACAATCAGCTGGGAAAAAAACTAAATAGACAGTGTCTCACGCCATGCACACATCCAGTTTGCATTGTGCATGAATCCAGGCGAGGACAAAGCACAATACAAAAACAGAGCATTTATTATGTTATCCATTCGAGCAACGCCCAAAAGACTCAATCGGTGGCCTTGCACTTGAGTTTCAGTATCTCCGCCAAGATATTATGTCGCTCGGGGTGATCCTTGTAGTCTTCGAAGGGATCCCTGTCGTCCTCGTACATCTCGGCGAGATTTTTGATCACGTACTTCAAAAGCTCTTTCTTGAGATCCTCAAAGCGGTAGGCATATCCAAAGAGAATCGATAGAACGTTGGACATGTTTACTGAATCAATGATCCATGATCGGCAATGTGCTCGAAGGTCCTGTACATCGTAGCAGTCAGCCAACCGGAAGAGCTCAGCCAAGGTTGTGTTCCGCACCAGCGGGCTTGCGGTGGACGCAATTGTTGCGGATCCAGAGGCAGAAGCAGAGGTAGAGGCAGAAGTGGAGGCAGAAGCAGAAGCAGAGGCAGAGGCAGAGGCAGAGGCAGAGGCAGAGGCAGAGGCAGAGGCAGAGGCAGAGGCAGAGGTAGAAGCGGATAATGCAGCAGATGTAGAAACTGACGAAGCGGCAGAAGGGAACAAACTGTCGAGGTCAGGTCGCTCCTTGCAGGCGATTGAAAAGGGTCTTTTGGGTGGAGAGCCGATCGCAAAGTCGCTCAGGTCGACTTGAATCCGAATCTTTCCAGTGTACAAAAACCCAATTAGGCTGCAATAGCTCTCCAGGGAGTACTCCGTGACATGATGCGACTGGATTTCTGGCATAGAAGCAGAGCTTGTCAAGGTTCCTTCGACAGCCTTTAATTTTTTTATCAGCTTGGCGAGACCTGGCTGCTGTGCAAGGACTGCTCGATGCGCCCAAAGTGCGATGTTGCGAGGGCGGCCGTTCAGACCAAATGTCAATGCAACATCCATTGTCCCAATGTCCTTCATCAACGACACCATGGCGCCCGTGCCGTAGTCAGGGTCGTGTTCTATCTTCTTCAGTTCAGATTTGTAACGTGCATCTGTCGCAAGTATAATATTCAACACTGCACGCGGTCCGACTTCGACAGTTGACAATGGAATCTTGACTGAGCAAAAGAAGTTGAGTTAGTTGTGGTATGTCTACCTGCTACAAATATGAGCTGCTTGGACACAATCGCAAACGTACATAAAATCATTTCTTTGATTTTTTCCAGTCTCTCAGGCTTTACAGGTTTCCCGTCGTCGGAAGTCACTTTCAGTTTATCAAAGGAGGAAGTTGTTGATCCCGTCCTCCACCTGAGTCCGATGAGCACCGACTGATTCTCGATCGTGAGATAGCACTTCTGAATGCAAGCCTCACCGGAGAGTTCTAAAGCAATGTCTTTCACATCCTTGAC
Source organism: Podila verticillata NRRL 6337 (assembly GCA_000739165.1). Classification (NCBI taxonomy): domain Eukaryota; kingdom Fungi; phylum Mortierellomycota; class Mortierellomycetes; order Mortierellales; family Mortierellaceae; genus Podila; species Podila verticillata. The sequence continues at coordinate 375,022 of KN042416.1, read as the reverse complement.
CAAATAATCGATACGGATGGAGGTCTCTGACTTGTAATGAAATCTGTTGTCTTGAGGTGTGGACATCATTAAGGTGAGGAAGATTTAAAAGAATGAAAAGAAGGAACGAACAAACAGCGCAGAATCTTCCAATGCGGAATATGACTTTTCCACCTGCCCTCCTCACCAACGAAAGTCACAGCAGCAATTAACGGTCCTTACGGGCAATATTCTCACCCCTTTTTCGACACTCAAAGTGCACTCCCTTTTTCCGCATATGGAGTGACACAGTGCAGAGAAATAAGCCACTCAAACAGCAAGAACGCCACCAATGCCAAGAATGCACTCAAGGATGGGCAAGTACCAAACAAAATTTAAAGTACATTGTTCAAAGACAAATTGCAGTTTAAAAAAACAAAGCAAGTGTACTGACGGACCCCTCTGAGCATTCATTCCGCGAAACTCCACCTGGGGCCGTAGCTAAATAGAAAAATAATAGACAGGAGCCATTGCCTTATATTTAGTGGAAAGTATGTCCAACCAAAGGTACCGCTGATGGATGGACAAATCTACGTAGCGTCAGTGGAGCGAGCCATGCTGACCTTGGCTATACTTTTGAGCGCTGCTTCACATTGAGCGCGAAGTGCATCCATCTTATAGATATTGGCGGCATCAAGAAGCTCCTGCCATGTCACGGGCTCGTCACTCAGAGGCCTATGCAGATCCATGAAATGCCACTGGTGAAGGTCTTTAATACCACCAGCGACGAAGTAATTATTACCTTTAAGAAACTTGCTGATAGCAAAGTACTCAGGATGACTGGTTCTATGGATCTCTCCAGTGTAAATAAACCTTAGCAGGGTGGCAAATGTGGCGAAGGACACTTTGGTCACTACCAACTTGATGGGTCCAGTCAAGGCTGAACGATTGTCAAAAGACAACTGCTTGAGAAGAATATCGAACGTATGGTACTTAGACAGGATAGTGCGGTGGGCCCAGATACAAGTCTCGTCTGTCGTTCTGGAAAGCCCGAAGACAATCTGGGTGTCGACTGAGTAGATGTCGCAAAGGAGTGCTGACGCGGTATCGTTGGTGATCGCTGATGGTCTTTCCTCCTCGTATGCGGGAAGCGGTGGCGACTTGATGCCGTCAGAGGCGTGAAAGAACCACGGGATCTCCTTCTCCTTTGCTTGAACAATGTAGAACTCGTACCGGTCGCCCTTCTGGACAATCTCCGTACGAACTAGAACTGTTTTTTTTGAACGCTATGGTTAGGTTAAATCATTGCATATGTGCTACGCTTGACAACTTCCACTATAATCTCGGATCGTCTTGCCTGACACTGTGTTGTACAAGCGGAGAGTCTGAGGGCAGACCTTAGCGATGATAGGCTTACTGCCATTCATAGGAATTATATGCATGTATTCGCTGTCGATGTTCATCCCATTCAGTTCGAGCCCTCTCACATCGATTTTTAGTAGGTCGTAGACTCTGGTCAAGGTGACCTGCCACCTGTTTTTGTTGCACGGCTCAAGAAGACTGATATCGGTCGAGTCTCCTGGCGGATTTTCACTGAGGATTGGGTATTGAACTCGCAGAATAAACTCGGGGATGGAGCTGGTCATGGTTAAGCGGATGTTGGGGAGGGCGAACTGCGTGGGAATTTTGAAGGAGCGAAGAAGAAAGTCATTGAAAGGTAAATCGGAAGCATCATGCGGCAAAAGAAGTCACAGAGTCCAAGCGCAAATCCACAATGCATTGAGCAAAATATGCAGGGGCTATATTTAGTTTGGGTCGAGAGAAAGAACTGTGTACAAGGTGCCGGACAACAGGAAACAAACATGGGACAAGAAGTGGCCTGTGAAACACAGATCTTGTCCCACTCAGATCCATTAACAAATGCTTCAAGAAGACTTGAGCTTGAGTTTCAGCACCTCAGCCAAGAGAGTGTATCGGTGAAGGAGCCATCGACATCCTTGAGTTTGCTGATCAACTTGGCCAGTCCCGTTTGTTGGCCCAGAACCACTCTGCGCGATTTGGGCGCCTCCACTGATTTCAAAGGTAAGCGCCATGTCCGTTATCTAGATATCCGTCATAAGATTGGCCATCGCGCGATGGTTGAAAAGCATAGGTCATTCTGCACCCTCATCCTGCTCTGTTGTCTTGGCTGGGGTTTTTTTTCTCTGCTTGCCCCGCTCGCGCAGCATGCGCAGCATGCGCAGTTTTCACGATCGTTTCTACATTGCCCACGGTGCGGATAGGCCTGCTGGTCGAGAACATGATGTCGAAAGCAAGTTCACCATGGAGCTTTACAGACGCCATCGCCACCTACACTGTTTTCGAATGATAGGTTTAAACTCATATGTAAAAATCAGCAGATTTGGGGAAGTAAGCAGAAAAAGTCAATCCAACTTGGCTTCATTTTTCATTGTGAGTTTACCTGTTTGAGGTTCTTGCATCAACAAACTCCCTATAAAAAACTTCGACTGTGCTGCCACCTCGAGTAAATACTCGCATCATCTTGATTGATGTCGTGCGATCCAAGAAGGAGGTGTATTTCTTTACAAATGTATTCCTCCTAGTTATATTCAAGAGCTGGCGGTCGAGTTGGAGCTCACATATCCATCGGAAACTTTATGCGGAAAAGTGGGTGTGAAGCTGGACTGTTTTTGTGGGGACGGAAAGTTTGACGGAGAAAGTTGTGTCAGTGTTGACCTCGAACATGTTGGGAATGAAGGATAGAGAAAGGAAAATGAAAGAAGACGAGGATATTGGGCTTGGGTGCATGAACACGCAAAGAAAGAGAGGGAGATTCGAAAAGACGAAAAAGATAAACTCACGCCCGCCGTGAACTGCCTATTCTCACGTCCCTGCAGGATTCCCATGCGAACTTTAAATTATTCAAGATTTGTCCATTTTTGCACCAACGAAGGCTCTTGACGAGGCACCAGCCGGAGCCAAGTTGGCAATCAAGCTTGACTCCGCGCCCCAACACACAGATTTGGCACGCTGCATAGTTCTTCCCATCATTTTCACCCTCCTGAGGGACCTTTACGGTCTAAAGTGAAAAAAGTAGCAAAAACATGGTGCAAATTTTGGGGGGCGTAAGATTAAGGGTCTCACGGAGACGTGGAATTATCTCGCTCCAACACACATACACACATTTCTTTTCTTGATATAAAAGAGACCATGTCTGATGCTGCTGTGCACCTCGTTATAGACCTCATTCGTAGCATTTAGGTTCAACTCAATAGAGCCTCAGTAGAACCTTAGTATAGGGTCAGAACTGTTGTTGCATGGTATTCCTCAGACACCATATCCGAGTGAGAAACTCGCATACAACCTGGCCCAATGCACACTTGGGTTTCCAGTCTTGGCAAATGCTGCAGAGCAACGAGTGATTCGGATGTTATACTTTCAAGGATGTCCCGTGAACTGAACGCATTTAAAAGAATATGTTAATTTAATATCTAACCTCGTATCATGGTGTAATACTGTGGCTAATGGTGTGTGCGACACAAGAGATCGTTGTCCCAGTCTTCACTGCCGACACAGCGGCGGCAAACAAAAAGGCCGTTAGGATCATACTTGTCATGCACAGAACGAAGCCGGGGATAGTTTGTCCCAAAAAAACTTTCCTGCCAATCGGGCTCATTGGGGTCGGCCTCGTTTTGATACGTTCCACCGCCGGGCGAAATCTTGCGCAAACGATTGATACTTTTGGTGAGCTTCCGTTGGAGGACGAGTTGAGTGCCATAGGGTGTGTCGTCGCTCCACTCGATAACACCGATGATCAGCACTAAAGCATCGCGCCATGCAGGTGAAACGGAAGTATCCTGCGAGTTGCCCAGAGACACTTGACCGCCGGCTACAAACTCTACTAGGAATCCTGCCTTGGGCCAGATTTGTGTAAGGTCATCTTGAACCTTGGCCAAGGTCGACGACAGAAGGTCGATGCCACGGTCCGATTGAAACAAGGTGCGAGGAATCAGGCGCGAGCCGAGAAGAGCGTTGACACCGGCCATCTTCTCGCCGAACAATTCATCTCCACGAGCTTGGAACGCTTGGAACATGGTATAGAATGTAGGGTATTGACTCACGGTGTCATTGACGACGACGACAGTGTTGAACGAGCGTGCATAGTCGAGAAAAGGCTGTATGCTCTCTTTTGCTTGATCGATGCCGGCATCGGGCAGGAAGTACTGGATTAGTATGCCGTTGCCCCTGGCAGCAGCATAGCCGGACCATCCTTCTTTGGACCAGCCGTCGTGACGAGAGTAGAAATCACGCACTACCTTGTCTATACTATCAGTGTCGCTCGAGAAGATGATAGCTTGTGCATAGTTGATGTTCTTCAAAGCTGGGTGGGTACGATATACAGCCTCAACGACCACAGCAAAGCCAGGTGCTCCACCGCGCAAAGCCCAGAATAGATCTTGGTTCTGGTAGTCATTTGCAATGCGCACCTCGCCGTCTGCTGTTATCACCTTGTACTGAAGGACATTATCAGCACAAAGACCGTGACGAGGTGAAAGAGGGCCATGGCCACCACCCAAACAGAAGCCGCCCACAGCACCCACAGAACGATAGCCACCACCTATGACAACGCGTTCGTAAGGATCAATGAACTTGTAGACGTCTTCCCACAGAGCACCTGGTCCAAGAACTATGGCTGCTTCACTCTGAGTGCCTTGTGGAGCGCCATCGGTGACAAACGCATCAACAACCTGCATGTCGTTCATTGCGGTAACCCACAGGCTGATCGATGATGGCGCCGTGCTACGACCAAGGAAGTCATGACCAGTATTCTTTATGGCAAGGCGGATGTTGTGTTTGGATGCAAATCGGACTGTCTCTTGGACGTCACCGATGCTCGTAGCCTTGACAGTGTAGATAGGAACAGCGCCCCGGTAGCATGGTGTGGACTGGTTGGTGCCCAGGCAACCTTGGCCGTGGAAGGTCTCCCAGTTTGTCTGAAGCAAGGCACCTGGCGTAGTTCTGCGCCAACCATCGTCATAATAGCCTTTCTTGATCTCATCGCATTTGGCCTTGTCGTAGTAAGGGTCATGGCACTCGCGGGCAGCAGGGAAAGTGGCAATCAAGTTTCCGTTAACGGTCTCCTTGAAGGCAGACCAGACGGCTGAGGAAGGCCAGCAGGGATGGTCAGGAAGACAGCGGCAAAGGGGGTCAGAGTGGTTAGGATCACGGTTGTTGGGAGCTACAGTGGCGGAAACTGTAGTGAATATTGCACTGAGAGCAGCTAATGATAGTGGGAATAATCTAAGTGGCTGCATTTTACTCAGCAAGTGTTGCGTTGAGGAGAGAGATGCGAAGCACATGCCCGACTCTGATTTATCCTGGTCAGTTTGTACCGCTTAAGCTGCAGACATCCACCAGTCAACGCTGTCACTCTCCCCATACTATTCGCATCCAACGGAGGATGGGCAATCATGTGGTGGAGAGTCACAAGAAAAATTAAAGGAGGCTGTATACGTCACTCTCGTATCCAAGGGCGTCGACAAAACAGTAACATTTCTGCTGTGTTTGCTGTCACGGGATCATAATATGTTCTGCCTCACCACTACATTCCAATTATTCCCAAGCATACCGACCTCACATTCATGGCACTCCATTACATTTCACACCTAGAACTTAACCATCGTATCCCTTACCCTTGTCCTATAGAACTCACATAGACGCCTCAAGTCTCTCGCACAAGGTACATCTTTCGTTTTTTATTTATATTTATTTATTTAGCAGGGCCTTCCTTGAAGTTGATAGTCTTACACCATCGGTCAATCAAAACTAAGTATTTACTTCAATCATAAAAGATCTCTATTAAGGAGTTTAACAATCCAGCCCGTACAAAAGCAAAGATTGTTGGGAGGATATGGGAGATGGTGCATCAACCAGGCCAGAGATGTCGGCATCATGAACAAAGAGAAAGTCCTCAAAGCAGTGGGTTGCTTTTGCGCTTGCATTTGCCCTAGCCTTTTGACCAAAACTGTGTCCGGAGTAAAATAAGGGATCTGAGTATAACGAGTAAAACTCGGTTTCCAGAAAAGGGATCATCGACCGAGAGAGAGAGAGAGAGAGAGAGAGAGAGTAGGAGATTCGAACTTCGGAGAAATCAGGGAGGAAGGTTGTCTGACGCAAAAAGAAACAGGTCGGCGATGAATAAGCACCTCTCCCGTTCGCCTGGCAAGAGGGATTTTATGATCCAGGTAACTGGTCTCAATTTTTCATGTGCCTTGACGACATATGTCCTCAAGTCCTACTTCACTTCTTCTTGCTAATCTTTGCAATATTTTTCGACTTCAGTATTCGTGAACAACTGGTTCCTTTGGATGCAAGAGCTTTTTCGACTGACGGACAAAATTCTTGTGTGCGAGAACGAAGATAGACGCGATCATCTCGCATATGTCGTTTGTTACAACAACCCTTACCGTATACGCAAAATTATGCGCAAGCTGTCTCAAAACGATTCTCCAACAGCAAGTAGACGACGTGCCTTGGACAAGGACAACGAGTGAAATCGTTTTTCTCATTATGGAAGCAAGCGTCATTTAGAGGATACAGCTGATCCCGGACCGGTTGTCGTAAGACTGCTAAGCTTTATTCAGGTGAGCAAGCTACAGAATGACGCTGTTGCAGTACGGAGATTAACAGAACTTGCCGAATATATGGACAATAGCCCGTTATGTACAATGGCCCTCTTCAATTTGTTGCCAACAAGGGCGGGTCTCCCATGAGGACGCGGATACTTGAAGATGTCTCAGCAGATGTAAGTACTTAATAATGTTTTAAAAGTTATGCTCATGAAGAGCGAATCATATTTAGTTATCGATCGATCTATAATCAATGTCTAGAACTCTGCAGCCGAAGACAACATGATCTTGAGGTCCCTTCATCATTATGTTCTTTGCGGTGGTCATTTTGACCAGGAACCTAGCAACCGAGGCGGTTCACCTTCGAATGACAGCACCATGGAAGGGAATCGCGTTGTTCTGATATCACACTTCAACGGATATGTCTGGGAGATAGATAGTGCCGAAGACGGAGGTGGAGCGTGTTGCCTTGGTAAAGAAGGAACTGACTGGACAGACGTTGCCCAGAAGAGACTAGAGCAATGGACATATGCAGCTTGGGTAACTCAGATTCATAATGACGTACATGCCATTGTTGCCGACAACTCTATGGTTTAATTATATTTCAATTGAGCATATAGCGAACGGTTTCTAAAGCGGGACCATCTATTTTTTTTTGTGTTCTTTGTATGTGAGCGTAATAGGTCATATATTATTCAGACCTCAGAACTCGCAAGTTGAAACAATCAAATCCCTTGTCAGAGCCATTGTGGAGGACTGGATTGTGGCAGCCACTCGTCAATAGTGGCGTTGCTTTTTTGATCGTTTGATGTCAGTTCTTCAATCCTTGGCTCATTTGGATTACGTGTAAAGTTCAATCTTAAGGGTGTCATACTTTGACCATTTACCAAAGTTTTTAATCTTCAGGGTATCTCTCATACTTTCCTCATTCATTACAAGGGCATGGTCAGTAGGGATGACTACTTGTATCAATGGACATTTTCTCTAGGCGATAGGTACATTGGTAATTGAACTGACCATCCTCTCTCTTTTGCAGTTTTTGTTTCCGTTGTGTCTGTTGGCTGTCTGACGTTGAATATCGCCATTGCACTGAGCCTGTCTACCCGATTCCCACACGACCCTGAACAACCCACCTGACGGAACAATAGATGACATATTTTCCGTTTCGCGTTTTATTGGTCATGGCAATGGGTGTCCTGCAGGATATCCTCCGATACATCAGTCCTTTGGATACAGCCGAGCTAATCTTGACTCGAGATATTAACATGCTATAAGGAGTGTGGGGTCATCAGGGACATGTTAATAACTGCGCGTGTCTTTTTCTTCTATTTGCTACTTGTGACTATGTACGCGAGAAGATAGTAAGGCTGCATCGGATTCTTGAAGTGTGAGTGTCGAGTCTTGATCCTGACCATGGTCTGGTTGATTGAGCCGTCATAACTGCTCTCCGCTCTGATCATATGCATCGATTCCTGCCCTGTGAATTTCCATTGATATCTTACTGGTGCCCTTTGCTATGATAATAACGTAAAAAAAGTCCGAAAAAAGAAGTTGTGAGTATATCATGCATGCCGTCTAATTCAAATTTACCTGCTGGGCAAAGTATTTTCTTTCATTGCATCCTTTCTTCTTGGTGTTGTGGGAGTGTAAAAAGCTGGTGGATTCCGCGGTAGAAGTTGCGTGCTAGGAGGAGTGCTGGGTTTTGGCGGGTTAGAAACGTATCTCTGGCTTTTCCTCGTCAAAGCTAAGATATGCTCCTAACAGTATGTACACCCGTCAGGTTCCGAGGTTGTTATTAGTTCTAAGCGCATTCAAACAACGTTAGGAAATAAGTGAATCACTGATGCTTACTTACCCGATAGCCTAGGAGACGCTCCATGCCATCCACATAAAGGAATGTTCCCAACTAAAACGCGTTGGCGGGCAAGATCAGAGGCCCCTCCTGTACCTGGCATGATAACATAATATCGCCATAGGGAGTGATGATATTCCAGTTACCTTCGAGTCCTAGCGAAGAGAGAGCACAAAATGAATTTAATGAAAATGAATTGAATGTTAACTCACACAAGCGAAGGGCTATTGTCATCAATAAAAGCAAGCAAACATGAGGTAAACTCACCAACGACGTCTAGAAACATTGTTGAAGTCTCCCGTGGGATCCAGCCATTTATGGCAATATTCTTGTTCAGACGCATGTTTTTTCCGTGCTGGATCTTGACGACTTGAGGCTTTGTGTCCGGCGCCTTGTGTTCATTGTTACAAAGTGTGAAGGGGATGAACTTGCGCGCTTTTCTGATGCTTGCAACAAGACGAAAATCAAGTCTGCGGCCAGATGCTCCAGCCGATCCCTTGGCAGCACGAGCGCCAACAACTTTTCTCACAGCAAGCCGATCCTGTTGTGCTTCCTTCAAGATCGTTTCCCCACTATGCATTTCGACAGAACAAAGAAATTTCCGTCAAACCTGCCATCGAACAACGTTCTCATTGGAAGTGATTCCATCCCTCCATCTCTTGTCCCTCAGAAGCAGTTCCTTTCTTTCTTTTACAGTCTGAATAAATTTATTTTTTCAGTCACAAGGACTTATTGCATTGTTCCGCCTTTTCACATGAATGCATGTCTTTTCAACTCCATGCAAACCATGACGACCTACCTAACCTCACCACCATCGGTCCAATCACCCTCGACAATGTCATCATGGGTCATGGACAGAAATGGTGCCATGACAGGTCCAAAAATGAGACTTGTTATAGTCCAACTGTTCTGTTTCCGGTTTTATGGTATATGTGATGAACACAACCCATTAAGGAAATGTGTCACTCGCTCCATCATATGGCCTTTGCCATCCCTTTTTTGACATCATTTTAGGCGTTTGTGTTTGCCATCGCTCCCGCGCTCTTCATCATCACCTTTGCCATCCTTCGGCTTGATTGCTTCTTTTCCTTTCAATCTTTCTTTTTCATTCCTCACCTATCCCACACACACATTATTTTCATTTCATCCCTTCCTCATCTCTCACCACATTTTGCTTTCTTTTGATGATTCGCAACACCATGACCGACAACCATCTGACCCTGTTCTGCCTTGTTGATGGAGAAGCAACATCTCGAGCCTTCTCTGTCGACATCGACCGAACCAAGTCAGTGGATCATCTCAAGAAGCTTATCAAGTCGGAGAAGACGCCTCGGTTCGATGATGTCGCCGCCGATGAGCTCACCCTCTGGCGCGTTTCCATCTCCGACGACAGTCAGGGCTCTGCCGTTACGATTGATGCTCTCGACGACAAGACAGAGCTGAACAATCCAAGGGCACAACTCTCCAAACTGTTTCCCGAGAGTCCCGACGACAACACTTACATCATCGTTCAGCGGCCCCCGCAAGGTAATGCACACGCTTTTCACTCTGTTTGATGTCGTGCTCATTGACTTGTTTCATTACACTAACCTTATTCTTATTCACACACTAACATAGTTCTTACACCTGTCTCTGGCCATCTCTCGGCTCAGCCTCGTCCTGTTTCATCACTCTCTGCTCCGAATGTTGGCGAGTATAACATATATCGACCCACTTGGATTTCTGTGTATTTATGCTTAACAACGTAGCTAACTCTATTCGTCAATTTTCTCTGTCTAAAGGAATTATGGACGTCATCAAGGAAATACAGGGAACCCTTCATCCTCGCGACCAGGGATCAGATTCTGCCCCACAGCTATCCGACCTCATGCCTTGGCAGGAACGACCAATGGGAGTGGCAATCGATAGAGTCGTTGAAAATGTCGGAAATTGCTTGTCTTGGCAATATGACCGACAGATTGCAAAGGCGGAGAGCTCATTCCTTGTGTGCAGCGGAACAGCCGGCATTGGTGAGGATACACTCAGTTCATTGTTATCACTTGACAATCTTCGGTTGCAAAGTGTTAACAACTCGACATTGAATCTATTAGGAAAAACGCGTTATGGAAGAGAGCTCTACGATGCCTTACAACGTCAACTTTCACCTGCCGCCAAAGTAAAAGGCCTCGACTACTCGCCTTACTATCACTACATGCTGCTTGACTTCAGCAACGGTGTTAATTTGGACCCGGCCGAAGCTAGTCTCGACGCCGAAACCATTCTTGGCTTGCGCTTGGCGTACGCTCACTTCTTCCAAGGCAAATACCAAGAACGATATCCGGACTTCTGCTATAGAGCTGTCGAGCGCCGTGGACTCTTTACGATCTCCCGCGTCATTATCGCCATTCGCCAAGATCTTAAGATTCCGGAGCAACAACCATTCTTCCTTTTTCTTCACATTGATGAATTCCAGAGGATCTTCGATCATCGCTGGGAGGGAACTCCGAAAGGCCGTTGGCCTGTGCCGCTACCTGAGACTGGAGTTCGCCTGACTGGGGACAAAACAGAGCGTCACACAGCGGAAGGTCTCTGCCTGTTCCGGAGTATGATGCGCAGTCTAGGATCTTTCATGAGCGGCGCGATCAAGCCGAATATGATACAGACATTTCTTTCCGGAACAGCTCGGCAGGATGTGACTCTGGCAGCGGAGCCGACCTCTTACTCCTTCAAGTTTCTCAGCTGTCCAACATTATCCATGGGAGCATGCTACGACGTTATGAGCCATTTCACCAAGCTCGCTAAAGTCCGCTACTGTGAATGGATGCCAAAGATGGCTTTTTTTCATTTACTATCGGCCACCGGCGGTCTTCCGCGAGCACTGCAACTGTTACTGGAGGAGTTTTTTGGACGTCGACAAGAGAAATGCAACACTTTTCTAGATACAGTGGATGATATCGGCATGAACGCGGATCGAATTTTCAGGAAAGTCGCAAACAATCTCGACAACTTTTACTCTATCACCACCTTTGCCGAGACACATAAGGAGCTTGTTCGTGTGCTTGTTCGTCTCTGCATTTTTCAACAACCGTCACCGCGCACGCTCGCCCCATCCGACCGATTCCCGGAACTCACCTTGAATGTCCTAGAACGCGATACACATACGATTCTGGAAGAGAGCGATGAAGCCCACGGACAGGTATTGGTCCGAATCCCCTTCTTCTTCCTCCACATTTACAACGCAACCATCAATGAAGTCCGGAATCGGCTCGGATCTGCCTTATTGCACGACTGGATGGAAGATCGCGAGTGGAGATTCTTCGAACGCTTCATTGCTGAGTATGAGGTGCTCCGCACAAACCTTCTTATCGGTGATGGCCGCAAAGCAGCGACTCTCGGAGACATCTACCAAGGGGCCCTTGGACGAGCAGAGACTTTGGGCCGTACTGTCAAGCTCAAGAACTTATCGGTCGTCAGAGCAGCGCATCGATTCCCAGAGTCGGGAGGACTGACGGTCGGCAAACAAGAACAAGAACGGGACTGTAAGTCTGGCGTTGTCATCAAGAATGCTGACGGCGCGCAATTCGGGGATGTGTGCATTTATCGTGGGAGTGCAGACGGCAATGGCGACAACATCCTTTGTGCGCTACAGGCGAAGAAACTGGGAAGTCTACTTTCAGCAGAAACCCTCCAGGGCGAGCACGACAAAAACACGGGGACGATCCAGAAGATACCCAATGGATCGATCTTGGAGCGGGAGGGAATCAAACAAGCGCGCACCATCACCATCCTTATTAGCACCGCGGATATAGCGGATGACGCATTCCAAAAGCTCACGAAATCGTTTCCCGAAAACTGTCTTTTAATTTATCGAGGCAATTTCACCAAATTCTTTGGTGACGCATTCAGCATATCTGCCGCTCTCGCAGTTTCAAAGGATCTCAATTGGAATTTTGCGACCCGAGAGACTCTAAAAAAAAAGCACAAGCTTGGTGATGATGAGGTGAACCAAATCCTCGAGAATATGCCCTACCGCTCGTATGACGATCTTGTTCAAAAGGTTCCAGCAATGAGCTTCAAGAACCTTGATACGGAGATAGGGTTCTTGCCGTACCAAGATTTTCAGCTTGAGAAAAGGCGCCGAGTAGCATAAATACTTCCATGCTTGCACTCGAGACCCTGGACAACCTCTATTATGATGGATCGTAGATGCATAGTGCAGATGAACAATGCGCCTTGCAATATGCGCGCGTACATATCGCATGTCTGCAATGTTATTGTAAAGGCACTTTCAACAGCTCCCAAAGCGAACACTCCCTCACCATGACCAGAAAATCACTGACGTCCCTACGCGAACAGCAATCAGAAACGCCCATTAACAACACACATCGATATATTACAGAGACATTATGAGTCCTCTCCAAACCGCAGAGCATTCATTAAGCACTGCGCGCTCTTGTCGCACACCAAAGCGAATCGTCCGCCCCACAGAAAAAATGAAATGAAATTTAAAAAAAAATCGTGATAAGTACGATCGTGCACCAGCAATTTATGAAGGCCCACGTTGAGAACGGATCAAAGCAAGGTGATCAGGACGTCCCTCCATTCTATTTCCCGTCGCCTCATGTTTCCTGACTTGACGTCACATTTATTAAGATCAACAGCAACGTGCGGGAAATATTAGGGGAATGTTTACCTAGTTACTTGCTTTCAAGAGGGAAGTGAGTAAAGTGAGAAAAAAGATGCGGATCAAAAGATCCACATCCTCGAGAGCTTTTATTCTTTCTACTACTTAAGGGTTTCTTTGATAGGTGTTTTTGGATACAACCTTCTGGGGAAGATGGGGCGGTGAAGAGTCCGCCGCCAGTTAAGGCTCTTATAGGGAGACCTAGGGTGGATATGCAACAACGTGTACCCTTGCTTTATCCAATGAAAATTGTGACAAGTTCTTGAGCGTAGTGATATTGAGAGAGCGATTGCAAGTGTCGGCAGCCATGCCATCCAAGATAAGATGGAAAAGGAGCACCAAAAACAGCGGCAACAGAACTCGACAACATGTGTCCAGTCTGATCAACAGCAACAGCTACATGTCAGAGAGAAGTACATCTCTCTCTTGTTCTCGCATGAAAAGGAATATTTCGATCACGTGACTGGTGCCCTATCAAGTGTCTTTAGTAAAATTAATTGCACTCTTTCCACTCCACGTCGAAAAATCAACTTTCATCGCTAAAGATAATAACCATAAACAACACCTTTTTATCTCGTTACATCTCATCCCATACTGTCCATTTCGATACAAACTCATTGGATGCACTTGTCAGTCGCCAGCAACCCAGACCTTGGCCATAAAAAATGAGATGCACATGCAAATCACCCAGTGCATCCAACCTACCTTGGGTTCACCTGCCAGCAGCCCAGTGTACCCGGATGGACATCTCTTCCTGCCAGCAGCCCAGAAGAGTATAAGGATAGGAGATAAAGCAAAGCACCTTTATTATAGACCTTCATACTGTGTTGCTATCACTTGAAGGTCCGTATCTCTTCCTGCCAATCAGCCCAGACGAGAGATATAAAGATGAGGCTCGCGATCGCCATGACACCCTCACCAAGTCCACCCAAGATGAAATACAACGAAGAAGTCATTAAAAACATTGAATGCACCTGCAAATCACCCAGTGCATCCGACCTACCTTGGGTTCACCTGCCAGCAGCCCAGTGTACCCAGATGGACATCTCTTCCTGCCAGCAGCCCAGAAGAGTATAAGGATAGGAGATGAAGCAAAGCACCTTTATTATAGACCTTCATGCTGTGTTGCTATCACTTGAAGGTCCGTATCTCTTCCTGCCAATCAGCCCAGACGAGAGATATAAAGATGAGGCTCGCGATCGCCATGACATCCTCACCAAGTCCACCCAAGATGAATACAACGAAGAAGTCATTAAAACATTGAATGCACCTGCAAATCACCCAGTGCATCTGGCCATCACCATTTACAATTGAGAGAAGGGATAACAATGAAAGCGCGACCACTCCACGCTAACCAGGGGATAGTGAGGCCAATAACGTACACTCACGAAGACTAGGCACTTGACGCTATCTATCATAACCAAGCGCAATTCTTTGGCTTACGAAGAGAAAATGATATCTTTTTCGTCCACCTCCAATGGATCATACTTTTTGGTCTCCAAAAACAAAACATATACAACAAACTTTTAAATGGGTAGAATCAGCAGAGAAATAATTAATACTCCACGACAGAACGCTACGAATGCAGAGATGCGTCAACACGACCAAAGTCATCTCCCTCGCCTCCTCTTTTCACCTGCTGCGGCGAACTAAACACTGAGATATTCGGTGCATAAAGCAAAGAACCCCCACGTAGATTACTTACGATGCGCAAAAATGTAACGAAATAGACCTCGATGGTGTGCGTAAGTTGATACGGTCCGTATGATGTGAGGATTGAATGCAAGGGAGAGGAAGAGAAACAAGGGGTGATAACGAGAGAGAGAGGTTTTGAGAGTGAGAAAGAAAGGAAGAAGGCGCATCGCTTAATGATGAAGACACACAGCCTGCTTGGGATGGCAACTGAGCGTCAATTTGGTTTGACATGCATCATAGGTAATTGTAAGAGACAAGGGTCTGAGTGGCAAAAGGGTTGTGATGATACTGAGAGGCGTGTGATTATGATTAGAGGGGCCAGGGTGAGTATGATGGTAAAAAAGCGTGTGGGAGAACGTGATATTTCCGCAGGAATTGGTGACATCACCATTTGCCAGGCTACTGCGCCACAAACCATAGTGAGGGCGCACAAGTGAGGTACGGTGGTGCACGAAGAGGAAAATTGAAGACCATTCATGCGGATATACGCTTGGACTGTTTCCCTGTCTTGGCAGCAGACAGACGCTTCAAGCTGAAGATGAGATATGGCGTTTTGATGATTTATAGAAACAAATGGTTTTTATTCCAGAAAATAGGGAGGCAAGAGCAAAATACAAGTGAGAAAAAAAGTTGTTGCGTACAGCCAGCAGAGCCATTTCATCCAAAATTACCAAATGCTCTAACGCTAGATGGCTGGACTGACTCGGCGCCAGCAAATCAAGCCATACCGACCTTGGCGATGCCCTTGAGCGCAGCTTCGCATCGGGCCTGAAGCGCGTCCACTTTGTAGATCCTTGCAGCGTCCAGCAGCTCCTGCCAAGTGACAGCCTCGTTGCTCAAAGGCGTGTCCAGGTCCAGCGGATGCCAGCGGTAGTTATCCTTAGGTCCACCTTCAGCGACCTGTGTCCTACCCATGAATTTACTAATCGCAAACTGGTTCGGATAATTGGTCCGCTCCACTTCATTCGTGTACACGAACTTGAGCAGCGTCGCAAACACAGCAAACGAGACCTTGGTTACCGACACATCAAGAGGGGCCATGATCGAATTGTTGTAGGCGAACGATGCTTGCTTGAGGAGACCGTCAAAGACAGGGTACTTGGCGAGCACGGAACGATGAGCCCACAGACGGGTGTCGGAGGGCTGGCTGGCCGGCCCAAAGATGAACTGAGTGTCGACCGAATAGATATCGCGAAGGAACACTGACATGGCGTCCTTAAGGCTGCTGCCCTGACTGCGCTGCTCGTCCTTCAGAGAAAGTTCACTGACATCAGACTTGAGGTAAACCCAGCTGTCGACATGTGCAACCTGGTTCACCTTGACATGGCCAAGGCGACTTGCCTCATACTCTTCCAAGAGCTCCCTGTCGTCGGTGGTGTTAGTGTGGTTGGTCTGGGGTGTCATCCATGAGAAGGTAGCCGCCTCAAAGGACCAGCGCTGCTCCAAGTTCTTTATCTCCTTGCGCTCGTAAAGGCAGATTCGAGTGCCCTTAGCATCGACGTCAAGGACAAGGTTAGGGTAGCCCTTGGGATGAATGAGCCCATCGGAGATGGCCCACTGCTGGTTCACGTTTTTATGAGACCTACGGCTCCACTGGATGATCTGTGTACCAGTTTTGAACCTGAAGTTGTCAACGTCCAGAACCAAGCCCGTGCGACGGTTTACAATATATCCGCTCTCGAAGCACCAGAGCTGGAGCTCCAAAAGGGCGTGGCGTGCAGCTGAGCCGCAAAGTTTCTGGTGGTTGAGCACAATGTTGGCCAAGGGCTTGGTGTGGTCGCGGCCGAAACCATGCTCGACATTGAGGACGAGACCGGAGGCTTTGTGCTTGAGGTAGCACCACTTCTCTTGGGGGAAGTCAGCGTAGACAGTGATCTGGGCCTCCTCAGGAGCTGTGGTCTCTGCTTCCTCATAAGAAGGCAAAGCTGATCGCTTTTTTCCGGTAGAGGCACAGAAGAACTCGGGCAGATCTTTGGTTTTTGACAGGACGAGATAGAATCCGTATTGATTGTCATGATATACCGTCTCTGACTGGATGTGAACTGTGAGTTGTGGATGAACGAGCATTGCTGTCAGTTAGTTGTTCATGTATCAAAGCTAGGAGAATCAAGACGGTCGACCCAACTGAAAGCTTACAGGATGCTGAATAGTTGCGCCATGGGAGGGTCTTGTCACTGAAGTCGAACAGCATCGGCTTGCCGCCATTCATTGGAATGACGTGTATGTAATCGCCTTTAATACTGTGCCTGTCAGTGTTATCGAGTGTTGCTGTGATTTTTAGGACATCGTTAGCCCTTGTCAGTTTGACTCGCCACTTTGAGTGATTGTTTGGCTCAAGAAGGATCAGCTCTGTGGAGTTTCCCGGATAGACTTCGTTGAGAAGTGGATGCTGGATTCGCAAAATGAGGTCGGGTTGGATAATGGCCATTGCTGAATTCAGATTGGGGGGAGAGTGTAAGTATGGACAAAAATTGAAAAGGATGGGCGGGAGGGTTGTGCTAGTGAAGAGAGGAAGAGAAGAGAGAGAGAGAGAGAGATGCGAACGACTAAATTGGGCGACTTCGCCAAACTCTAATCAAAGACGCCGCAATTTGAAACTCCGCAGGGTGCAAAGTGTGGTAGCGGTGCAAAGATAAAATCGAAAATATCCATGCGGACAAAAATCTCTCAATGTTCTCTTGTCAATGACAGACACTTTCTGGCTAAGGCGATTGCGACGTCACTTTATATTTTCATAGAAGGTTAGACAAGATTGCTTATTTCTTTGATCGAAGAATGTCTCCGCACAAAAGAGGCAGCAAGATGATTCGTATTGACGTAGCCATTAGGGCCTCCTGGAATGGTGGCTTGTTAAGTGGATTACTTGGATTTTCCATCCATGGCATTAGTCTTGTGTACCGCCTCACACTGAGCACTCAGCGCATCCATGTTGTAGATGTTGAAAGTGTCGGACAGCTCTTGTCCGGGAACGGGCTCAGCGCCCAAGGGTGAATCGATGTCCATAGGTTCCAAACGACGCCTGTCTTTGCCTTCACCAGCAGCTCTTCGCTTCCTCCCGCCTGGCCTGCCGATGGTAAACGGGCTCGGAGAATTGGTCCGCACCACATCTTCGTGGTGGACAAATTAAGCAACCTAGAATGAGCGGTGTAAGACACCTTGGTCGCCGAAACCTGCAGTGGGCGTGTCGAGTCGCGACAAATGAGCGATGCTTCCCTCCAATGTTCGTCAAACACCGAGAACTTGACAAGAACTGAATCATAAGCCCCAGGAATACGAAAATACGCGTAGGCTTCTTGTAATCAGGCCCAAAAAAATGAAGAGAATGTCGACTGGGCGTATGTCTAGGCGGAAGATGGACCTGGGGTCCTTGGTAGTTATCATGGTCACTTTTTCTTTGTCGGCAAGTAGATTCCGCGGACGGTTTTTGTGGCCGCGAGGATAGGAGTACCATGGTGCTCCAGTTGCTCAAGTCTTAACAACGAAGAAATCGTACAGGCCGTCATAATGCAGAGATGCGGCATCAGCTCGTGCTATGTGATAACCATAGCGAATGAAAACGCGGTTTTCAGTCTATTTATGCCAAAAGTACAAACTGACCATGAATGCAAACGGTAACTTCTACTTACTACAGGATTTTCATGCCATAGATATCGCAAGTTGGCTCACCACACATCATAGTCCTGCAACAGCCGCTCGTTGAGATGAAGCGAATGTGCCTAGTGTCGATGCCATTCCGGATACGTGTGTCAGCGTCCAGGCATGTCACTTCAACCTCAGATTTGAAGAAGAAATTTTAGTCAAACTGATCTAGCACTCGATGATGCTGTTTGGCTCCACAATCTTAACGACAGATGTGCTGCAGTGCAGTTGTTCGCTAAGCAGTGGGTGCTGAGCAGTGGGTGCTGGACTCGTAAAAGGCAATTGGGATAGAAACCCATTGTGGAAGTAGGGCTGGAGAAATGTGTGGGGTCTAAATATTAGCTGTTGAAGAAGGGGGGAAACAAAAGGGAAAGCAAAAACAAAACAAGCGGCATTTATACAATCTGAATCTAGAAAAGCCGCCGAAGTTTGGTAAATCCACTGTGGATGGACATACAGTGTGACGCCTGACTTTATTTTATGTGATAAGTATAGTGTAGCGATGGTCAAAAGCAGAAATGTTCGTTTGAAAGAAACTCCAATACTTTCGTGACTTGTCATCGTCTCTACGCCTCAAACAAAAGGCTGAACTTGAGTTTCATTATTTCAGCCTTAATCTTGGGGTGCTCGGGATGGCCTTCATAGTCATTAAATGGGCTCCTGTCGCCGGCAAACATATTGTCGAGATTTTTGTCACGTGCTTCAGAACAACGCTCTTGAGATCAGCGAAGCAGTAGGCATATCCAAAGAGGATCGACAGTACATTGGACATGGTCATTTACTCAATGATCTCGTTATGAGAGTATTCGAAGCTCTTTCACGCCGCAGCAGTCTGAAAGTGGAACAGTTCACCGAAGGTGTGCTTTGAACCAATAGATTTACTGTAGAAGTGACATATGTTTCGGCACTTGAAGCAGAGTCTGAAGTGGGCGAGGTGGTCGAGGAGAAACGATCGCGAAATCGTTCAGGTCGACCTCGAGATTGGCAGCGCACGTGTTCAGAAACCGGAGAAAGCTACAGTAGCTCTCCAAGAAGTATTTGGTGATGTGGTAAGACTAGACACTGGCTACAACTGTATCCTCGGCAGAAGAGCTTTCGATATTCTTCAGCCTGTTGAGCAACTTTTAAGACTAGACTGTTGAGAAAAAATCGATCGGTAGGCCCAAAGAGCAATGTTGCGGGTGCCATTGTTCAAGCCAAAGGTCAAAGCCACGTCCATGGCCCCAATGTCTTTCATCAACACTGGCAGGATTCCGATTGGGGAACCGATAGTGTAGAGTTTCATACCTCTATGACTTGGTGATGTGGCCGCATTTGACCATTGCTGAAGTAAGCTTGGGAGAGGTGAGTGCGGTGTGGAGGATTTGAAGGTGTGAGATGAGAAATAGGGAGAAAGGAATTCAGAAACTTGTAAAATAAGGAACGATATGCATAGTATCTCAAGCAAATGAAAAGCCGCACATTATAGCATCCCACTTGTAGATTGGAGGCATCAAGCGATATGTGTGATGCAACGATGGTCAAAGATTAAAGGTCAAAGGACAAAGATTGGCATCCGTCTGGCATAAAAAAAACTCGGTTACGGCTAGTCTGATCAAATAACTTCACGATGAGGTATTATAGATCGAAGACGACTTATACCCTCCAGATAGAAAGATGTTGGACAGGAAAGTCATTTCAACGAAGCAAACACTCCAAGGCACGTAACTCGAAGTCATCACAGCCAAGTCTGATTGAAGCCTTTATAGGTGGATCGATCTGATACAAAGTGCATCACTTGGTATTTGAGAAAGTCCCGCCATCCTGGCTCTCCGACATGATCACACCTCTACAGTGGGCACGAAGGGCGTCCACCCCGTAGACTGAGGCCGCATGGAGGAGCTCCTGCCAGGTGACAGGCTTATCACTCAAGGGAGTATCGACATCCAGTGGGTGCCAGCGGTGCATGTGCTTATCCCCACCTGCAGTGGGCGTTACCGGCGGCTGGTCTCTCCCAAAGCCACCAAATAACACTTGCGGAGGCGTGGGCGCCTTGCTGATCGCAAAGTCGCTCGGGTAGCCGATCCTGTCCACCCCACCCGTGTAAACAAACTTAAGCAAAGCAGCAAACGTTGCAAAGGACACTTTGTTTACCGATACCTTGATCGGTCCCACGGCTGATCCCGCGCTTGCAAAGCAAGCCTGATTGATGGCCTTTTCGAACGCTGGGTACTTGGCAAGGATGGAGCGGTGGGCCCACAGGCGGATGTACGGTGCGCTGCCGTCAGACTTGAAGACAAACTCGGTGTCGACAGAATAGACATCCTGGAGGAGCATCGACATGGTGTTGCTGAGGGAGGGTGAGATGGTTTCCTGGTAGACAGGCAGGGCCGACAACTGGGTGCTCTCGGGAGAACCGATGTCGCTGTGTGGTTGGGGAGGGTTGGTGCCACCGTGGGTTTGGGGAATGTTGATGCTGGGTGGGCAAATGTACCATGGCACATCCACTCCAGTCACCTGGATGACATGGAAGTCGTACTGCTCGTCATGCAGTAGAGCCTCGGCAGGGACTCGAACTGTTTTTGTTCGAAAAATATGTTAGTAAAAGGAGGAATGGCTCTCAGTGTATTGTCTCCACAAAAAAAAAAGCTCTCTCTGCCCCCAAGGTTTCGTTTACCATGAAAAACGGTATCTCTGCCAGCGCCATCGCGAAAGGGACCACTGCACAAAATTGACTTGCCCTGGCTATTTACAGGGAGGAGGTGTATGTAATCGTTCGTGCTGAAGGGCGGGATACCTCTGTCGAGGCATTTGATTTTAACATCCAGATAGTCAATGCTTCTGGTCAAGGTGACCTGCCATTCGGTCTTGCTCCCTGGTTTGACGACTACATCGTCAGTCGTGTTGTTGGGCGGATTTTCGCTGAGAATTGGGTGTCGGTATTGGAAAATGTAACTCGGGTAGGGAGGGGGCATTGCTGAAGTGAATACGTATGCTGTTTTTTTTCTGGCGTGAGAGACGTCTGTGCGTGTGTGTATGTGTGCCTGGATGAGAAAGAGTAAAAGGTAAAAGATTTCATGGTAAAAAAAAAAGATTTTATGCAGTCTGAAGCAGGAAGAAAAAACAAAGCCACCACTGTTTGATCAGAGGTGAGGAAATGCAGCGGGTAAAGCATGCAAAAAAACACATCCATCCAGCAAGGGAGAAGTGGTGATTAGGAGTTTATTCAAATCGCAAGACTAGGCACGTGCTTGAATCCTTCGATATGAATCGAACGGAGCAAAGAGGATTACTCAGTTTCCTTGGCTTTCTTGCCATTCCGGCTCTCAGCAATGAGTGCAGCCCGGCAATGGGCACGAAGCGCGTCCAGCCCGTAGATCGTGGCGGCGTCCAACAATTCCTGCCAGGTAACGGGTCTATCACTCAGGGGCATCTCCAGATCCAGACAGTGCCACTCGTGGTGGTCTTTGTGGCAGCCTTTAGATGAAGTCTTGCTGATCGCAAAGTCCTCCGGATAGTTGATTCTTCTGATCTCTCTGACATACAAGTACTTGAGCAAGGTGGCCATGACAGGCAGAGACACCTTGGTGACCGTCACCGTGAGATGTGCATTTCCGTGCGAACCATTAGCATGGGATATCTGCTCGAGAAGGACATCGAACTCATGGCTTTTGGCAAGAATGACACGGTGAGCCCAGAGACAAGTTTCGCCCGTGACTCTAGAAGATCCAAAGACGAACTTGGTGTCGACCGAGGAAACATCGCGAAGGAGAGCGGACATAGTCTCCTTGGCTGCCGTAGCCGTACTGTCCTCGTATGCCGGAAGCGTCGGAGGCTTGCTGCTGGCAGGGGCGCGCAAGTGCCAGGGCAGCTCGCTCATGTTCGCCTGGATCAGATAGAACCCGTAGTGATCGCCAGACTTCACAAGCTCGGTATGGATGAGAACTATACATTCACAACTAGCAGACAATCAGTTGCTACGCAAGGGGGGGGGGGGGGGGTCTACCGACATTAACAGGATAACTCGAATACATAGAGTCAGTAATTTCGACTTACAAGACACGTTTACAAGACACGTTTACGCGGTCTCTTCCAGGTATGTCGCCAATATAGAGTACGACATGCTTGCCGCCATTCAGTGGAATGAGAAATAGGTAATCGCCGTGGCGGCTCGTGCAGTTTTCGAGGCCGTGGATCGCAACCTTTAGGAAATCGTAGGCTCTGGACAGGGTGACCCGTGTCTTGGTGTGTTTGGTCGGCTCCACAAGGATGAGTTCGACCGAGTTTCCTGGCTGGTCTTCGTTGAGACTTGGGTGTTGAACTCGAAAAATGAAATCGGGATTGAAAAAAACCATTGTTTAATCGGAAGTTGAGGGAGAGTGTCTGAATTAGTGCTGGTATGAATCAAGCAGAGAGAGAGAGAGAGAACGAGAAAGCGAGAAGACTAAAATGATGTCGACTTACACAAAGTCTAAGCATGGCAGTCGCTGTTTGCAGCTCCGCGGAGGAAAGGTGTAGTACTACAAAGAGAAAGTCGAAAAACATCCATGTTCACAAAAATTTTCTAATGGTCTCTTCTTGGCAGTGACAGATACTTTCAGGCTACAGTGAGTGCGAAAGCGCTCAATGGTTCAAAGAAACACGCAGTAGAGTCGTGCGTGAGGTAATCAGCTCATACAACCAAAGACCGTGCAATAATGGGCGCGTTACCGATTGTAAGGCGACTCGTGTATATGGCAACCGAACATGTCTTCACGAAAGTGTGAGCCACGATCTCTTCATGAAGAAGATCAAATATCTTTCTTTTTATTCAAATAGAGTGACCTAAAACTACCACACAGGATGATACATGCAATTGGCAGAAGTCATCTCGACTACAAACTTGCCTAAATACCCAGGTAATGGATGGGTGGCGGCACAAACACAAGTTTACCCGCCGTCCTAGGAGCGGGCTATGTTGACCTTGTCGATAACCTTGAGCGCAGACTCGCATCGGGCACGAAGGGCATCCACCTTGTAGATCGTGGCAGCATCAAGCAGTTCTTGCCAGGTGACAGGCTCGGCGCTCAAAGGTGTACCGAGATCCTTGGAGTACCAGCGATGAGCATCCTTGCAACCACCGGTAGTGGTTGGACTCCAATGGTTGGACAAGCTGATGGCAAATTGTACAGGGTAGTTGTGCCTCTGAACTTTTCCGAGATATATATACTTGAGCAACACGGCGAAGGTACCAAGGGACACCTTGGTCAATGTCACTTGGACCGGCTCCACCCCAGCCTTGGGATTTGCAAAGGATGCTTGCTTGATGAGATCATCAAACACCGGGTACTTGGTCAGGATCGTGCGGTGTGCCCATAGACAAGTTTCTTGACGCGTTCTGGTAGGGCCAAAGACAATTCAGTGTCGACAGAGTAGATATCGCGCAGGAGTGCCGACATCGTGTCGTCGGTGTCTTCACAGTCGTCTTCCTCGTACCCTAGAAGAGAAGGCGGCCTGTTGCCCTCAGGCACGCGGAGTCTGAATGGTAGTTTTTCTTCGCGCATCTGGACAATGTAGAACGCGTATCGGTCATCATGTAGGACATGCTAAGTGCGCACTTGAACTATTGAGGAAGTGGGGACGTAAATATCTCAGTCGGCCCATGTAACTCCGGTCACGCAGCACACGAGAAGTTTGTCCGACTTACGAGATGCAATCTGGAAGTTCTCGAGAGCGTAGGAACTCACTGCGAACGTGACATGCTTGCCACCGTTCATTGGAATGAAGTGCATGTACTCGCCGTTGATTCGCTGACCGTTCATACCAAGGCATTTCACGACCACCCGCAAGAAATCGTATGTCTTTTGCAGGGTTACCAGCCACTTGGTCCCTCTGTTGGGTTCAACAGAAACAATTTCCGTCGAGTTTCCTGGTGGATCTTGGCTGAGGAGTGGGTGTTCGATCTTCAAAATGAAGTCTGGTTTATTATCGACCATCGTTGAAATGTAGTCGGTGATAGTTTGAGGGTGTGTTTGAAGGTGTGCGAATGGAAAAGAGAGAGAGGAAGAAATAGAAAACGCATTCATGCATTTCAGGTAAGACCAAAAAAGTTACGCAGGTTCGTGCGGACCAAGAAAATGTGGCCTGTGGCGTGGCGGCGGCAGTCCAAGAACAACAGGTAAAATCATGCATCTGTCAAATATCAGCATTGTCCTCTCCAGTTCACTGAACAAGTCATTCAACATGATTGCGTCACAGGGCGAAGGCAGTTAGGGAGGAAGGGCCCTTGCTTTTTCATGCCAACACACCACTACCATCGAGCAATTGGAAATTTTTTCTCTTTGGAAAGAGGTTTTTTTTTATTTGCGCAAGGCGGCTTTAGTCATTAATTTCAAAATGTTGTTTGTTGTTACAAGTTTTGGTTTGATGATGCGAACGAAATAGAAAAGGAAAAAAAAAAAAAAGCAAAGAAAATGTACTAACTAGACATAAGAGATGATACGAAGATGGGGTATGTTGACATAAAGAATTACATCGTAAAGAAAAGTAAAAACAATTACCAGGCGAGGTAACCAAAAACACTGTTGGGGTAGGTGCGCAACATCAACTTGCGCATCTCATCAGCCAACAGGATTGCCAGGGCGCAGGGAAGAGGCAGCAGCCAGTACTTGATGGGGACCGAACGGGTCAACATGATATCTTGGATGCCGGGGACCTCAGTGACCATGATGGCCATCAGCAGCGAGGCAAACATACCGGCAAACAACCACAGGTTGCGGCGCTTCTCGCGGATGGGATCGGCCTGGAGGATCGAAAGGCGGCGGTTGCGGATCGAGAGAACGTTGCCCCACTGCAAGATGACCAAAGTGACAAAGGTAATGCACTGACCAGTGTTGACGTGCAAGTTGTTGAAGGTGTCGATATCCATGCCGCGGCCAGCCTTCTCGAGCAAAGGAATAATTTTCTTGTCACCGAAAGTGAATATCAAATCCTGGAAACCGAGACCGGTGTACTCCTTCATGTACAAGAAAAAGAACATCTCGGAGAAGAAGGTCATCAAGGAGCCGATGAAGATGTACGACTGAAGGTAGATGCGGCCAGTGATCAAGTGAGCCTTCTTGGCGTTGCGGGGAGGAATCGACAGGAGGTCAAACTCTTCCTGCTCCATGACCAAGGCGGTACCGGGGAATGCATCAGTGAAGCAGCAAATGATAATCATCAAGAACGAGGACAGAGGCAGAGGAGTGCCCAGAAAAGTGTTGATCAAAACGGGCCAGATCTCAGACCAGGAACCGGCAGGCAGCAAGTAGCCAATGACCTTTTGCAAGTTCTGGAAGACAACACGACCAAGGCGCATGGCTACAGGAATCGAGTCAAAGCCACCGAGCAAGATCAGATCGGCAGCCTCCATGGCAACATCGGAACCAGAGACAACAGCAACACCAACATCGGCAGCCTTGAGGGCGGGTGCATCGTTCACACCGTCACCAGTCACGGCAACAACACCCTCGCGGGCCTGGAACTCGGTCACAATCTTGAGCTTCTGCTCGGGCGAAGTGCGGGCAAAGACAATTTCCTCGTAGGCGCAGACAAGGTCCCACTCGCCGGGGCTCATCTTGGCCAAGTCGGATCCAGTCAACACAAGCGAGGTACCCTCGTGGAAGCGGGGGCGTCCAACCTCGAATTCGCCAAGGCTGTCCTCCAAAGACACGCTGCTGTCCTCTTTGTTCTTCTTAGGATCCATGATGTCGTCGTAGGTGTGGGGCTCGCGGTTAGTGGAGAAGAGTCCGATCTGACGGGCAATAGCAGCGGCAGTCAATCCAAAGTCACCAGTGACCATGAAGAAGCGGGCACCGGCACGGCGGCAAGAGGCAATAGTATCCTTGATCTCGGGGCGAGGGGGGTCCATGATACCGACAAGACCGAGAATGCAAAGCTCCTGGAGACCCTGGCGAGCAAGTTCCTCCTGGGAGGCACCGGCAGACGAACCAGATCCCTTGGCGTCACACTGGGCCATGTAAGGGTTGTAGCGGCTCTTGCAGAGCATCAAGACACGCTGACCGCGGCGGGACCAGGCCATCTGGATGCGGGAGAGTTCAGAGATCCATTCGTCGGAGAGGGGCTGAGGGGCGTTGGAGCCGGCGGCCAAGAACGAGGTGCAGTGGGGCAGGAGGACATCGGGGGCGCCTTTGACGAAGACGAGCATATTGTCCTTTTCACTCTTGGTGGCGGCGGCGTTGGTGATATCGCTTCCAAAGAGGGTCTTGATCACTTGGGGCTGCTTGGCGGATCCTTCGTAGACGGCCATCATCCACTTGTTACGAGAATTGAAGGGGATCTCCATGGTGCGGTGGAAGCAAGTGGCAAGGATCGAGGTGTCGGACAGCTGGGAAGCGAAGCGGAGGAGAGCAGAGTCGGTGGCGTCACCGAGGACACGGCGCTCGGGGATGGGCAAGGTAATGGTTTCCTGGTCGAAGGTGGCATTATTGCAGAGGAGGGTGGCAAGCTGAAGCTGGCGAAGGGCGAGTACCGAGGGGCTGTCCTCGGGCTGAGGGAGGCTGTTAGGCTTGGAATTCTCGATCTTGGCCTTAGCCTCCTCGGGGGTGGTCTCTTGGTCGAGGAAGGCGACGTTGGTGACGAACATCTTGTTCTCGGTGAGGGTACCGGTCTTGTCAGAGCAGATGACGTTGACACATCCTAGGGTCTCGACGGTGGTGAGTGCCTTGGGCAGGATGTTGTTGGCACGCATGCGGCGAGCAATCATGAGGAGAGTCAAAGAAACACAGACGGGCATTCCTATTTTACATGGATTTGGAGTGGAATAAATGTGAGCATGGTTGTTTGTTTGTATGTTGTTTGCTGTTGTTGTTGTTGTTGTTGTTGTTGTTGTTGTTGTTGTTGTTTTGGGAAAGAGGGAGTGTGTGGCTGAGTTGAGAACAAGGTTTGTTCTTATTGTTTGTGTGTCTATGTCGAGTGGCTGTGCCCTTTGCTCTTTTTTCTCTTGATTTTTAAAGTTTGATAGTCCAAATTCGGAAAGGGGATTGGGAGGGAAGGGAGGGTGATGTCACTCCACAGAACAGAGTCGCGAGAACTATGCTCATTTGTTGTGATGTCACTCAATTTTGATTTTTCGCGCTTGTAATCTAGCACACCACATCCCATATCATGCATATGTGAGCATTTTCAAAAGAAAAAAACATACCTTCAGGAATAAAAGCAACAACACATCCCATGAGGGTGACAAGAAGGACGGCAGGGGGCATAAAATCAGGGTACGTGGGGTTAATCTTGGCGGCCCAAACGATCAGAATAAGGGAGGCGAGCAAGACGGTGAGGGCCACAATGATGCGCACAAAGCGAGTGATCTCCTGGCTGATGATCGAAACCTTCTCCTTGCGGCCACTGGTCAGCTTGTTAATGCGGCCCATCAAGGTGTCATTGCCCTTGAGGACAACAATACCGACAGCGGAACCCTGAATGATGTGGGTGCCCATGAAGGCAATGTTCTTGGACTCGAGGAAGTTTTCGTCAGTGCTGAGGGTGGAAGCCTCAATGGCCTCAGACTCACCAGTGAGAATGGCGCGGTCAAAGCGAGCATCGTTCGAGACCTGAATCATGCGCAAGTCGGCAGGGACCTTGTTACCGAGAGAGAGGTGGACACGATCACCGATAACAATGTTGGCGGCAGGGATTTTGACCAACTGACCATCACGGAAGACAGTGCACTCGGAGGGGATCATATCCATGATGGAGGACATGACCCTCGCAGTTGAGATATCTTGGAAGGCCGAGAACGAAGCTTGTAGGAAGATGACAAAGATCTGGACAAAGGGGGGAACAAAATAATTAGATTATTAATATTGATGCAAAGGGGATGGCGGGAAGGAGCAAAATGTTCATGCAAGTCCAACAAAAAGCAGAATAGAGAGTAGATACTTACAACGAGGAGAGCGAGGGCCAGGTTGGTAACATTGGGAGGGTTGGACAGTGGTGGCTGCCAGCAGAGGAAGAAGGTGATCACTCCGACCCAGAGGACGGAGCAGAAACCACCAAAGACGTACCAAAAGATCTTTTTGAGAAAGTTGGGCTTGCGGGCGGCGAGGGAGTTGGGACCGTTGGCTTGGAGGCGGCGCTGGGCCTCGTTCTGGGCGAGACCAACGTCCTCGTTGGTGTTGAAACGAAGGGCAAGCTCGGCCGGGGTGAGCTTGTGGAAGTCGACGGTGGCAAAGTAGTCGGACTCGGAGGTGATATCGTCCTCCTTCGTGGCCTTGCCCTTGGAATCCTTGTTGAAGAAGCCGCCGCCCTGCTTGCCGGAGCGCTGGGTCTCGGTGACGTGGATTGACAAAGTGCGGAACTCGATGGGGACGGCGTTGCCCTGGGCACGCTCCAGAGTCTGGGTGCGGACCAAGGCAAGGGACTTGCGTTGTTCTTTATCGGTGGTCATTGCGACGATGTGGAAAACCAGAAGAGTGAAGACGGAGTGATGGGAGGAGTGGATGTAGAGGTGAAGAAAAGACTGTACAACAATAAGAGGAAAGAGATCCCCGAGAGTGGCAGCTGGGGCGTAAAGAGCGAAGAAAGAGAAGTCGCTTTGTTGTTGTGGTGGTGAAGAGTAGAAAAAGAAGAAAAAAACGAGGGAAGGCGAGGATCTATTTATGTGAAGGTTCTTTTGACAGAAGCTGAATCTTTTCGTTTCTAGCCCATGTTGACAAAGGTACAAGCAGAGCAGTGGCACAAAAACGGTACTCTGCGAGTGGGGTGGGTTGGACAAAAAGTCAAAAAAAGAAGTCCTCTCGAACGAGTCGAAGGAGTGTGCAGGAGCCTTGGAGGAGGTGAGGGATTGAATCAAATTAGAGTATTAGTGTACTCAGAGATAAGACGACAAAGAAAATGGACTATTGGTCCGCACACCACACATTTGCTTTTCAGGTGTGCACTTACAGAGGGCGAACGAATGCGAGAGGGGGAGGAGTGAACCACGTTGACCGTCTTTTTTTCTTTGTTGTCAGTGCGAGCAGACTCGGACGGGATTAGTGCAAAGAAAATAAAAAAAAAGTGCGGGATTTTTTTTGTTTGCTCAACTCAAAAAAAAAAAAAAAAAAGAGAGCTCCAGACAAACACGCACATCACATACACACTACATCGTCATGAACATATGGCAATAATAATGGGCATGGCTGAGAAAGCGAGATGATGCACTGTTTGTACGACCACGGTGGGAAGAAGAACTTTGTTTCTCTCTCTCTCTGCGGTGTGTTCAGATGCGAAGGGAGGGAAAGAACCAAAAAACAATGTGATCCGCAGGAAAGCGGTGCAAAAAATGAGAATGAAAAAGCAAAATTACTTCGATTTGGTGCTCCTCCCTACCAGACTCTAAATCGGACGGAGGCATTT
>KN042416.1:299502-344786 GCA_000739165.1 Podila verticillata NRRL 6337 | reverse complement strand
AAAATTTTTTTTTTTTTTTTTTTTTTTTTTTTTTTTGGAGGCAAGGATCAATCGAAAATGAAAAAAGTGGTTCTAGCCCCACCATCTCTGTCACATCTGTCACAAAAACAACGTGCGTGTTGCTTGCACTTTCATGTATGTAGGGCCCTCTCTCTTTCTCTCTCCAAGTTGCGGAAATTAAGAAAATCGACCGAGTACAGCATTTCGACCAAGAGCATGGCAAATTCTCCTCATTGAATGGGCGCATTGCTATGTGCAGATAGAGAAATGATGTTTACTTGACAAAGGAGGCACACATCTGCACCCAAATCAGGCAACGAACAGTGCAGAGTAAGCCAATCATGATCTATTATTTGATCATATTCAAAACGTCCATCTACATATCCACGCCGCGGAATAAACTGCAAGGACATGGACATGCTAAAAGCTATGTCATCCTCGTCACTCCACTCACATACATGTATACTTCTAAAAAGAGGCCCCCAAGATGCATCTCCATCTATTACGGCCCCGTGACCCGTTTCGTCCTCTAAGTTGGTAGTTCTCCTCTGTCCCTCTCACTCGCTCTCTCTTGACGAGCCAAGCTTGTTTGTCCCCTATCATGGAGTTGCGCCATCTCTCTCATGCCTCGCTCTCTCACTTGTTGTCCTGCATGCATAAACACCAAAGATAGACCCTTCTCCTCCTTCTCACTTGTTTTCTGCACTGCGCCAGAACTCGCATCTCTCATGTTGCGTAAAATGGATGCTATTGGTGTAGAAAATAAATCACTAACTAAAGGTCGTATATCGCCCCCGATCTTACATGCCATGGCCCATGGACTTTCTATTCATATATTTCGTGGCTCATTAGTGTAGCCATTTCGCTCCTTGCTGTCATCTAAGATCCCAAATGGCCCTCAGCCTCCAAGATGGAGAGCGAAGAGGCCTCCGATAGTTAGCTAGAATCCGTCTTCTCTCACTTTGAAATTACAAATGCCATCGCGATGGTTGCTAGCGTATCGGAGGAAAACTCAAGCCAACACTGTGCAGTCTCTCGTTATCGACCCACATGTTCAAGTGAGATGTTGTTTGGTGGCAAAACGATATGGGGGCATATAATTGCCGCACAAGGCGCTTCACCGTGCTTCCATCGCCTTCATCTTTTTGTTTACCGAGGCTGTCCTGTACGTGTCTTGGTCAGGACACTGTCGCTCGCAACAGAAGATGTCTTTCTTGTGTTAGTACACACTGGTATAGAAATGCGCGAATCATTTTTGACAATCTTGGTGTATTTGGCGATCCCTGCATGATCGTGTTCGCTCTGTTCTTTCCTTGCCTCGCCCGAAAAAAAAAAAAAAAAAAAGACTCATGCCTGAAAAAAAGAACTCACGACCTCGGAAGAAACAATGCAAACCACGAGCAAGTGCGCGCATAAACGTTGATGGGAGTCAACCCGGCCAAGGATACAGGGAGCGAGGCAAATGATATAAAATGGCGATGACCATGTCCATTTTCCACTTTTCTTTCTGGTTCAAACCTCCTCGCACATCCATATCACATCCACGCTTCACCCATTCGACCGCTCACTTACCTTCTCGTATTACTTGCGTCTATTCCCCTACTCGACAGTTGTTTAAGCGCGTCTTTTGTCATTCGTCTTCACTCTTTGTTTGTTCGTCGTGCGGAGTAAACAAGTTCGCCTCGACCACTTCCTTTTGCTCTGCTCTACAAGGCTTCCCTTTGTGTGCTGCCATCCTTCTCCTCTTACCATCAAACCAAAATATGTTGTTTTGTAGATCTCTCTCCATCTCTTTCACTGTCAAGTACACTCGCCGTATACATCTACTTTTCTACGTTTTTTTTGTCTCTTTCCTCTTCTCTGTTTTCGAGCTCAAGCACAGTTTCTACCGGCAACCATGTCCTCCGTTACTCACGTTGCCACCTTAACCATCTTACCACCATGCCCTCGTCATTCTCCTTTCAACTTGTTTACAGTTCACCATCCCCACCATGTCCTTCCACGCATAATATCCTTTTTATTCACAGTTTAACAACGCTGCCCACTCTTTGATCACTTGCCCAGAAGACATTTATCTCCTTGCAATGCAGCTTTAATGTTTGATGCGAGTAGTCTTAAAAACGTTGGTAAGTTTGTTTAATCTCCTGTCGTTCTTTTCTTTTGATGAGAGGGAAGATTATCTCTCAATGCTTTCCTTTTTGTTCCTTTTTTCATCACTGTTCCTCCTCATCGTTCTTGTTTGTTCAACCATCAAAAATAATGCCTCACAATCCAAAGAATGCGTTATTTTCCAAGCAACGAGTTGAGCGCGCGCTTTCTAGTTTACCGACGCGTTATGATTTTCCACCCTCCGCCACTCCTCTCAAATTGGTAACAAACAACAGACATGCAAGCGGCCGGTCTGCATGAGCCCTTTTTTGTTGTCGTTTTTGTTTGCGTTTGAGTGTGTGTGAGGGAGTGTGTGTGAGGGAGTGTTTTTGAGGGATTTTTCGTGGCCCAGAGGGTTATTGCGCTATCGCTCTTCCTCTCTCTCCCCACATATGCTAAGGACGATATGCACGACCCACACACACATGTGGCCCCCACTTTTGCTTCGATGATGCTATCCTTTCCCTCCCTTCTCCAAGACTCAATTCTCACAGCCCACCGCACAATACAGTCGTCTGAGGCTGAGAGCAAAATGCGGGATTTATTTGGTGCCTGAAAATTGAAGATTCAAAAGTGGGCACAAAACACGACTGCTTTTTTTTATTTTTTTTGTGTTTGCGCCTCACACCAAAAAAAAAAAAATCCCTCAGATAGCACAAAAAGCAGACACAAAATAACCCAGTGCAAAAATTAATTTTTAGTGCCTGAAAAGAGAAGGCTTCTTTGGAAGGAAAAGCAAGAAGAAATCCCTCATGAGGTGAGAAAAAATCGATTGGGGCGTTGGGATTTGTGCACCATTTTTATCCGCTAATCGATCGATTGGTTATGTCTGCACACATCGCAGGCCCACCTATTGGGACATAGAAGAAGCAGTAGCTGGCCCATGCTTCCTCTCCCCATATTTGCAAGTGCGCTATTTTCGTTTGAGTTTGGATTCGTTGTTGTCTTTTGCGCTTGTCGTTTGGCGCAAATACTACGTTGGCTATCGATAGGTCAAACTGTCACATTCTACCTCCACGTCGACTATCCTTGAAAGTGTGCCTGAAGTATATAGAAAGTAAATAGCAGCTATCTCTCGCACCAACAATAAAAAACTTCCTTCTAGAAGAAAAGAACTGTTGCCTCCGAGGCAAGGGACAGCACCGTCAGCTTGTCGCCCACCATCTTGGGGACAGTGGCCCCCACAGGATACTTCAAGCAGCGCTTCTCGTCCATGCTGAAGCCAGTGTACTGGATCACGCTCTTGCTGTCTTTCTTGGCCACAATGTCCGAGTGCACCGGAGACCCCACCGTGACCTTGCCAGAATAGTTGTCAGACTAAAAGAAGCAGTTCGTTACATTAGAAAGTAAAGAGAAAGGAGGTCATCACACCCACGTCCCAACATCTTCCTTCCCTCTGCCCAAACTTCAACCGTTGTATCTCAAACGAAGCAAATGAAAAAACAGGAGCAGACATACCACCTGGACAATCGCTTCCTTAGACACACTCGAGGCCAGCAACAACACCGGCTGCTTGTTGCCCACCTCGATGCGCCCACGAGTGTATCCAGCCTCAGACTCGGCCCGGATCATCAACGGCGCCGGCACCATCTTCTTCTCCTTGTCCTTCCTCGCTTCCTCCTCGCCACCAACATCACCACGTCCATGCTGCCCATGGTGCCGATCCTGTACAGCAAAGTCAATCCCTCCACTCCGCGACGCCATCTGGAACCAGAACCCGGGCGCCAGATCTTCGTCCTTGACTACCTGGCTCGTCTCGGCCGTCAGTGCAATGTTCCCCGCACCTGTCCGGATCGTCGCATTAAAGTCCTGTCCTACCGCCGCCGCCGCCAGCAGGTCGCATCGCACCGCACCGCTCTCGCCCGTCTCGGCCAGCACCTCCTCGGCATGCACAGTGCCCTGGAGGCGAATGTCCCCACGGCGGGTCTTGAGAGCCAGGCGCGAGAACTGTGCCGGCGCCAGCTCTCTGCCCTCGATATACAGCCATGTCCCCGCCACGTCCACGATGCCCTTAAAGTGGGTTGGCACCACCAACTGCAGATCGAGCCGCGCGCTTGCGTGCGGCTGGGTCTCGTCCATCCAGAACCGGATTCCGTGGTGGTTGTCCGGCACGGCCATCCGCAGCACCGACGACGGGTGCTTGTTGTCCTTGCTTGGCGATGGGGGCGGAGTCACCAGAGCCTTGATGAATAGCTGGGTCTCGAGCACGTAGCCCGTGCGTATCAGAAGGTGGCTCCGCAGGTCGGCGTTGGAGGAGGCGTCGCCGACAGTAAGGTAGATGTTGGGGGTCTTGAGGTGCAGGCTCAGGGGCCCCTCCCAGGGGACGAGGCCCGGGGTGTGGGCGAGGGGATTGTTGCCGTCGTAGAGCTGTGAATGTGTAAGGTGGTGGGGTTTGTGTTTGAAAGGGTTCCAGCGGGCGAGGTCGTCCGGGAAGTAGTGGTGGATGAGCACGAAGGCGATGGTCCAGACGAGGATGAAGGGGATGAGGACGATGCGCACGACCTGGCGCCACTGGTCTCGGCGGGTTGACTGGATCTGTTGCTCGGTTCGAACTATGTTAAGGTTATGGTTGCGTGTAGGGTGAGGTTAGATCATTCGTGTGTTCGGCCTGTTTTGAGCCCTTCCCCTCTTTGCCCACGGTGAAAGGAAAGTGAGCAGCCGTCCGTGGAGAAGGTCAAAAATACTCACGCTTTTCTGCTGGGTCCATGCTCAGTTTCTTGGTGTGTCCATGATTCATGGGCTCCATCCTGTGCGTATGATTAATCGTTTAGAATTGCCCGAGGTGAAGTAGAATGAAATTGAGGGTTGCTGGGTGATGAAGCAGAAAGGATGTGTCAACGAGTCAAGTTGTAAGCATGGGAATTGTAGAAATGGGCCAGGAGAGAAAAACGCCAAAAAAAGGAGAAATGAATCTGGGAAAAGTAAGGAGGTGT
Organism: Podila verticillata NRRL 6337; assembly: GCA_000739165.1. Taxonomy (NCBI): domain Eukaryota; kingdom Fungi; phylum Mortierellomycota; class Mortierellomycetes; order Mortierellales; family Mortierellaceae; genus Podila; species Podila verticillata. The sequence goes on along the minus strand of KN042416.1, from coordinate 339,705 downwards.
GAATCTCTTTCTCTCCCAAGTAGAACTGGCCTTGGGCACGCATGCTGTCTATGGCACAGGCCCTCAAAAAACACCATTTCGATGTTCCCAGCCTAAAAAGAAGGAAACAAAGCGCAAGTGTCATCTGTCCTCGTCCAGGAACGAGTCAAACTCAACTTGGTTGGAGAGGTATTAATAATGCAGCCAATACTGAGAAAGTGGCCTGCCACTTTGCATAGTGAGACGGAACCGGTGCCACACATACCAAAAAGAGCAAGAATAGATCCAGGTGGACAATGCGGGAGATCCGCATTGGTGGCGACATGGAGGTGCATCCTCCTCTTCATCATTTTTCTATGCCCACCTGAGAGCAAGACAAAAGACAAGGCAGACATGCCCACGACAGACTGGTCGAAAAAGCTGACGTGTCCAACTTGATGTCCGATTGACAAAAAGTCCTGCGGCATCGCGCGATCCGAAATAATACATCAAGCATGCCAGGCCAGCTTCAAAAGAGACTCCTCATCAATTTCGTTTTTCAACATTTTAAATACCCTCACTGTATGTCTACATGCTATATACATGTTTTAAGCTTGCTCAGCACTGGCGACCCTTGGGCCCGGTGCTGCTGCCGGTATGGTGATCCAGCTTTTGGGCGTCAGCGACAGGATCATGCTTGCGGATAAGGATGTCAATATCAAAGCTGCTTTCACTTGCTGCTAGGGTCTCGGTCGCCCAAATCAAGTCCGTAACCACAGTGTCGACCAATTCCTGACTGAACGATTCGCGAACAACAATGCGAAGAATCTCAATATCGTCCATTGCAGGAGGGAGTGCATAGTTGGGAACAATCCACCCGCGGGTTCGGAGCAGGGTAGACACTGCCGCCTGCTTTACATGCGGATTCTCGGCCTTGAAGCGATCCGTCAACTTGAAGGCAACCACAGGCAGAGCAGCGTTGTACTCGGTGATGCCGGCGACGGCCTCCCTGATCGAGTCCAGATGGGTCTTTGGGCCATATCCAAAGACACCCTTGGTCCGATGCATGTCGGAGACTATATCAAAGTACGAACTCTCCTCCAGCGCCATCGACAACACGCGGGCATTTTCCAGATCATTCTGGATAATGGAGGTGTACCCTTGCCTGCCAAGTCGGACAAAGTTGTAGTATTGTGCGATCTATTCGACGGCACCATGTATGAGCATATAACAAACAACACCAAGCACTGTTGTTAGTCTGAAATGCAAGAATGCAAGCAACAAAGGAAAATGAGTCCATTTGGAAATTCGACTGACCATGAAGCAAGCGGGACGCGAAAAGTTCAAGGTATACGTCTGCTCTACGTCGCCGAGGTAGGTCAGGGTAAAGATGAGCTCCTTTGGAAGATACTCCTCGCTCTTCCATAAGACCCATCCGATGCCGGCGTACACGAGTCCGTACTTGTGTCCAGACGTGTTGATTGACTTGACGCGTGGCAAATCAAAGGCCCACTTGAGCTTGGGAAAGGCAAAGGGGGCGACAAATCCACCGCTGGCAGCATCGACATGGATAGGAATATCCAAGCCCTTCTCCTCCTGGATGCGGTCCAACTCCTTCGCCATGCCCTCGACATCCTCAAAGTGGCCAGTATAGGTGCTTCCAAGGATGACGTAAACACCAATGGTATTCTCATCGCAGGCGGCGGCCGCCTTCTTGATATCCAGGCAGTAATGGCTCTCAGCGCTGACAGGGATCAAACGGCACTCAACATCAAAATAGCGAGCAAACTTCTCGAGGGCAACCTGGGCGTTGTTGCCCATCACGATGTTGGGGCGGGAGGCATCCCTACCCTGCTCCTTCATCTTGGCCTGCCAGCGCTTCTTCATCGCCAGTCCGCCGAGCTGGATAGCCTCGGAGGATCCGATGGTTGAGGTACCGACTGCACCCTTGGCATTCCACATCTCTCCAATAATGGAGATGCACCGTGCATGCAGTTTCATTGTAGCGGGATATTCGTCCTTTGCGAAAATGAATATTTTTTCATAGGTTGGTTAGAAAGGGGCGCGGGAACAAAAATGGACAGCAACTGCTAATACACGCATCCGTCATTGTTCTACTCATACCTGGTCTGAGAGGTTCTTGTTCAGGTTTTCTATGATCAGCTTGTCAGCCTCTGGCTCCATCCAAGTGTGGACTATAACAAATACGATGCAAAAAAGTGAGCTTTCAGTAAAACTTCTACCGACAGTTAACGCACAGAAACAACGAAGGCGGATTATCTCCAAGCGAGGAACGCACCAAAGGAGGCAAGGTTCATGGCAGGGCGGCCGTCAAGCTCGAGTTCGTCGTGTATGAGCTGGTACGCGGCCTGAGCCTCGACGGACTTTTCGGGCAACTTGTACTTTGGGATATCGTCAGTGGCATAGCGGGAGCCGTAAGCGAGGGAGTGCATGCTGTGGGTCTTTGTGAAACGGTGCCGCAACGGGATCAGCTTTGCGTGGCGGATCATCTCCTCTGTGTCGACGTGCTTGTGCAACATGGTGTATGTTTTCGTATGTATGTGTGGGAGGAGGGTGCGTGTGTGTGGAGAGAAGAGTGAAGGAGCAAGAAGTGAAGTTAAGTGCTCGTCGATTCGCGAAGGATTTTCTTTGAAGCGGAAAGGCATGATGACGCTGAAACATCCCTGCACAAATACACACGCTCCTATGAAAAAAATTTCCCACACACCCGCGTTCACATTATGAACAACTCACAGTCTCCATTCTCATCAACAGTAACGCACAACAACACCATCCTCATTTAGTGGACACACTAACTCGCTCTGTATTTTAATAAACATTTCCTTTTTTTTTACAACGCACAATACAGATGGATCACCCTCGGAAAAACAATGAGAGTACTAACCCAACCTGGACGAGATCGAAACTATCACGTCTAACAACGTCATAATTGATGAATTTGCACTCGTCGATTATAGCAATTAAGATGTTGAAAACAACAGGTCGATCATCGGCAATGACGTCAACCTTGACATCCAGCGCGAGGACAATGCGTTCACCAACAATCGGCACTCCAACAAAGAGATACAAACACAACACTGGACGATTCAATAGCAATAGCAACAGAACATCACCCACCGTCGATAGCTGGAGCAGCTTCACGAAACTGCCTAGTTCCAAGAAGGCAACTTTATTAGGGTCTACCACGACCAAGGCGACCTTACCCCAGCACACCCCTATGGAGGGCACTGCACCTCCACGGTCGACAGTGACGACACGGTATACTCCAGCTGGACCTATAGCAACACGGCAATACATCTAGGCAATGACACGAGCTAGCAATAAGCACGTGATTGAATTATTTATTGACCTTTTTGGCCACAAATTGGACAAAGAGTACCTCAGTGATTTTCTGGGGAGTTTAGCGGGGGGGGGGGGGGGGTTGATGACAACATTTCTGGATTGCGTTAACTCAAGAGTTCGAAGTAGATGCAAAGGCGCGCAGTCTGAGTAGCACTTGACGTTTCTCATGTTTAATCTTGTCACATTTGTTACGTTGGCGTGTTTTCAACGTGAGATACTCTATTGTTACTGAAGGGTAGTCCGTTGACTGCACTGCCAACCCAGAGTGGTTCACTTCCTTGGTAAGATAACATCCAAAAAAAAAAAAAAATACAAAGTACTTCGCAGACATCACCTCTCACGCATCACCTCTCACACTCATCCTTCGTTTCTCTTTTTTACCCATTGTACACGCAAGAAATAAAGAGGCAACGCGAAGCGCGATACAAATCAAAAACTTTGCGGAACTCAACTCATTTTCTCTCTCCCCTCACTCCTTAGGAATGGCCTAGAACAATGTTACATTCAATGCTGCTTGAAATAAGATATAAGATATGGTGATAGTGGTATCTCTCTATCTGTGGTGAAGTGGTATCTCTCTGTCTGTCACCCTAGGGAATGGAAACAAAGGTTATCGAGAATAGCAAAACGAAAAGATGAGCAGCCGAAAATGGGACCACTGTGGCCGCAACTGTCTTCGTTTCTGACAGGCCTTCTCCTGTCTCTTTCTCTCTTTCTCTTTTTCTTTCTCGCTCCCTCAGCCTTCCTGAGCATGATCTGTTATCATTGTAGCAAAGTATCTACACGAGGCCAAAAGAATTAATGCCCTCCCAGACCATCGTAAGATAGATTGCAATTGTGTTTGACTGTTCGTGGAGTGAATATTGCACTGACAAAAAATCTTAACATTATTTCGCTCAAGATCCTCCAGCGAAGAAAAGGGAAAAGTAAGGGCCATGAAGCGTATCCTCAAGGAGAAAGAAGCATCGGCCAAGAAGAGAATGAAGGGAAAGAAGCGTAAGATGGCGACATTGCCACCAATCTCCTCTTCATCATCATCAGATTTGTCGTCGGATTCAACTTCAGATTCATGAGGCCCAGGATGAACAAATCCATATAGACCAACTTATTGAATGCTTCCACCGATAATACCCTGTCCTAGTTTGGGTCCAAGTCTTCACCGACCAGTTTACCTTCCAAGACACTTCACTGGGGGTTGTCAATGTGGCCCGAGGTGTTTCTAATCAAGCCGTCTGTGCCGCAAACCGACGTACCTCCCAGTCGATCACGAAAAACAATTCTGAATATAGTGCAGGCTTGGTGGTCCCTTCAATGAGGATGTGTAAAAATCAAAAACTCGAAAAATATAATGGACCCTTTTCTTGGGGGTTGTGCAATCCGGTGTGGATGATTTTTTTTACGAAAAAGATAAACTCACGTCGGCCGTGAACTGCTTATTCTCACGTCCATGCAGGATTCCCATGCGAACTTTAAATTATTCAAGATTTGTCCATTTTTGCACCAACGAAGGTTCTTGACGAGGCACCAACCGGAGCCAAGTTGGCAATCAAGCTTGATTCCGCGCCCCAACACACAGAGTTGTCATTCTGCATAGTTCTTCCCATCATTTGAACCCTCCTGAGTGACCTTTACGGTCTGAAGTGATAAAAGTAGCAAAATCATGGAAGACTTAAGGGTGGCGCAAAAAATGATTCCGCAGGAAACCTTTGCAAATTTTGGGGGGCGTAAGATTAAGGATCTCACGGGGACGTGGAATTATCTCCCTCCTTTTTTTTTATCTTCAAAATGCAGATACTAATATTTCAGTTCAATAAAGCCAAGACGACTACTGGAGACCGAGATCAATAGGTTTGTTGTCCCTGCCGTAAATGAATCCGCGGTAACGACCATGTTCGAGATCACGAACTCGAATCAGCAAGACGGTGACTCGTTGCATCATACTCGTATTCAAAGCCTCTCGGATCCATCCTTGACCATAGTGGACGTTCTCGTCCATCAGCACAGTTGCTTGTGTAACTCCATCGGCCCTTAACTCAATAGTCACCAAGTTGCCTTCAAAGCCACCTGGCGTGGTACGCGTTCGAATGAGTTCGACGTTGACTGTTCGACTAGGATAGAATTCGTGTGCCACTCTCCTAACCTCATCGATATTAGTAAACTGCTGGATTGTCGATCCTTGAGAAGCTGTGTAAATTCCATGCACCAAGAATTGGAGCGCACGGTACAGAATCGAACTTATAGTGGCGTTCAACACAAGATAGTTAACACCATCGTCGCCCAATCCTCTCTTGTGAATGGAAACGATCTTGGACAGATGAGGCTTGATGCTCTTAAGACCGGATGGGGTCATTGGAAACGTGATCGTATAGGCCGGGAGATAATCGCGATACGTCCATCCACTCGGCACGAGGTCGACATCGCCGGCAGCGACGTTCATGCGGAAAGGATTTTGCGCTTCCCAAACGTTCAAGTGGTGTATGGCGCCCTTCGCATCCTGGGTAGGCAGTTGGAAGTCGTGCTTCCATCCGTCCCTGTTGCAGTCTTTGTTCGATTTAAAGTACATGGATCTTCTGGGGTTCTCAGCCTTTCCGACACAGCCTTCCACCCTGAACACGGACGCGGCCGTAGCGATCGTCTTGGGGATGCAGAAGGACACGACAGTGGCCCATCCCTCGATGTCACAATCCATACGGTCCTCAAAGATGCGAGTTCGACTGGGTACCCATGCATGGCCAACACAATAGTGCTTTCCATGACTTTTGTGTGATGAGTCAGCAGCGGCCTTCGCCTTGTTGGTTCGGCTGTTGCCACCATTCAAGGCGGCAATCACCTCGGTCAGTTCCGCCATATCCTTCTGGTAAGTAGGGTCGCGAACGAAGGAGGCGTTGGTGAACAAGGAGGCAAACTCGGGCTCGAGACGGAGTCGTCGCTCATAGCTGTCACTGGCCTGTGGCGCGAAAGCCGGACCAGCAGCAGTCAATCCAGCAAAAGCCAGAAAGGCGGAGGCGACGGAGAGAAGCAACTACATCGAGCATGTGTAACACCAGTAATAGTGTATTAGCAACATATTTTAACTCATCACAGGTTGGTGCATTACGAATTGCGCATGAGGATCATGGTGGCATGATCCCGATCTTTTGGAGTATCCGGCGAAGGTTACCTTCATGCGGAAAGGGATGAAGATGGAGGTGCGGATGGAAATGAGGTTGGATGAGATGGACGAGGGATGAGAGGGGGGAGGGGAAAGAGAAAAACGTCGACTTTTTGTAGACAAGAGAAATGGGATCCGAGCCTCGTTAAACTGCGAAAAAGTGAGAAAGTGAAAAAAGTGAAAAGTAAATTTCGAATGTCATTGGATACCCACAGGTGGACTCATGCATGGTTCTTACCATTGTACTTTCTCGACTTCCTTCAAAACGAGGTGAAAAGAGGTAGGGTAAGGTAAACTTGGGTTTTTATTGGTTGCCGTGTACGTAGCGCACTACAATCGCCCACCCAATGAAATTCACTTTTTTCGCGATTGAACGAGGCTCTGAACAGAAGATTCTAGTCAGTCATTTGAGCCGTCGTGTTTGCTTTGCTTGAGAGCCTACGCGTTGTGCGCCGAGGCATTGTTCGAGAAAAGCAGCCCATTTTGGCTCACAGGTCTGAGATCGAACATGTGCTGAGGGCGCCAATGCTGGTCGTTGTGTGAGTACTTGATTGCGTTAGTGCTGTTCCTTGTGGTACCGCTGCTGAGAAAAGTGGGCATTGTTGAGAGCAGACTGCTGTTTGTGGAGTATCCGTTTGGTCGCCTCGCAAGAGGTGTCACAATGGTCTAAACAACTTTAACTTTCTTCAACATCCTCGGGAAACCAAAAACATGGCGCTTTACACCCAGAGTCCACAAATCATTGCAGGGAAAACATTTTAGTGCCGTGGATCTCGCACACAATGTGCGGTCGTACATTTGAACAAGACTGCACCAATCCCAGTGGCAACATGGAATTTTTTCACGGTTACCAACAGATGATGTTAAGCACGCTCGATCTGTAACCTATTACTGCTGTTGGGAATCAAAAGTATGACACATCTTTGTCATTTTTCTTCTTGTTATCGCAAGTTGTGACGTGCATGGTACCAAGCACCATGCATCATGCATGCATGATTTTATCGACCAATCGAAAAATTGTGTGCTGTTTCTTGATACTGTGGGCCAGGAACCAGCCCGGTAGCACTAAAAACCACACTAGAAGAACGCGACGGAGCTGATCTCTCTAACGCAACTCTCGCCGCTCTAGCTTGCCGCTAGGCCGAGCAATCGTTCGTCGACGTGTTTTTGAACAACGTTGCCGCAACACTATTGCAGGCACTCTCTCAGCAATAAACTGTGGGACACCATGGGACAAAATGGAATGCTCTCAACCACTCAACCACTGCAAATCCATTTGCACCAAGACTGGTAAACCATAGTGCAATGGGCTGTCATTATGGAGCTAAAACCACGCACAAAAAGTACATGTACAGAAGTATATTGAGCACTGGGAGTTCCTGTCGTGGCGTTATTTGTTTGTACCTTTTTCTAGATTGACAATGCACACCTGGATCGAGGCAGACGACGACTGATTGGAGACACGCCTGAGTACCACTATCTCCCCATGGTGAAGGCAAATGCATGACGACATGAATTGTTCTTGCGAAACGGACTCACTCTTGCTCTGACTCGGCGTAACATTGTCTGCGTGTAAAAATGTGGTGTTTCGAGAATAGAGTGGTGACTGGCGATGTTGCATCGACCCTCGACTCCATGCCTGTTGTGGACGTTTTTTTAAATCGATGTGGGGCGCACACTCGTCGAAGACAACTGAATTCACTGCCAGCGAACCAGATGTGACAATTTCCCTCGCCGTCGTCGCAAACCCAATCCTCTATTTGTGGTCAGGTCACTTTACAGTAGCACAAGAGGGACGAAGGATGAGGATGAGACTTGCTTTATGAAGTGGGTATTGTTTGGTGAAACCACAGCTAGTAGGCTGGTGTAAACTTTTGTGTATAGTGGCTCGTACGATTCGTAAGGAGACTACCACGCATGCTCATCATCACACTGACCGAGGGGATATCATCATAAAGGGGGGTTAACATGGAGGCGACTGTCTGGTCTGACATGACAAGTCTAATACACATCTCGCCTATTCCGTGGCGGTCGAGTTGGACGCGTTCTTGGATAATGCGCATGCTGTGGATCTCTGCCAACGCCTCGCCGCTCAGCTGTTCCAAAGCCGGGTAGTCATCGATGACAGGGGTGATGATATGCTGCGTGGTGGTATCGGGCTCAAGCTTGAACCGTACGTAGCTAATGAATGGACTGACCAATAGAGCTTTAACCTCTGGAAGCATTGCTACAGGAGAAAGGAGCGGAGGAGCGGAGGAGCGGACGGTGAGGGTTGGGTCGATGAGGATGGAGTGCCAGATACTGTGATTCACGACCTTTTATACCTTTGCCAGAAATTATGACGTCACACGAATCATTTCCATTTCTCTCCCTTCTTCCTCCTACTTCATTTTTCTTTTCTTCAATTGATGCTTCACAACACCATGACCAACAACCATCTGACTCTGTTATGCCTTGTTGATGGAGAAGCAACATCTCGAGCCTTCTCTGTCGACATCGACCGAACCAAGTCAGTGGATCATCTCAAGAAGCTTATCAAGTCGGAGAAGACGCCTCGGTTCGATGATGTCGCCGCCGATGAGCTCACCCTCTGGCGCGGTTTCCATCTCCGACGACAGTCAGGGCTCTGCCGTTACGATTGATGCTCTCGACGACAAGACAGAGCTAAACAATCCAAGGACACGACTTTCCAAGCTGTTCTAGAGAGTCCCGACGGCAACACCTACATCATCGTCCAGCAACCACCTAAAGGTAATGCAGACGAGCTTTGCTTTCATTGACATGTTTCACATCAGCTTGTTCATTATACTAACCTTAATTCATGCCTCCAATTCCACTGACGTAGTTCATGCACCAGTCCCTACCCGCGTCTGCACTCCTCTCTCTGGCTACCTTTCGGATAATTCTCGTCCTGGTACGCCACCATCGGGTGAGTGCAATGGCATTGCTTCTTATCTTCCTTAAGTTCATCCTCCCATTGTCTAACAGTCTCTTCTGTCAACAGGTGACCTCAGGACCGACATCAAAAAGATCGCAGACCGGTTCTTCGCGCTTGGATCGCCCGCTTGTATATTTCTCGATGCGTACGTGCGAGGTCAACAAACACTCCCTGTGACTACAACTGGGTGTGCGTGGGCTACCAAAGGTTGCACGGCGTGGCGCTATCAAAGATCTTGAATCACGGCCGAGTCTTTTGTTTCTGGATTTACCGGTACCGTCATCAAATCTCGACACGTTTCCCGAGAGGTTTAGATCGAACGTTTTATTGAATGTGCTCGAAAAGATGCAATCACAGGACCTGCCGGTACTTGGAGGCAGGAAAGCTCTGAGAGCGAGCTGCTCTGTCTTCAATGAGGATTCTACTTCAACGCAGAAAAAAAGGATCTGGGCTCGAACGACCTCAGCCAGCTTGCCGAGTCCCTTGACACTAAAACCACGGAAGAACGAGGTCCTATACAGAACACCGCATTCGCAAGGAACATGACCCTTGTGGCTTTTCTCTCCCGACTCTTAGTCCTCAAGTACTGTCTGCAGGTCTTCCTATTTCGCTATTATTTGCTGGACGCAACCGAGATCGTACTGGAAAACGAAGTACAGCTGGTGGAGGCGGCGTTCGGTCGGATCAAGATTTTCGGAGGTACCGCTAAAACAGTTCTCGACGAGCCCTTCGTGCTGAAAACCACTTTCAACTACTTCCGGGAAAACCCTTCACTTGTTTCTGCTGCGGAGCGGGCGATGCTGCACTCGGACAATGCCTCGGTTCACGGATGCATGTGGGAAGTATGCCACTGTCCATCTTACGCCTCGAGATCTACATGATCAATACTTGAAGAAAAAGCATGGTAAAAGATGTGGCGACGAATAGTGGCCTTAATGGTATTGAATCACAAGCGAGCTGTCTTCTTGATTTGGTGCAGAGCAAGTTTTTCTCTCACAGAACGCCAACATTTGTATATTATGAAGTGAAATGTTTTATTTACAAAGACAGGAAGAAAGGTAAAAAAGGAAAACGAGTTCGTAGCCGAGAGACTTACTCTTCTTTCTCAAATATCTTTGTCAAATTCTTGTGAGTCGCCTTGCCAGCGTGGTACAGCAACCAACCCGCTCCACCTGCCACGCCTGCAATCACTCCCTTTGTCCGGGTAAGTTTTTTGACAAGCTCCCAGAACTCCATCTGATAGAGCTTCAAGTCGTTATTAGTGAACTCGAGCGGCTTCTCCATATGGATATGCTCCTCGGAATGCTGGTACACCTCCTTCTCCATTTTTGCCTTAAATCCTCCACAACTCACATCTTCGGGACTGTATCGAAGGAGCATGACACTGTCAACCTTGATGTCGAACGAGAATCCAGGGATGTCGAGACCCTCAAACAGGGACTTGCAATTGTCTTTCGCGACGTAGTCCTCGTATATCTTGCTCACGTCGTCACTCATGATCTGGTTTACTATGACTCGGAATGAGACACGGGAGCCATCGACTGTTTTGATACATTCGTTGATTTTGGACATCATAACCATTTCTGCATCCGAGGGCCCGCGATTGTCGGCTTTCATGATAAAGAAGAGTTTGAAGTCGTAATCCAGTTTCAAGGCAGCATTCAGCTGCAAGGCGTTATTCTTGGTGTTATCCTCGTTGGGCTCGAACAGACCTGGCACGTCGACCAGCATCACGGTCTGACCGTTGCTGAGGGTGACTTGTTCTTCTTCAACTTCCTTGGTGTATCCTTTGCGGAACGTTGCGCCAGACTTGAACTTGGTGCCACCGAGTTGGTTCAGCAAGGTGCTCTTTCCAGCGCCGGCGTTTCCGAACAGGAGGATGGCGGTCATTCGTTTCCTGTCCATGAAATGTGCGAGTGTAGTTGTAATCTGAGCAGTAAATGCTGTTAGATGATCTATTCTAGACCAAAGTTGGATTGTATGACGAATAAAATGCAGGGATGATGATGGATTGAAGAGGAGGACACTTACTGTAAGGATGAACGGTTAAAGGTGAAGAAGGGGACGGACAATGTTCAAGCAGCCAGGTTAAATATGAAGCGAGTGTGATGGCATGAAAATGAAGAAAGTAAGTAGCCTTAATTGATGACAAGTTTAGTTTTGTCCATTCACCCTTTGTCTAGCCCGGCCACTTTCTCCCTCTCTGTCGCCAAGAGGTCTACAAAAGATGCGCATGGTGGCCGCAAACTCGTCCGTGTCCATAAGGGGGCCAAGTAAAAAAGAAAAGAAAAATTGAATCTCCTTTATGGCGAAGTGAGAGTGATGCGAACAAAGTCGTATAACAAATACTCGGATACCAATTGCCAATTGCAATATAGGCTTGCGTAACTGATATTTTCTTACCTGACTGATGGATGCCTCTTAACAGCATCGCTTTCGGCAACGGCCTGGCACATAATACGTTTTATACTCTCCTCTTCCCCCTCGAGGCGCACCAAAGACACGCTACTAAGCTTGATGTTGAACGAGAACCCAGGTATTTCCAAGGACTCGAAAAGGGACTTGCAGTTATCGTGTGCCAAATGATCTCGGTACATGTCGTAAACTTCCTCGAACTAGATCTTGTTTACAATAACATTGAAAGAGATACGTCGCCCGGCGATGCGCTTAGTACAGTCATTGATTTTGGCCATTTTGATCAATTCGTTGTCACTCGGACCTCGGTTACTAGCTTGCATGATAAAGAATAGCTTGTAGTCATATCCTCGCGAAAGAGCATCCGTAAGCTTCTGGGAGTTGAAAGCAGTGTTAGATTCAAACAAATCCGGAACGACTATCTGTCTGACGCGCTTGCCACCAAGGGTGATAATTTCTTCCAGGATGTCTTCGTTAGCAACGTTGCGATACTTGACACCACGAGCGAAGGTCGGGTTCCAGTCTCCTTTAGAGCTGTCGATAAAGAGAATAGCAGGCGAGGACATTGCAGAGTGATGTGGTTAAGATAAAGGCCAGTTTATGGACAGGTTACGGTGTGAGTTTGGCGGAAGGTAAAAAAGTCAATATGAGAACGATAAAGGTAGAGGGACACACAAAGAAACTGGGGTCGAGGTTATTTAAGGAGATAAATGTCTGAGGCAGTCTTCGAGGGTCTTCCGTTCACCTCTTTTTGGCCATACAAGTGGCCTTCCCTCTCCCTCGTCTACTCCAGTGAAGCGTCCAAAAATTATGCAACGAAGGGAACAAACTCGTTTCTGTGTGGGCGAAGTATAGCAATTTGATGGTTTCGTGGCGAAGCAACCCCTGCAAAACACACCAAACAAAACAGTGCAAAGACAAGATAGTCCTGCATATACATAAAAATAGTTGCTTGCAATTTATTCTGCAAAAAACTCAAGACTCAAGACTCAATATTCGACTCGTTATGAATCTCCCTGTTTCATAGGTAAGATCATAAAACATCCTAGGAAAAGTTAAAGCCAATGGAAGGGTGACGTTGTCTAAGAAAAGAATTGACTCCGACTCAGGCCTTTACAAGAGCTCTTGCAAGCCTTGTACAGAAGCCAGCCTGCGCCAAAGGCGACTGATTTTGAGAGAATCACCGGCATCGTTAGAACCAAGAGTACTTTCTCGTATAGCTTCAAACCCTTTTTGCTAGCTTTGATCTCTTCTTGGACGAGAATGACCGACTAGGAGTGAATGCCAACAACTTGGGCAACCTGTTCGCTAAACCTTTTGCTTTTCATCTCTTCTTCATCATATGGCAGTAGCATCACGCCGCCGGTCATAACGTCAAAATTGAGAGCCTATTATAGGATGTCGAGGGATGCGAGCAGGGACTGGCAGTTGTCCTTTGTAAGGCCTTCCTCGTGCATGACGTGCGCCTCCTGACTCATGATCCAGTTCACGATGACCGGAGTGAAACTTGACAACCGCTGGCTTGCTTGATGCTCTCGTTGATCCTGGCCATAATAACCACTTCTTTATCGTCGGGCCCTCGGTGTTGGCCTTCATGACATGTGGTATAGCTTGTACTTGCAGTCTCTGGACTGGGCTTTGGTGAGCTTTTTGACATTGTACTGGGTTTCTCTGTCGTCGGAATCAAACAGGCCAGGGACATTGATGAGGCAAACGGGCACACCGTTGAGAATGACCCACTCTTCGTGAATGTCCTTGGTGAGGCCGTGTACGGAAGGTGGGGCCGGACTTTAAGGTTGTGCCGCCGAGTTGGGTGAGCAAAGAGCTCTTGCCAGCGCCAGCGTTGCCGAGCAACAGGACAGCTGTGGGGTTGTGACATGAAGAGTGTGGTTGTTATGTGCATAACGAGTGAAAGAGTAACAGTTGAAAGAGAAAAGGAACGGATGTGCCTCTGCAGAGAATAAGAGGCTGATTCAAGAGCACATACACATGCCAGTCAGTATAAAGGTAACTCCGGAGGAGAAAAACTAGGCGGCCCCTGCCATCAATGACGCGTCTCTGGTCATCTGGATCTTGAGAGACGTGGCTAATTGCTCAAGGAAGGGATCTGCAAATAAGCTGTCCTTAATGGTTTGAAGCAGAAGATAATGTTGCTCTTTCATGTTCCGTTTCTGTTCTGCATGAGCTTGAACTGCTGAGCTGCTGTAAGGATGAATGTGCCAGTGGTGTCAATAGGGGCGTCATCAACGGCGTCATTGGTGTCATCGGCAGTGTCATCGGTGACGTCATCGGCGACATCAGCAGCATCATCGACGACATCGGTAGCATCATCGGCGGCATCAGCAGCATCATCGGCGGTATTAGCGGCATCACCGGCGGCATTAGCGGTCATTGGCAGCATTGGTGGCGTCATCGGCGGCATCTGGGGCACCATTGAGGCCAAGTTCAATGCTTTTGATAGCTTTCTCAGCCTTTCAATAAAAATAATGCAATAGAAGTACAGGCTATTAGTTTTGTATTTTCATGAAATGGCATTCACAAGCATGCATACATATTAAAACATACCAGCTTATCAATCAAATTCTGGAACTCGTCGTCAATATCTTTCTCAGTAATACCCATGAAGGAGCCATCGGATACAACGTCGGAACAATTAGGTATGACCATGGGGAGATGATTATGTGGAGAGAGAGGGAGGAGGAATGAAAGAGGTAAATTGGTTCGTAAATGTGCCTGAATTGTGAACTTGGGTGAACTAAGGGAATTCGGGTGAAATCCAAGTCGCGTTCAAATAAGAAGGGTCGAGAACTTGAAACAACTGACAACCAAATGCCAGAATGTGGAAACAGAGTAAAACGTGGCAACTGGATCATCAATGCACTTGAACCAGTCGGTCAATTGCATATAGCAATCGGCCAGAGGCTCCTTGGGAGTTGAATAGCAATCATAAGCGTTGACTACGTGCCCAAAGAAAGCGAGTCAAGAATCAGGAAGGAGAGCTATAAGAAGTAGATGGAGGCGAACAAAAGAGAGGCGGGTGTTGATCAAAGAACTTACACTTCATAGGGTCATTCTGGTTCGTCTTGCAAAAGTAAGAATGAAAGTCATGAACGGGTCCCCTTGGTTCGTTTGGTTATCGCGTTCGATGTCTTTGCCTCTGAGTGAGGCAGCTCGGATGTTCTACAAGTTTTCGCAAGCCGAAAGTCGTCAAAAATGAAAAGAGGGAGTGTATGATAAAAAAAATAGGAAGCAGAAAGTCGACTGAGGGGGACTTACCTTGCCCACAAGAAAAATGCCAGCGACGTGTACGCTTGAAAGAAAAGGCAGATGCCTTTTCCCTCACTCTCGATGACGCTTTATTTGTCCAGGTATTCCATCAAAGTCTCAAACTCCTTGAGAAAAATGGCAAGACTTTGTTTTTGTTAGTGTTTTTTCTACCGTCCCTGATCTTGAGAAATTTCATGTAGTGTCAAAGGCAATCGAATCTATAGGATTGCCTTTACACGCACCAGTGACCTGTTCAATAGTCCATGGTCCCAGGCAATCGTGTTCGTCGTGGTAATACTGCTGGGGGCGCTTCAGATTGCTTCGGCGGTCTTGCAGGATACAGGCTTCTTGCCGCTATCAGTTTGTGGGTCGCACTTGGAGGCAACAAAAGCTGTAACGAGCTTGGGTATATCGCGATTGATGGTATCAAAGTCGTTTGAGTATCCTTGCTCCTTGGCAAACCGCTTAGCCGCATTAAGATAATAACTGTAGTTCTTGCATGTCTTTTTGGAATACCGTTTCTCCTTTACAGTATTGCTGGCGGCTTCCAAATGCGAGTTAATCCCATCTGACTCATTCAAGGCAGTCTCGTCCACACCTTCATCTTCGTCGTGATCAAGGAAGGAACTGGTATTACTAATTGCAGTGGCCGAAGAAAAGGTATAAAGACTGTCGACGTCTAGGAGCGTCACTTGGCTGTCTACAATAACCTGATTGGAGTCTGCTCCAACAGAAAGCACGTCGTCGTGAACGAAGAACGCGTCGTCGGTAGTGTTGGGGCTATGTGTAGTCTTAGGACGCTCAATAGTCATTGAGAAGATAGAGAGAAGGGATGAGAAGACTGAGGAAGGTGGGGAGGGGGGAGTATGGAAACCGGGAAGAGAGGGGTGTTTATTCAAAGAGGCGGGTCAGAGTAAGAGGTCAGAGTAGGTCAGGCAAGGGTCAGGGCCAGAGAGCGCATCTGTAATGGCAAGCTCGAAACGCGAGTGGAGGGATGGCTAAAAACGAAGGGGTGCAACAGGCGAGGCCGATCGCGGTCAGATGGCAAAATTGATATGACGGGCAAGGCAGACACGCTCGGTCATGTTGAGCACCTCAACTTGGCTACTGTAATTTAAAATCGTGGCTGGCCAAATAAATCTGACGGCGCAGGCCAAAACGATGTGGGCTATCCTGACAAATTGTTTTGAATAAATTGTCCAACTATTCTCGCAAGCAATGGCCAATTGGATTTTGGCGACAAGAGCCAAGATCAAAATTAAGTTGGCAATTTTGCTCTGACTAATCATGACTAAATTGAATTGACTAGGAGCGCTTTTTATGTAAAAATGACTGTAAATGGACAGAAGAGTCCCAATCTCGCGAATCTAAATCTATAAGAGCGTGTTACTCCTCGAACATTCGATACCAGGTCAACTTGATGGCAGCTTGACCTACTAATCATGACCAACATGATGTGCAGACCTCAGTGGGGAAGCCCGCACCTCACCGCACACTCTTCCATGACCACGGCAAACGAATTCGGGATGTTATCTCGAAATTTGGCGATCCGTTTCGCGTCCAGCACCTCCTGGTCGCTCCCCATCGCCGCGATGAGCATCTCGTCGGGCATGTTGGAGAAGAAGTTGCGCGCGATCTGTGTGCGCCCAGGGTCCGAGCTGTCAAACGCGGCCGCGAACAGTGCGGGCTCGCACGTTGGGTTGAACTGGAAGTGCGTCTCACCCTGCGGGAAGAGCATGCCTGTGTAATTGGAAAGCGTGACGTTGACCTGCGGGATGGGCCCGTTGACTGGCGCCGGCTGGCCGACGATGTGGCCTCTGCCGCCATCATTGAGCTCGAGGACCAGCCCGGCGATGAGCTCGCCCTGGATGACGGTGAGGAACTCGTTGGCGCGAGGGTGCGAGTGCGGCACGTTGAGCCCGCACGGGTTAACGAAGCCGATGGCCATGGCGACCTTGGTGCCGATGAGGGCGGGGAAGTTGTTGACGGTCGAGAGCGCGATGGTGCCGCCCGTGCCGTCGGTGACGGTGTTGTTGATGAAGGTGAAGGTGATATTGGTGGCGTCCGGCGGGTCGGTGAAGAGGATCGCCTGGCGGTCGTTGTAGCTCGCGGCCCCGGTCAGGGCCGCCTTGAGGGCGGGGGAGGCGTCGGTGTTGCTGTTGAAGCCGCTGGAGGAGAGGTCGGACTGGTAGCGGGCAATGGGCGAGGCGTTGGTGTTGCTGTTGAGGCCGCTGGAGGAGAGGTCGGACTGGTAGCGGACGATGGGCGAGGCGGCGGCGAGGGCAATGAGGGTGACTGCGTGAGCCAGGGAGAGAAGTTTGACCATAATGGTGATTGGTTGCTTGTTAAAAGTGTCGAAAGTGATGAGGAGATACGAGCTGGGCAGATGTTAGTGAGGTAATGTGGGAAGAAATGAATCTCAAGAAGACGAGCATGCCCTTATATACCTTGCGAATGGCAATCTGGCAAGAGTACAAGTACATTCTTCACAAAATATGTCACTATTCCTTGTAGGAGCATGGTTGATCCGCATGCACTCGACAGCCCCTCCATAGACTTTCCTCCCGCTATGCAGGCATTTCGGCTGCACTGTACATATTAAATGTATACAGTTGTGGGCATGTCATCATCATGCAAGTCAGAGCGGAGTGAGAGTGGTGGAGAGAGAGAAGAGGGGAGGGAAGAGACAGCGTAAATTTTTTTTCCGAGTTTTGCCGAATGGCTGGGACGAGGCTGAGTGGGCTAGTGGAATGCGCCCCTCAAGCCAACAGCCCGACCAAATATAGAGAAAATCTACAACACGGCGTATCCGATGTGATCCCCCACACTGACTAGTGTTTCTGATTGGATGTAAATTAGCGGCATACGATCCGAACTAAAGGCTGCATAAAGGCCTTTCAGATATCCGATCAAAACACTAGACTACTGACTCCGCCATCAGCTGGTTGGTTAACTGCGCAGATCGGACGAGATACAGTGCTTTCAGCTGTGTATGGCCGTAATTCAGAAATACGGATCCCTTGTCTAAACTTATAGCCAAACCGAAGACAAGACTATCTGAGAACTAAACTCTCTCCAGTCAAAGTTTTCAACCAGCTTTGGACATGGGATGATGGGTTCCCTCCACCTTCTCCATCATCCATCCACCACCCATCCACCACCCTTCCACCACTCATCCACCACCACTCATCCATCACCTTTCCATTACTCATCCACCACCCATCCATCACTCATTCACCACATATCCATCACTCATTCACTGACCCTCTCTCACCCCTCCCCTCCACTCTTTCTTTTTTCTTTCGATGCTAAAGGACTAACAACCTCTGTTTGATCTTACGCAGCAAGCTAGCCTTCAGAATAAGAATGGTATGTTGAAACAAGCGATTAGTGGCAAACGACAAAGGACGAATAAAAGGAGACGGTCGGAGCAGGGCTCAACAACAACGACTACCAAATCAACCCAAGAAGCCTGCCGTCGAGGCAGGATTGGATGAGCAAACGACGTTTATCAAAGGCGACTTCATGGACATGCCCAGATGATGCGGCGAGTTGATCAGTTTGCCTGCGAAGTGTGTTTGTTGGGCGAGGCGAACAAGTAAGAGGCGTGTTGCATGTTGACGGAGAATGGTGGAACAAACCTTAAAGCGTAAAATTTAGTTCGCCCCATGTTTGTTTGCATAAAGTGAAGTCAGATGGTGCATGAGGTTCAGTCGAAGACATGAGCATACATGCTTGCTCAACGTTCAATCGACGAGACGATGCAATCGAATTGTCGCTAGTTTTCAGACGTAATGGGAGTTCTGCACAATATACAGACAAAAAAAGTGGCCTGCGATCAGAAACGCAAAACGAAGCGAATGACTCGTATTTTGTCATACATTTTATTATTGTTATTTGTGTCGAGAAAACTTTCGATCATCTTCCACACAAGCTCGCTATTTGGCCCCATTAGAATTCTCTTCGAGCTCGATACAACTCCAAAACTGCACCTACGACAGCCTCCGCGGCTGCCGAAGCTGTCGCAGCGAACGGCAACCCTATCGCCTGCATTGCTTCGTGGAACAACTTCAGTAATAAGTTACTGATCTTGATCACCAGACCCATCCTAAGCGCATACTTGCTGTGATCGCGCACATCGTCGGAAATCTTCTCCTTAAACCCCCGATTGTTAACAGCCTCGAGGTTGAACATCAGTAGCATTACGCCATCGATCTTGATGTCGAACGAAAACTCAGGGATCTCTGCGGCCATGATCTTGAACAAGGACTGGCAGTTGTCGTTCGCCAGACTGTCTTTGTACATATCATACACTTCTACATTCGGGATCTGGTTTACAATGAGGCGGAAGGACACACGAGAGCCGTCTGATTGTTGGATGCACTCGTTGATTTTGGACATCATGACCAGGTCCCTGTCTTCGGGTCCACGGTTAGAGGCTTTCAAGACAAAGTAGAGCTTGTAGTCGTAGCCTTTCGACAATGCCTGGGTGAGTTTCCTGGCGTTGAACTGAGTTTCTCTGTCATCGGGCTCAAAAAGACCGGGCACATCGACGAGTATGGTGCGCTGGCCGTTGAGCTCGATCTCTTCCTCGTACACATCCTTGGTAAACCCCTGACGGAAAGTGGCGCCGGCTTTGAATGTCCTTGCACCGAGTTGAGTGAGCAAAGTGGACTTGCCGGCGCCGGCGTTGCCGATCATGAGAACGGCTAGAGGTCTTGAACCGGAGGAGGGTGAAGTCGAGGTCATATTTGACAGATATGCAGAGAAGATGGTAGGGTGGCGTGTGTTTTCTTTCGAAGACTGGGCTATTCGGCTTTACAGATTGTGCAAGATTCAAAGAGACAGAATCGAGATGAGTTATATGTCGAATAGCAAGTTGATGGATAAAGGAAAAAAAGAAAAGTTGATGGATCGAGGGAGATTTTGTCTTTCTTGCACATGGACAGCAAACCAAATTCCCAAACAATTGGGCAAAGGAAAATAATATGCCAATGTTATCACCAAGGCTGGAAATAAAACAAGCAGGGCAAAGCAAGGGAGAAGTAGAACACAGCTGGCGAAGCAAGGAAAGGGAGCACAAACTGTGTCACGTTGAAATATGCAGCTTTGTTTGTTGCTTCGGCTGCTATGCAAAAATGACACTAGAAGATGATTCAAATCAGCAAGTTCATACATAGGCCCTTCCTCTTTTTGTACTTCTCGTCTTTGCTCACCAACTTTGACGCTTCGTTGCTGCCTCTTTACTGGCTGTCGATCACTGTCCCCGCAGTGTTATGGGAAGTCAGAAAGCATCTAGGATCAATACGCGGTGGCAGACTGCCATGTGTTGACAACAACGCCACTGCATTGGATACTTGTACGGCGGCGCCGGTACGACGATGGACCCAATTCCTTTTCTATTCAAGACAAGCTTGTTATTCAACCCCCGCCTCCATGCTCGAATACTAGAAGATGACTCTCACGAACAAGTAGCATCTGTGAATTTTGAACGAGGCACATTTTTATTCATATGAAGGAAAGCAAAAAAAATGTGTCCTCAGAAAACTTTTTCCTCTTTCGCACGAGCTTTCTGTACGGTTCGATAGGCCCACTTACCGCCCTTGTACAACATCCACACAAGGCCGCCTATCGCACTTACGGCTAGTCCACCGTTCACCGCCGCACCGGCAGCTACGCCGCCGCCCATCGCAATCATGGCCACTCTGCCGGCCACAGCCACCGGCACTCCCAGCCAGGAAGTCATCACAGCGGCCTCGAACAACGACAAATCCTCGTTACTGACCTTCAGCTCCTCCACGTTGATCGCAGTTTGCGAGTGATCAAACACGTCAGCGGCGATCACGTCCTTGAACCCACGCCTTCTCACATGCTCCTTACTGAACCGGAGGAGCAAGACTTTGTCAATTTTGATATCAAACGAGTACCCGGGGATCTTCAAAGACTTGAACAAGGTCGCAAAATTGTCGTTGGCCAGTCTCTGTTCGTACAAGTCATACACTTCCTGATCGGTGATCTGGTTGACGATGATCCGGAACGACACACGGGATCCGTCGACTTTCTTGATGCACTGGTTGACCTTGGACATCATTACAAGGTCACTATTGAGCGGTCCACGGTTGTCGGCTTTCATGACAAAGTAGAGCTTGTAGTCGTAGCCCTTTTTGGACAAGGCTTTAGTGAGCTCGTTGGCGTTGCGCTGGGTTTCGTCATCATCGGGCTCGTACAGACCAGGCACATCGATGAGCACAAGTCTTTGACCATGGATTAGGATCTCTTCCTCGCGCACGTCCTTGGTGACGCCCGTACGAAGGGACGCGCCAGAAACGAACCCCTTGGAGCTGAGCTGGGAGAGTAAGGTAGACTTTCCAGTGCCGGAGTTGCCGATCAAGAGGACCACGGTTTTCCTTGGTCTGGAGGAGGTTTCGAAGCAGGGTGGAGGAATGTCCATGGTTTGAACGTTTTCAGTGTTGATGATCATAGTGCTGATGCTAATCGAAATTATTGAAGAGCTGCTGCACACAATGGAGGATGGTAATGAGTAATAAAATAGGTATCGTGGAAGGAGATAGAGTATTGGAAAGAAGTTAAAGTTCAAGAGAAAGAAGATTTTGTTTATCTCTCGTACTATGGCCATGCCGCAAATTTTGGTCGAGAGAAAAGAAGTGTGGCTCGTGTTACCAGGAGTGAGAGGAGCCGAGACTCAATGGAATGTGTAAAAAGACATGGCGAAGCAACCTAGAACATAGCTCGCAGCTTCTATTTTCATGCATATCATGGGTACAAAGAGTGTTCAGAAGTACGCATGAGTTGGCTTCCGTCTGTCCACTTTTCCCAGAACTCTTGCATAAAAATCACAATATGAACAACAAAAGGCCCATTTCGTGCGTACAATTCAGGCGTAGCTGATTGTCCACCTTTTCTGTTGGATGACAGAGGAGGCTGCCTGTTATGTGAAAATCACACATATATGCAATATAAAAGATACATGTATTTATTCGCATGAAGGGAGGAGATGACAAAATTGAGGAAAATAGGTGTGTACTCGAGGCACTTACTCCTCCTTCGCTGCAGCACGATATGCCATCTTGCCACCTTTGTACAACAACCACGCTGTCCCGCCCATTGCGCTTACGGCTAGTCCTCCAGTCACCGCTACACCTGTAGCGACAGTGGCACCCATGTCCGCCAAACCAGCGCCAATTCCACCGAGCATAGCGGCTGGTAGCGCAACATAAGACGTCAGCACGGCGGCCTCAAACAGCTTCAAGTCGTCGTTGCTGGCCTTTAGTTTAATCATCACAATCGCAGTTTCTGAGTGTTTGTCGACATCCTCTGTAAGTGTTTCCGTGAACTCACATTTTTCCAACTTCTCTTCATCGAACATGAGAAGCATCACCTTGTCCACCTTGATATCAAATGAAAACCCGGGAATGTCTAGGGACTGGAACAAAACCTCGCAGTTGTCATCCGCCATATGTTCCTGGTACAATGCGTGTACTTCCTTGCTCATGATTTGGTTCACAATGATCCGAAAAGAAACACAGGAAGTGTCGGCTCCGTCGGCTCGCTTGATGCAGTTGTTGATCTTGGAGATCATGACCAGCTCTTTATCGTCAGGGCCACGGTTACTGGCTTTCATGACAAAGTATAGCTTGTAGTTGTAGCCTCTAGACAGTGCCTCAGTGAGCTTCTCGGCGTTGTACTGAGTTTCCTTGTCACTGGGTTCGTACAGACCCGGTACGTCGATGAGCAAGACACGCTTGCCTTTGAGTTCGATCTCTTCCTCGTACACGTCCTTGGTAAAGCCCTTGCGGAAAGTGGCACCAGATTTAAAAGTCTTTGCTCCGAGTTGGGTGAGTAAGGTGGACTTTCCGGCGCCGGCGTTGCCGAGAAGGACAACGGCAGTTTTCTCAGGACTGGAGCAGACTGGAGGCATGTCCATGCTCGAAGTTTGTGTGATGATGCGTGGAGTTTTTCGATGTTTTCGAATATGGAAATGAGCCTGCGATCGAAATTCCTGCAGATTTATGAACACAAAAACAAAGATACTTAGCTGAAGGAAGTTAGAAAATGGAGAAAGAGTTTACAGTAAAGAGAAAAGACGATAGAGCTATGAGGATAGAGACTTTTTTTTTTACTTTTGCTCTGCCAGCCTCGCCCATGTACAGGTGCATTTGCAATATTTGGGCGAAGGAAAGAGTCATGCTACCAGCGGAAGGGAAGGAGAAAACGCAGTCAAGACGGGATAGAAAAGCTGCAACAATCACGGCGAAGCTGTGCAAATTTGTTTACCGCATCAATATTCAACATTCATGCACAGGTTTTGTCTCTCGAAGGATGACTGCGTCCTGCTGTCTGTATATATGGTTTTCAGCCGATGATTCAGCAGTTGTTCGGTATTCTCTTTCCAGAACACTCGCATGCAAAGGGCTAAGACCATGAAGAGTACATTTGAATGCTAGGGGCAACATTTCAAGGTTTAAAATAGACAGGATGGCAACATTTTTGAGGAGTAAATACAAAGAAAACATATATTACACATTTCAATAATTTCTGCTCGCGGCGAACTAGCTGTCGACATTTAGTGACCGGAGTGAAAAACGTGACTACTTTTTGATTTTGAATTTTTTGACATTTAGCTTAAGCAAGACCAGCAGATAAATAATGACCGAGACCCAAATAAAACGATCAGTTTCTCATGCTTAGATGGAAAACATGATGTTTACTACAATGCAAGTCATCTCTTATATAACACTACTTGTTTCTAGCATATTTTTTTTGCTAGAAACATCCATTTTTAAATAAATGTGGATTTGAATGTTGCTGGCGATCTAAATGTTAAAAACCCCCTTTTATTTTTGCTTGTTCTTTCCTTTCTTTTCAACATGACTTGGTCCGACGACCTCCGATGGCGAGCAGTTGCGCTCCATTGCTTCTTGGGGATGTCATCTTCTGAAGTTGGAGCATTACTTGGGGCTGGAGGTTCCACTATCCGCGTATGGACAGGTATCGTAAATGCGTTTGGAAATCGTACTTTTTTTTTTTTTTTTTTTTTTTTTTTTCCTTTTCCTAATTTCAAAAAAAAAATAGCCTTATTTGAGAAAACAGGCTCTGTGCGACGAGAATATCCTGTCAATCTGACAAAAAAACGTTGGCCTGAGGAGGTCGAGAAGTTTGCCAAAAAGTACACAGAAGCACATCCTTGCTTCTTTTTGGAGGAACTTCAAGACGAGCTCAAGAAGGAGTTCCCTAGCCTTACGAATATATCGATCCCAACAATTTGCCGAGCCCTACGACATGACCTCGGCTTGAGCCGAAAAGTTTTAACTAAAAAGGCACGAGAGATCCGTCCACAAGAGATTTCTGACTTCAAGTATCGCTTAAAGCCACTGTATCTATATCCAGAACAGTTGGTATTTGTGGACGAGACCAGCAAAGATGCAAGGGCATCTCTACGAAGACATGCATGGTCGCCTATTGGAACTCCAGCCGTTGTGAGTCTTCCTTTTGCCCGTGGCAAGCGCGTCTCTGCACTGGCTGCATTCAATCATTCAGGATTTCTGGGTTGGGGGTTTACTCCAGACACATTTACGCGTTTGACCTTTCATGATGCGTTTGTTGAAAATATTCTTCCTCATCTCAACAAATGGCCTTTACCCAACTCTATTGTTGTTATAGACAATGCCCGCATTCACATGTACAAAGAATTTGTGGATGCAGTGGCCAGTAGAGGTGCCGTTGTCATTTTTCTTCCTCCATTTTGCCCTCAGTTCAATCCGATTGAAACAGGATTTTCACTCCTTAAACGTTGGATTCAAAGAAACGCCCACCTTGTCTTCAGTCGTAGCCCTCAGCAAGTCATGGACCTTGCCTTTCAATTTTGTGTTGCTGATATCAACACTCCTGTCAATTTGATGGCACACAGTGGTTATGAGCGAGGTGGACTTGATGAATCAATTATTTTTTGAAAATAAAATGACAAGCAAAGGAGAAAAAATGAAAGCTTCTTATTAATGCTGAATATCTACTACATCTGTTGCTGGTCTTTCCACTGGCGGTGGTGTGGGATCTCTGGTCGTCTCACCAAGTCGTATGAGATCAAAACCCAGAGCCTTACGGATCTCGGTCATATCTACTTGTACCCAGTGGTCTCCAGACAAGACAACCCTTACGGATATCATGTCGCGACTTCCTTCTGAGGTGGCTGCTTGCTGTTGCTGTTGCTGTTGTTGTTGCCGTTCTGCCAGTCTTTCATCTAATCGGCGACTCTGTGTATACAATGGGTTATGTGGTGGTGGGGGAATAGGCTCATCTGATTGATCTCTGACTTGTGATGCGAGCTCCCTTGAATAGATTGTTTGGGTCACTGGACCAATGGGCATGGTTCCTGCTATGCGAGCTTCGTTCAACCGTCGATTTGCTTCCTCAATTCTACTCCGAGATTGCCGTAAGATCGTCTGAGCATCTTTCCCAGCAGTGTCCTTCAGATAAGCAAATATATCAACCTCAACTGGAGTGGTATCGCTAGAATTTTTTTTATGAGACATCTCTGAGCGCCAAGCACGAGAGATTCGTTGTTGAAAGTCGTCTGGAGTGAGAGGTGAGTATTTATCCTGCCTTGATGTATGAGTAGGTTTGATGTAAGGCGTGGCTGTACTCCACCACTGGATCCCTCGGAATTCTTTTTTCGCCCGAATTTGGTCAATGAAATCCGTAATCCGAGCAAGGAAGACATTGTACCCATCACTTGTCCCATGGACAAATGTTTGTGGTGGCCAGCTCTTGATTCTGCGCAGTTTAGTGTTGTTCTCAGACTCAGAGCTAGGTTGGCCACGTCGAAAGTTGAGGCGGATGGTAATTGACTCAGGCATGGATTCTATATCTTGCTCCTCTTGGGAACCCTCTTCGTCTGGCAAGGAAACATAATCCTCATTGCTTTGATCATCCTCTTCTTCCACTTCCTCCACTTCCTCCACTTCCTCCTCATCTTCACTGACAATGAAGCGCTTACGGCGGCCCTTTTGAGAAAAAGAAATCGGATCCGAAGAGGTAGGGGGAGAAGGACCAGTCATGTCATGAATGCGTCTCTTGGTTATCCGGTTTGAAGTAAGAGGTGGCGTGAGTGCTGTAGATGAGCTACGGGTTGAGCGGGTTGATAGGGCTTTTTTATTTGCCATGATGGAAGATCAAGTTGATGATAGGAAGCTAGGAGATATAGAGGCATTAGCAAAAACTAATAAAACAACATTTAGCGAAACACCGACCAGCAATTATTTTCGGAGTCAGACACCAAAATTTTTTGGACTGCTCCTACATTTAGTCTATCTGGCAGCGCATATTTTAAATCTGCCTGACAAAAACAACTGAAACGCACAATACTACACAGTTTATCTGTGCCAGAGGTACAAATGCATATAATTGATTATTGATTTATTCTTCACATTTCCGTGCCGATTGCACCGCGAGAATCGCCACACATTCCTGAGTTGTAGTGAGTCGTGGAGCCGCCGGACACTCCCGAATTGTGGTAAATCACAGAACTCTCAATCATTCTTGTGTTGTGATGACTCAAAGGACTATAAGATGTGCCTGAATTGTGGTGACTCGAAGGACTGTAAGACTTGCCCGAGTTGTGACTTGGAGAAATGGTAGTATTCCATAAATTCACGAGATATCCCGGAGCCTTTGCCAAAATCGATTTTTTGGAGTTAGGCACAGACGCGTTCGAAGAATTAGGTAACTGATTCCTGGGAGGGCAACATTGAAAAGGTCCACCACGCGCAGTCATGTGTGGGAGCAGGAGGTTTCGAAGAATCTCCAGAAACCGAGACGGCTTCTGAACCTGAGCTCAGATGACGAGCCTCGTAGAGCTTTAGATCGTTGTTGCAGAACGAAAATTTATTTTCCAGTTTGATCGCAGCGGCCGGGTGCTTGAGGATCTCTTCTGAGAGTGTATCCCGGAACTTATTTTGCTCTAATCCAGGCTAATCGTATGACAGCATGATGACGCTATCGATATTGATGTCGAACGTAAACCCAGGGATGCTGAGTCCGTCAAACATGGATTGGAAGTTATCTTGTGCCAATTCTTTGTACATGTCTCCAACTTCTTCACTTGGAATCTGATTCACAATCAATCCAAATGACATTTGGGATCCGTCACTCTTCCGGACATACACACTGATCTTGGACATCATCACCATCTCTCTGTCGTCGGATCCATGATTGCCAGCCTCGAGGACAAAGTAGATTCGGTAGCTGTACCCGAGTGATAGAGCTTCGTTGAGTTTCTGGGCATCGAGCTGCGTCTCTTTGTTACTGGGCTCGAACAGTCCAGGGACATCGATTAAATGCACGTCTTCGCCGTGGACCTTCACAAGTTCTTCAGAGACGTCTTTAGTGAAACCTCTGCGGAACTTGGCACCGGATTCAAAGTATCTGCCGAGCTGTGAAAGTAGTGTGCTCTTGCCTGAACCAGTATTGCCAAGCAGTAAAAGCACCATCGGGCCTTTGTTGTCCTGGCGATCCTCGGGTATTGAAGAGGTAGGCTTGAAAGCTCCAAGCAAGATATGATCAGCGAAAGGATGCGTATCATCGAGAAACGTGGGGGAAGGAGACTGGCAAGGGTAAGGGCCGGTAGTCGTGTAGTCACCATAAAATGGAGCATAGTTCTCTTGGTTCATAGCCTTGTTGTGTGTATCTTGAGCATCTTGATCTTGGCAGAGTGCCTAGGAACTTGCACCTTGGAGCTTTGGTTCAGAACTGACATTATCGGTGAGATGCTCCAATTGATGATGTCCTCCCTGTTCTCCGTTTTGAGGCATTTCACGTATCATTCCTTTTCACCGCCTTCGTACAGATATGTGCATGAGTAAATCGTTTCCTGAGCAGAGTGTGTGGATGACTGTGACGAAAGAAGATTCTTAAAAAAAAAGGAGAATGCATCGTTTATATGCGCAAAACTCATCGGCGGTAATACATGTAAACACTTTGAACTCTGAAGCAGCCATAGGTCAGAGAGTCACAGCCATATGTTCCTTGCACACAACATCTCCATGTACTTTTTCTTTGCATGATTACATTTCCACAAGACTATGTCTAGCCCTTATTCATGGAAAGTGTGTTCGTTGTACAACAACGACCATTACACTTGTCCCTTCGCCACACCTGCTGGGCCTGGCGACATAAATGTCGAAAATGGGACGCCCATACAGCGGTAGTATGAGTAGTTCAGTCGTAAGGTGCGGGGATCTTTAGCCGAAACGAACTGAACACGATTTTTAACGCTTCAAAATTTCTCTCTTCGCCCAAACTTCATCCTCGAAGTTCCTCCTCAACGACAAAAACCATAAACATTAGTCACTTCACTCTCTCGTAAAGCAAACCATCTAGTATCGCGGCTACCCCTTGGCAAACTCATTTTGCATTAGCAACCAAGGTCCAGATTGATCACTTGCACGTATGCACCACTCGATTCATATCGTTTTAATTTGCCCTCCGTAATTGAGTGTTCAAATAGAGATTTCGGCCTACAAGACTGCAGAGAAATCGAATTGCCTCAAACTTCTTCCAACTGACCATTCATCACATCGCCCAATTAATGATCAGACTTCACCAAGAGATGGAAAAAAACCCTAAAAATGATTGCCCATTATTAACAAGGAAGGAGTACCAATTCCTCTTTGCCCTTGATTTCGCAATGCATTAGACTGCAAGCGACTCAGAGGCCAATAAATCTAGGCGACCCTCTCTACCTCGACTGCAATCCCTCCATCGCGCATATCGCTCACGGTAAAAAGAAATATACAACGCCAAGGCTACATTTTGGGAAAGAGTGTCCAGGTCAAGAACTTCGCTCTTTCCGCCGACAGTAGCATCAGTATTCTTCTGTCGCAAACACGCGCTTCACACCCCGATGATGGGTCACCCTACTAGTCTGGTACAGTAACCAGCCGGTTCTGTCCGCACCTACGATCAACCCTTCCGCCACAGTCAACGGTGACACTGGTGCCAGCAGTGCGGCCTGGTACAACTTCAGGGTCCTTGTTGCTGAACTATAAATCTTTATCCATCCTGATCGCACATTGCTCGTGTTGGTTCACACCTTGTGCTACAACGTCCGCGAGCCCACGCTTGTTCACGATCTCAATATTAAACGCTAGCAGTGTGACTCCGTCCATCGTGATGTTGAATGAGAACCTGAGGATGTCCAGGGTCGCAAATAAAGAATGGAACTTGTCGTTAGCGAGCTCGTGCTGGAGTATGTCGTACACTTCCTGGCTCATGATCTGGTTCACTATGACTCGGACGCGAGCGCCGTTAGACTGTTTGATACAATGATCTTGGATATTATGACCATTTCTACAATCTTCACGCTCACGGTTGTCGATGTCGACCTTCGTGCCAAAGTATAGCTTACCCTGTCTTCGTGCGTATCTTCCATTGGGTGAAGGGGAGGAAAGCATTGCCACTCGTGCCATACGAGTAAAAAAGAGAGGAGGGAAAAGGCCGGCAGGTCTCGATGGCAGTAACATAAAGGTATGATGAAAAAGACAGTGCAGAACGAAGTAGCATTTTTTTTTGTAGCTTGCTCATTGCATCACCTATAGCTTGCACACCCACACCATATAAATGGGATAGCTCGGTTTGATAAGCAGAGGGGTCGATCCGACTTGTCGCGATCATCACACTTAAGATCCGCAACTGAAGGACGATACAGAATATACTCAAACAGGGCACTGTATATCTGCTTCGATCACAGTGACTTGTCTATTCCATAAATCCATGGCTTGCAAGACCCACATTATATTCCTATTATTAGAATAGGTCGTCTCTTACAACTATACTCATTATGAAAGCCTAGGGAAAAGTGTCATCGCGAGCCCGTCGAAAAATTTTGAACAGCGACATGAAAGCCTGGATCGCCTTCTGAAAGAACGTCAAGTCGTCATTACTGAACTCGAGCGGCTTCGTCACACGGATTAGCTCCTCGGAATGCTGGTACACTTCTTCCTCCATCTTTGCTTTGAATCCTCCACAGCTCACATCCTCGGGACTATATCGAAGGAGTATGACACTGTCAATCTTGATGTCGAACGAGTATCCAGGGATATCGAGACCCTGGAACAGTGACTCGCAGTTGTCCTTCGCGACGTGGTCCTCGTATATTTTGTTCACCTCGTCATTCATGATCTGGTTCACAATGACTCGAAAGGATACCCGCGATCCGTAAGATGTTTTGATACATTCGTTGACCTTGGACATCATGACCAATTCAGCATCCGAGGGTCCGCGATTGTCGGCTTTCATGATAAAGAAGAACTTGAACTCGTAATCTAATCTCAAAGCGACATTCAGCTCCAAGGCATTGTTCTGGGTGGCCTTCTCACTGGGTTCAAACAAACCCGGCACGTCGACCAGCATCACGGTCTGTCCGCTGCTAAGGGTGACTCGTTCCTCTTCGACTTCTTTGGTGAATCCTTCACGGAACGTTACGCCGGCCTTGAACTTGGTGCCACCGAGTTGGGTCAGCAAGGTGCTCTTTCCAGCGCCGGCGTTGCCAAACAAGAGGATGGCAGTCATTCTTTAGAGTATGCAATCGCAGGTCTGTGCATGGAAAGGCATGTGAGTTGTTAGATGACATGCATGAAGTCGATGGTTTGAACCTAATAGCTGGTGGTAGTGCAGTATCGCAGGGAGCTGAGATTGAACGAGGGTAAGGTACTTACAATAGTAGAAACGAAAAATAACACCACGTTCAACCAAATAAAGTTGAGTGCAACGACGTGAGAGATAAAAATAACAGAGGTGAGTAACTGTCCTTTAGAGTTGAATAAGATTTTGATATTTTCCCCTCTTTCCGACAACGTTAGGCGAAAGAGGGCATTTTGGTGGGGGTGGGGGAAGTGGTGTCCATAGCGAGAAGCAAATAGCGACTGAAGCCTCTCATGCGGTGAAGTAGCCGCGAGGCAAAACTGATTGAATATGCCATTTACCAACGCCAAAAATCAAGAACAACTCAGTTATATCATATTCAAAGGCATGCGCAAAGAAAACTCTCTCACCTGGCTGGGGGTTTTTCTTTCCTAATTATGTCTTTAACCAAGATGTCACGGAAAGGA
The DNA here is from genome assembly GCA_000739165.1 of Podila verticillata NRRL 6337. NCBI lineage: Eukaryota > Fungi > Mortierellomycota > Mortierellomycetes > Mortierellales > Mortierellaceae > Podila > Podila verticillata. The sequence continues at coordinate 308,489 of KN042416.1, read as the reverse complement.
TAACTCATGTTCTTCTCGAAGAGCACCAACGATACACTGTCAATCTTAATTTTGAACGAGCACCCTGGAATTTCCAAGGACTTGAACAAGGATTTGCAGTTATCGACCACCATAAGTTCTTGATATATATCGTGCTGTCCCTGGCTCATGATTTGGTTTACAATGACTCGGAATGAGACTCGGGAACCGTTTGTCTGCTTGATACAATCGTTGATCTTGGACATCATAACCAACTCCGCATTCGTGGGCCCACCTCTGCCGGCCTTCATGATAAAGTATAGGTAGTAGTCGTAGCTTTTGGACATGGCATTAGTGAGCCTGTTAGTGTTCTGTTGTGTTCCTTTCTCACTAGGCTCATGCAGGTCCGGCACATCGATGAGTAAGATACTCTTTCCATTGAGTGTAATATTTTCCTCCCGGACCTCTTCAGCGGAGCCATTGCCGAGGACGGTCGAGACGAGGGTTGAGCTGCTAATCTGAGTGAGGAGCTTAGCCTTGCCGGAAGTGCGGTTTCCGATCACGATGACGGCGGTTTCCCTGTCCATTGCTTGACCTTTTCAAGAGGTGAATCGATGGTTAATGTTCTCGAGAATTGGGTTGATATTGCGCTAGAGAGGTCAGGGCAGTGATATAGGCGCTTTGTGGAATGGGATGAAGTGGGGCCTGGGAAGTTTAAAGGGAGGAAACGAAGCTAAATATCGGATGGCAATTTGATGGCCAAAAGAAAAGGAACAGTCCTGGATGGGTGTTTTCATCTTTTGCATGGTGCGCCTTTGCCTCGCCATGGACTTCCACATTCACGGCAAAGACTTACCAGGGCTGAGAGAGGGGTGAGGAAGGGGAAAGTGCAGCCGAGACTCGATGGCAAAGTATAAAAAGCAGGGGAAGAAGGGCGAAGCAAAAAATGAGCACAATATTAGATACTGTGCAGCTTTGTTTATTAAAGGTGTTCATGCCTCCATCTTGCATGATTACCACGATTTTTTTGATGTTTCGTTTAGCCAAATCTGTCCACATATCACAATGCTTCCAGAAAATACCACCTCCTACTTCTTCTCAAATGCAGTATCGTCTTGTACGAGTGCAGCATCGGCAACGCCTCCATAATTTGCCTTGCTGCATTAACGTCCGTCTCGACAGTTGTCTGCTCCTTTCCTTTAACACACATTGCGATCCAAAAACATAGCCCATTAAGCTGACCACCTCACCCTGACCTGGCCTCCGCAGATCAAGTACCAAAAATGGGGCGTCGTTACAACGGCCAGATGAGTAGCTCCATGGCAGGCATGCGAAAAGGACTGGATTCAATTACATTTCTTGTCCAACTTTAGTTTCTCTGTTCCCCTTGCACCTCTTCCTCAAACTTCATGCTGGACTATAAAAGCCATGACCATTTCTCCCATCACTCTTGCAAAAACAAACCATGTAGTCTCGTAGCTACCCCTCGGAAGCCCGATTCGTCAATTAGCAACCAGGGTCCTGATTGATCAGTAACATGCATCCCCCAGACGTAAGTTTTCTTGCCCTCCGTAATTGAATGTTCAGTTACAGATTTTGATGATGAGCAAGGAGAGAGAGATCCTCGATCTATCCATCACATCGCCTAATCAATGATCAGACTTCGTCGAAGAATGGAGGGTACCTCAGAGAGTGATTACCCATTAGAAACAGGAGGGACATCCATGCCTCCTTTGCCTTGATTTCGACGTGCATAAGTCCTCACATGGATATGATCAGTGCAGGGCAGGATTGAGACTAAAAGTATAGGCGACTCTCTCAAATTTAACCTCGACCACAACTCGTCATCATCATTCACATTGTTCACAAAGCAAACTACATGGCGCAGTAGCTGCTCTTTGGATAAGTCATTCGCCATTAGTACCAGGGTTCAGATTGATCGTTTGCATGCATGAGGCCAGTGGCGCATTACTTTTTCATCATCCCTCTCTGTCGTCCTCTTTGCATTAAGTGACAAACCAAAAGAACAGTAAAAAGAAGGAAGGTGCGCTGTGCCAAGGTATCCAAGAGTCGAAGCCCAAGGGGACACATCCGGATGGGCAGCAGGAGTGGAGATCCAGCACAATCCAGTTTACAAAAGTTAAGTGACTCTTGCTAATTTTAGGAAACGCAAGGACAACCCTTGACTTTATGTTTTTTTTTTGCTTGAGCGCTGAGCTCGACGATGAAGTGTTTGTGGTCGAGAATCACCTCTTTTTGTGCCAATTTTTTATTTGTTGCGAGAACTACTCGAGACAGACTTTCTACCGACTGCTACACAAGCCACTCCGCACCTATGATGACGGCGAGCGGTCGTGGATCGGATGAAGATTCGGTGTGGAATGGAGGATTGATCGCCTCCAGGTCTAATTGTTTTACAAGGTACTCCATTTTCTCGAGTGCAGAGTTGAAATTGGGTCGAGTTTTTCGTAGAGCCATTGCAACTATGAAGCAGTGATATTTTGTCTTGGTAGGAGGAGGCAGAATATAAATTGAGATGTCCAGGAGACGGAGTGGAACTAGATCGGAAGGTTAGTTGATCCCAAACAGAAGTCAGGAAAGGTTGTTCCTCTTTGTATAACGCACCTTGCGTGGCCTAGAATATGCGCCATCTGCGAAAATTGGGCGAGGTAGTCATTGTTGTCCTTCGTGTTGCGCAAGAAAGAAGTGGGTATGGAAAAGCAAACTACAGCCGAGACTCGATTGCAAATTGGAAAAAAATATGGTGAAGCAAGAAGAAGCACCGAGTTGCTGTGTAAGTCTGTTTATCGCATCAGCCTTCGTGTATGGCAAAGTCTTGTGGAAGACGACGCCGCCTTGCTGTATATGTAGAAACACATTTTCCAGGGAAGATATGGAGGCTGCATGGATTGTCAAGTTAATCCGTCCCTTCTCTTTCGAACGCTCGCTTGAAAGCGTGAGTACGAACCTGGAATAATGGTCAGCCACATAGTGTCCATCTTACGCCTCGAGATCAACATGATTAATACTTAAAGAAAAAGCATGGTAAAAGATGTGGCGACGAATAGTGGCCTTAATGGTATTGAGTCACAAGCGAGCTGTCTTCTTGATTTGGTGCAGAGCAAGTTTTCTCTCACAGAACGCCAACATTTGTATACTATGAAGTGAAATGTTTTATTTACAAAGACAGGAAGAAAGGTAAAAAAGGAAAACGAGTTCGTAGCCGAGAGACTTACTCTTCTTTCTCAAATATCTTTGTCAAATTCTCGTGAGTCGCCTTGCCAGCGTGGTACAGCAACCAACCCGCTCCACCTGCCACGCCTGCAATCACTCCCTTTGTCCGGGTAAGTTTTTTGACAAGCTCCCAGAACTCCATCTGATAGAGCTTCAAGTCGTTATTAGTGAACTCGAGCGGCTTCTCCATATGGATATGCTCCTCGGAATGCTGGTACACCTCCTTCTCCATTTTTGCCTTAAATCCTCCACAACTCACATCCTCGGGACTGTATCGAAGGAGCATGACACTGTCAACCTTGATGTCGAACGAGAATCCAGGGATGTCGAGACCCTCAAACAGGGACTTGCAATTGTCTTTCGCGACGTAGTCCTCGTATATCTTGCTCACGTCGTCACTCATGATCTGGTTTACTATGACTCGGAATGAGACACGGGAGCCATCGACTGTTTTGATACATTCGTTGATTTTGGACATCATAACCATTTCTGCATCCGAGGGCCCACGATTGTCGGCTTTCATGATAAAGAAGAGTTTGAAGTCGTAATCCAGTTTCAAGGCAGCATTCAGCTGCAAGGCGTTATTCTTGGTGTTATCCTCGTTGGGCTCGAACAGACCTGGCACGTCGACCAGCATCACGGTCTGACTGTTGCTAAGTGTGACTCGTTCTTCTTCAACTTTCTTGGTGTATCCTGTGCGGAATGTTGCGCCAGACTTGAACTTGGTGCCACCGAGTTGGTTCAGCAAGGTGCTCTTTCCAGCGCCGGCGTTTCCGAACAGGAGGATGGCGGTCATTCGTTTCCTGTCCATGGAATATGCGAGTGCAGTTGTAATCTGAACAGGAAATGCTGTTAGATGATCTATTCTAGGCCAAAGTTGGATCGCATGACCAATAAAATGCAGGGATGATGATGGATCGAAGAGGAGGACACTTACTGTAAGGATGAACGGTTAAAGGTGAAGTATGAGACAGACAGTGTACAAGCAAGCCAGGTTAAATATGAGGCGAGTGCGATGGCATGAAAATGAAGAAAGTAAGTAACCTTAATTGAAGACAAGTTTAGTTTTGTCCACTTCACCCTTTGTCTAGCCCGGCCACTTTCTCCCTCTCTGTCGCCAAGAGGTCTACAAAAGATGCGCATGGTGGCCGCAAACTCGTCCGTGTCCATAAGGGGGCGAAGTAAAAAAGAAAAGAAAAATTGAATCTCCTTTCTGGCGAAGTGAGAGTGATGCGAACAAAGTCGTATAACAAATACTCGGATACCAATTGCCAATTGCAATATAGGCTTGCGTAACTAATATTTTCTTACCTGACTGATGGATGCCTCTTAACAGCATCGCTTTCGGCAACGGCCTGGCACAGAATACGTTTTATACTCTCCTCTTCCCCCTCGAGGCGCACCAAAGACACGCTACTAAGCTTGATGTTGAACGAGAACCCAGGTATTTCCAAGGACTCGAAAAGGGACTTGCAGTTATCGTGTGCCAAATGATCTCGGTACATGTCGTAAACTTCCTCGAACTCGATCTTGTTTACAATGACATTGAAAGAGATACGTAGCCCGGCGATGCGCTTGATACAGCCATTGATTTTGGACATTTTGACCAATTCGTTGTCACTCGGACCTCGGTTACTAGCTTGCATGATAAAGAATAGCTTGTAGTCATATCCTCGCGAAAGAGCATCCGTAAGCTTCTGGGAGTTGAAAGCAGTGTTAGACTCAAATAAATCCGGAACGACTATCTGTCTGACGCGCTTGCCACCAAGGATGATAATTTCTTCCAGGATGTCTTTGTTGGCAACGTTGCGATACTTGACACCACGAGCGAAGGTCGAGTTCCAGCCTCCTTTAGAGCTGTCGATAAAGAGAATAGCAGGCGAGGACATTGCAGAGTGATGTGGTTAAGATAAAGGCCAGTTTATGGACAGGTTACGATGTGGGTCTGGGGAAAGTAAAAAGTCAATATGGGAACGATAAGGGGTAGAGAAACACACAAACTGGAGTCGAGGTTATTTAAGGAGATTAATGTCTGAGGCAGTCTTCGAGGGTCTTCCGTTCACCTCTTTTTGGCCATATAGGTGGCTTTCCCTCTCCCTTGTCTACTCCAGTGAAGTGTCCAAATATTATGCAATGAAAGGAATAAACTCGTTTCTGTGTGGGCGAAGTATAGAAAGTTGAAAGTTTCGTGGCGAAGCAACCCCCTGCGAAACACACCAAACAATGCAAAAACAAGATAGCCTTGCATACTCATAAAATAGTTGCTTGCAAATTATTCTGCAAAAACTCAAGACTCAAAGACTCAACATTCGACTCGTTATAAAACTCCCTGTTTCATAGGTAAGATTATAAAAGATCCTAGGAAAAGTCAAAGCCAATGAATGGGTGACGTTGTCTAAGAAAAGAATCGACTCGAACCCCGACCTTTACGAGAGTTCTCGCGAGCCTTGTATAGAAGCCAGCCTGCGCCAAAGACGACTGGTTTTGAGAGAATCATTGGCATCGCTAGAACCAAGAGTGCTTTCTCGTATAGCTTCAAATCCTTGTTGCTAGCTTTGATCTCTTCTTGGACGAGAATGACCGGCTAGGAATGAATGCCAACATCTTGGGCAACCTATTCGCTAAACCTCTTGCTTTTCATCCCTTCTTCGTCATACGGCAGTAACATCACGCCGCCGATCATGACGTCAAATGAGAACTTAGAATGTTGAGGGAGGTGAGCAGGGACTGGTAGTTGTCCTTTGTGAGGCCTTCCTCGTGCATGGCGTGCACCTCCTGACTCATGATCCGGTTCACGATGACCGGAATGAAACTCGACAACCGTTGACTTGCTTTATGCTCTTGTTGATCCTGGCCATCATAACCAGTTCTTTGTCGTCGGGCCCTCGATTGTTGGCCTTCATGACATAGTGTAGCTTGTACCTGTAGTCTCTGGACAGGGTTTTGGTGAGCTTTTTTGGCATTGTACTGGATTTCTCTGTTGCCAGACTCAAACAGGCCAGGGATATCGATGAAGTAAACGGGTACACCATTGATAATGACCCACTCTTCGTGAATGTCCTTGGTGAGGCCGTGTACGGAAGGTGGGGCCGGACTTTAAGGTTGTGCCGCCGAGTTGGGTGAGCAAAGAGCTCTTGCCAGCGCCAGCGTTGCCGAGTAACAGGACAGCTGTGGGTTGTGACATGGAGAGTGTGGTTGTTATGTGCTTAACGAGTGAGAGCGTAATAAGTGAAAGAGAAAAGGAGCGAATGTGCCCCTGCAGAGAAAAAGAGGCTGGTTCGAGAGCACATACATATGGCATGATGTGGCGAGTTGATCAGTATGCCTGCGAAGTTGACAGAATATGGTGGAGCAAACCTTAAAAAGTATCATTTACTTCGTCCTGGGCAGATGTTGACTGTTCCTGGACAACGGGCGAGTTTGTTTGCATAAAGTGAAGTCAGATGATGCATGAGGTTCAGTCGAGGACATGAGCATACATGCTTGCTCAACGTTCAGTGGATGAGACGATGCAACTGAATTGTCGCTAGTTTTCAGGCGTGATGGGAATTCTGCACAATATACAGACAAAAAAAGTGGCCTGCGATCAGAAACGCAAAACGAAGCGAATGACTCGTATTTTGTCATACATTTTTATTATTGTTATTTGTGTCGAGAAAACTTTCGATCATCTTCCACACAAGCTCGCTATTTGGCTCCATTAAAATTCTCTTCGAGCTCGAAACAACTCCAAAACTGCTCCTACGACCGCTTCCGCGGCTGCCGAAGCTGTCGCAGCGAACGGCAACCCTATCGCCTGCATTGCTTCGTGGAACAACTTCAGTAATATGTTACTGATCTTGATCACCAGACCCATCCTAAGCGCATACTTGCTGTGATCACGCACATCGTCGGAAATCTTCTCCTTAAACCCCCGATTGTTAACAGCCTCGAGGTTGAACATCAGTAGTGTTACGCCATCGATCTTGATGTCGAACGAAAACTCAGGGATCTCTGCGGCCATGATCTTGAACAAGGACTCACAGTTGTCGTTCGCCAGACTGTCTTTGTACATATCGTACACTTCTACATTCGGGATCTGATTTACAATGAGGCGGAAGGACACACGAGAGCCGTCTGCTTGTTGGATGCACTCGTTGATTTTGGACATCATGACCAGGTCCCTGTCTTCGGGTCCACGGTTGGAGGCTTTCAAGACAAAGTAGAGCTTGTAGTCGTAGCCTTTCGACAATGCCTGGGTGAGTTTCCTGGCGTTGAACTGAGTTTCTCTGTCATCGGGCTCAAAAAGACCGGGCACATCGACGAGTATGGTACGCTGGCCGTTGAGCTCGATCTCTTCCTCGTACACATCCTTGGTAAACCCCTGACGGAAAGTGGCGCCGGCTTTGAATGTCCTTGCACCGAGTTGAGTGAGCAAAGTGGACTTGCCGGCGCCGGCGTTGCCGATCATGAGAACGGCTAGAGGTCTTGAACCGGAGGAGGGTGAAGTCGAGGTCATATTTGACAGATATGCAGAGAAGATGGTAGGGTGGCGTGTGTTTTCTTTCGAAGACTGGGCTATTCGGCTTTACAGATTGTGCAAGATTCAAAGAGACAGAATCGAGATGGGTTATATGTCGAATAGCAAGTTGATGTGATAAAGAAAAAAAAAGAAAAGTTGATGAGTCGAAGGATATTTTTTCTTTCTTGCACATGAACAGCAAACCAAATTCCCAAACAATTGGGCAAAGGAAAATAATTTGCCAATGGTGTCACCAAGGCTGGGTAATAGGGAGAGGGTAAGGGAAACAAGCAAGGCAAAGCAAGGGAGAAGTAGAACACAGCTGGCGAAGCAAGGAAAGGGGGACAAACTGTGTCACGTTGAAGTGTGCAGCTTTGTTTGTTGCTTTGGCTGTTATGCAAAAATGACGCTAGAGGATGATTCAAATCAGCAAGTTTATATAGAGGTCCCTTCTTCTTTTGTACTTCTCGTCTTTGATCACCAACTTTGACGCTTCGTTACTGCCTCTTTACTGGCTGTTTGTCACTGTTCCCGCAGTGTTATGGGAATTCAGAAAGTATCTAGGAATCAATACGCGGTGGCAGACTGCCGTGTGTTGACAGCAACGTCACTGCATTGGATACTTGCACGAAAGCGCCGGTACGATGATGGCCCCAATTCCTTTTCTATTCCAAGACAAGCCTGTTATTCACCCCCCGCCCCCATGCTCGAATACTAAGAAAATGACTTTCACGAACAAGTCGCATCTGTGCATTTTGAACGAGGTACATTTTTATTCATATGAAGGAAAGCAAAAAAAATGTGTCCTCAGAAAACTTTTTCCTCTTTCGCACGAGCTTTCTGTACGGTTTGATAGGTCCACTTACCGCCCTTGTACAACATCCACACAAGGCCGCCTATCGCACTTACGGCCAGTCCACCGTTCACCGCCGCACCGGCAGCTACGCCGCCGCCCATCGCAATCATGGCCACTCTGCCGGCCACAGCCACCGGCACTCCCAGCCAGGAAGTCATCACAGCGGCCTCGAACAACGACAAATCCTCGTTACTGACCTTCAGCTCCTCCACGTTGATCGCAGTTTGCGAGTGATCAAACACGTCAGCGGCGATCAAGTCCTTGAACCCACGCCTTCTTACATGCTCCTTACTGAACTGGAGGAGCAAGACTTTGTCAATTTTAATATCGAACGAGTGCCCGGGGATCTTCAAAGACTTGAACAAGGTCGCAAAATTGTCGTTGGCCAGTCTCTGTTCGTACAAGTCATACACTTCCTGGTCGGTGATCTGGTGTGAC